>RPFO01000080.1:2138314-2243314 GCA_009746045.1 Mesostigma viride | reverse complement strand
TGCATGCGTATGACCGTTCAATACAAGATTGGTGCACGGGCGTGCGTGTCCACAGATCCTGCCGCCGCGATGCTACCAGCACCTGCCAGGGGGCTGCTTTGCGTCCAAGTTCGTCCACCAGAGCATGAACAAGATGCGATGCTCCATCAATGTGGTGCAGGTGAGCTGTGTCGCATGTGGCAGTTCTGCCGGACGGTTTCCATGCTTTCACGGGCGCAGAATTCAGGGGAGTGTGGCGTTGCAGATGGCGGGTTTGTATGGAGTTGCTTTGCTTTGCATGGTGTCCATGCTCCCCATGCTTCCTTATGCTTACGTCCTCCCTTTTATGCTACACATGGCTACTACGTACTTACCGTAGTAGCATGACTGATTCCTACTCTCCCTTTTGCTCCTGCACGATGTGCGAGCCTCCTCCTGTGCTCTTCTGTATGTTGCATGCATTCGCGATCCCTTGTCCCTGTCGATGCTTATACTTGCCCTCGGGCTTGGCAAGGGATATAAACATGCTTTCTACGGCTCTCCCCTTCTCTGCCTCACGCTCTTGTTTTTTCCCTCATGGCCTGCATGCTTCCTTCCATGCTCCTCCGTATATGCTCCTCCTTATATGCTCCTCCTTATATGCTCCTGCTTATATGCTCCTGCTTATATGCTCCTGCTCTAATGGAATGCAGTTATGCTCCTCTCTTTTGATCTCTCGAGTTCTGTATGCTTGCAGTGGACACCCGCTTTCTGGCTCTCCTCCTCTCCCTTATGCAGTCGCTGCTTATTGCTTAGTTTTCCCTCGTCTCCTTTGCTCCCTCTCCGTGTACACGTGCTTGCAGTGGACACCCGAGGGCCGACGGCTGATCACGGGCACCATGAGCGGCGAGTTCACGCTATGGAACGGCCAGTCCTTCAACTTTGAGACGATTTTGCAGGTGGGTGTGTTGACAAGGGTTTACAGGTTAGAGTTTGTAGCTTAGGGTTTGTTACGTAGGGTTTATACCTAAGGTTTGTAGCTTAGGGTTAGGTGTAGGTTAGGGTTCATAGTTTTCCATTTTGAAACCAGAGAAGCTGGGTGTCCGACAGCATGCGCAGGTGCCGGACATGTTGCCGACCGACAAAAGTACATGCAGAAAGCTACCCGGCCTGCTGATTTTCTAACAAAGGCAATTGTGCGATGTGATGCTAGTTGAAAAATAAGTAGAGCTCCAATCAGCCTGTGTCGTAACAATTCTCAAAGGTTTGTATTCAGGAAAGATTACAACAATCCTTTACGTATGTCACAGAGCATGAGGACATGGAATAGCTGGCCCAAGCAACTGAGATGGAGGGAAAAGCAGTTCATTGTGCTGTGGGGCACATGCCTAATTTCGTGCATCACCCTTGACGCTGCTCTTTTTGAAATCACCGACTCAAAAGCCTGGTAATCCCTATTAAACTGAGTAAATTTTTCTCTGGGGTGGAGGGGGGAGGGGGGAGGGGGAGGGTGGTAGCGGGAGTGGGCGTTGTGGCACCATTAGTTTTTTGTTTTTCAACCCTATGGGTGGATGAGATGTAGGTCCTTTCAAAGCTACCTTCAACCAAGTTATCCGGTCACTTTCGGTGCTGACCCTGCAGCCTTGTTCATTCGTCTTTACTGGCAGTATACCTACCGGTTAGCTTGTTCTCCCCTGTAGATATCCGGGTGGCAAAACACAGGCATTTCACCACAGGCATCTCACCAGTGGAAAAGCCTTCATGCTCTTGCTCGTCCCATGTCCAAACCATAGTCATAATCATAATCATAATCGTAATCGTAATCGTAATCGTAATCGTAATCGTAATCGTAATCGTAATCGTAATCGTAATCGTAATCGTAATCGTAATCGTAATCGTAATCGTAATCGTAATCGTAATCGTAATCGTAATCGTAATCGTAATCGTAATCGTAATCGTAATCGTAATCGTAATCGTAATCGTAATCGTAATCGTAATCGTAATCGTAATCGTAATCGTAATCGTAATCGTAATCGTAATCGTAATCGTAATCGTAATCGTAATCGTAATCGTAATCGTAATCGTAATCGTAATCGTAATCGTAATCGTAATCGTAATCGTAATCGTAATCGTAATCGTAATCGTAATCGTAATCGTAATCGTAATCGTAATCGTAATCGTAATCGTAATCGTAATCGTAATCGTAATCGTAATCATGATCATGATCATGATCATGATCATGATCATGATCATGATCATGATCATAATCATAATCATAATCATAATCATCCAGGCCCTCCTTATATCTAACAATCTTTCCTTTTGTGCGAACTGCAGGCACACGACACGGCGGTGCGTGCCATGTGCTGGAGCCACAACGACAACTGGATGGTGACGGGGGACGACGGCGGATGCATAAAGTAAGCGGGGCGCTGCCTTTCTAATCATCACAAATAGGCACAGTGGTCGGCGCCAGCGGCGTGCCAGGGGGGTGGAGCCACATCGACGTAAGTGGGTGGTGACAAGGAATGAATGGATGTTACAGAGTAAGAGGACGCAACAAAACGCAAGTAGTAAACGTCAAACCCTTGTCTTACAGAACCACGCCGTGCTATGCTTATTGGGGCGGGGTATGGCAGTGGGTCATAAGGAAGTGGGGCGTGGAAATGGTATCGAAACTAATCGTCAAGCCATATCAGCCCAGGAATCCTGGACCCATTTCCTGTGGCATGTGCTTCCTTTTCTGTGTTGGCTGGTGGGGGAGCCAAGCGCGTGTATGGACGGGCTTAAGGCAGCCGTGTTGCTGTGGCTTCATGGGTTGTTCAGATGGCACGTAATGGGTCGAGCGTTTTATATCTGACCCTCACATTTGACTTATACCACAGTGGTACTGCATTAAAGAATCTAGATTCCTACAATATTAGAGAATGTCAGAGAGCTGTACAGCAGGTAAGCTTGCATGGCCCCTCACTCTGAGCACACTTGGCTGGGCTGCCTTGGTCTCCTCTGTAGCATGTATGTCATGATCAATCCTAACAAGATTCAGTCTAATAAGGTTCCAAGCGTATGTAGATATGGG
Organism: Mesostigma viride; assembly: GCA_009746045.1. Taxonomy (NCBI): domain Eukaryota; kingdom Viridiplantae; phylum Streptophyta; class Mesostigmatophyceae; order Mesostigmatales; family Mesostigmataceae; genus Mesostigma; species Mesostigma viride. The sequence goes on along the minus strand of RPFO01000080.1, from coordinate 2,240,277 downwards.
AACAAGATTCAGTCTAATAAGGTTCCAAGCGTATGTAGTTATGGGATTTGGCTTCTAGTCTGTGGGGTGGCCCCAACTGTGATGAATCTCGAGCCAGCTGTGGATTAGGGGGGAGTGGAGCTTGATGTCCAAGAAGTTGCCCCTGTCTGTGATGAGCCCTATGGCAGTGGTAGCCCCGTGCCTGTGATAGTCCCTGTATGCCGAACATGCTTTCCCTTCCTGCAGGTACTGGCAGCAACCGTACTGATGACACAACGGAGGAGATTGCCATGATTTCCTTTTCCTCTCTTCTTGTTCCCCTTACCTGCAGGTACTGGCAGACCAACATGAACAACGTAAAGGCCAACCCATCCGCACACAAGGAGGCCGTGCGAGGCCTTAGGTACGGCGTTTAGAGCCTAGCACCTTACGGTTATTTTGTGCCAACACCTTACGGCTGTGCTTTTGCCACTGCCTCTGAGCTGTGGTCTCGCCAATGCCTCAAGCTATGTTAATGCCAACGCTCTACATCTACCTGATACCAATGGCAATGCTACCGTCATGCTTTCGTAAAATGGCTTATTCCTTGTCCTCCTCACACCCAGCTACAGCCCCATCCTGTTATCAATCTGCCTTATATGGGGATGCTTGCTTATCTTCTGGCTTTATTGGCTACAGCCCCATCCTGTCATCAATCTGCCTTATATGGGGATGCTTGCTTATCTTCTGGCTTTATTGGCTACAGCCCCATCCCGTTATCAATCTGCCTTATACGGGGATGCTTGCTTATCTTCTGGCTTTATTGGCTACAGCCCCATCCCGTTATCAATCTGCCTTATACGGGGATGCTTGCTTATCTTCTGGCTTTATTGGCTACTGTCCCTCATGTTCCGGCCAATCCCTCACCAGTCGATCTCACGCATTTCACGCATTATACAATGGGTGCCCCTCCTCGTCCTCTTGTGTGTTTCTATTTGTCCTCGCCCTCAGCTTCTTGCCCGCTGATTTATGCGTGTTGCATGCTCACTTTCCCTCCCCATCCATCTCGTACTTCTCTTATTCTTGCGCGCAGCGTTTGCCCGACCGGCCCCAGGTCCATGCAGGCGACACCAAATAATACCAATACAAGTACTAACTTGATTTGATATTTCTCAGAAAAAAGAGCACATGAGCACAGAAAGAGCACAAGAGCGCATGAGAAGCCCCGTGCTGTTTTCCCTGTTCTCTTTCTTACAATCCTTGCCCTCGGCGTCTGCCCCAACGACCTGAAGCCCACGCACAGGACTGCTTCATTGCTAGGTATCACGCATCCTGCCTCCATGACATCGCTGGTATGTCTGTGCTGCCCTCGCGCGCAGCTTCTGCCCCACCGACCTCAAGTACTGCTCCTGCTCTGATGACACGAGTCTGAAGATTTGGGACTTTGGGCGGTGCGAGGTGGACATGAATTTGACAGGTGGGGACTCGTCTTACTCTAAAAAGGTGGATGAGTTTTGACCAGTGAGGGCGGACAGTCTTCCTGTTAGTGTGGGACTTTGGGCGGTGTGAGGTGGACATGAACCTTACAGGTGTGAGTGCTGGACCAGTCGAGGTGATGAGATCGCAGGTGGTGCCATGAGGTGGCACCTCTGCCAGGTGGTGCCATGTGGCGGCAGGTCTGGTACGGACTCAGTAGACAGCAAGCTCAAGGCTGGTGAGGTGGGTTTGACTGGTGGTGACTTTGGGGCACTCCGAAATGGACATAAACTTTACAGGAAAGGGCGACACTAAAGCAGTTGTTCCTGGCAGAGAACGCCCCACGGGTTTTCCTACCTGGTAGCGTGCGAGGAGATGTCTGGATGATGTGAGGTGGATATGAGCTTGGAGGACAGGTGGCATCGTGAGGTTCCTCCCCCGCCTCGTGGGCAGACTTAGGTGAGGAGGTGGCCGGCTCCTGGCGGGTGAGGTGGGCGTGGTTGATGGCATGAGCTAGACTGGATCTCGCCTTGGATCAGTTTGCAAAACACGACAAAATATAAACTAGATATTATATGGTATTGTAGTATTACACTACTAGTATTAAAGTAGTACTACTATATAGTGGGTGATAAGGCCAGGCCTATGTGCTCCACCCCTCATCGGCACACATGTACACTTACACTCCCCATTCTCGCTCTTTCTCTGCCTCTCTCTCTCCCCCACCTGCTCAACCCCCCACCACACACACAACCACACACATACACACGTGTACAAAAATGCATACAAACAATACTATGCAATACTATTCTATACAACACAACACAACACAATACAATACAATACAATACAATACAATACTATGCAATACTATTCTATACAACACAACACAACACAATACAATACAATACAATACAATACAATACTATGCAATACTATTCTATACAACACAACACAATACAATACAATACAATACAATACAATACAATACAATACAATACAATACAATACAATACAATACAATACAATACAATACAATACAATACAATACAATACAATACAATACAATACAATACAATACAATACAATACAATACAACATCAGGCCACGGCTGGGATGTCAAGTGTGTCGACTGGCACCCCACAAAGGCACTTGTGGTGTCGGGCGGGAAGGATAACCTGATCAAGTTCTGGGACCCTGCGTCGGGGAGCAGCATAAACACCCTGTACGTGCCCACCAGGCATATGCACGTTCGCACGTTTTTGAGACACTCAATGGGATGACGTTACCCCCCCCCCCCCCCCTCCCCTTTCCCCCCCCTCCCCCCCCCAATCAAGTAATGATTCATCTTGGTAAATTCATCTAAACGCCTCCAATGAGTTGATCGATGAAATATTTTACAATTGTCTGGGTGAGAATAAAGGCCCGAGGAGAAGAAGGTGAGAGGAATGGGTTCGCCTTGTTTTCTCTGGGAGGAAACAAGCAACTGTCCAGTGGAAGTCTTAAAGCCCTCGCTTCGTGAAAGGTTGCCAAAACCATAGGTGATTAGAGAGGCGTTGGTGAGAGGTGTCCCATGCTGCCCTTTTGGTGGCTTGAAAGGAACAAATGGTCCCAATTTTTATCGTAATGTCCCCATTTCGTTCATCTCTTTCATTGGTGTCGGTGCAAAGCGCGCACGAGAGACATCTGCCTGGCAGCAATCGCGCTGCCAGGTCCCCTGTCAGCTGTCTCGCCTGTCCACGATGTAATCAGGCTTGCTACTGCCCCTTGAAGCCACATGCAAAAGGTAATGCAAGAAAGTGGTCGGGGCCACTTGCGAGGTATGAGGTACACGCATTAGGTATATGGCAACTCAAGGGCGAGAAACAACTCCCCAGCTCTTCGTGCTCTCCACGGCGCCCATGCTTTGGAAATCCAGCCCCAATTTTGACCAAGTGGTTGAGTTCAAAACTTTTAAGCAACTGAATGTACTCGATACCAAGCGCGTGCGGAGGCATGAGCATTTCGAAGCGTAGCTGAAGTTCGGTAGATGCAGGTCGCCTCGGTAGTGACAAGTTTGTCGTTACCAGTATCGGGGGTTTGCTGTCCATTGTTTTCACGGTGTCTCCTTTGTCATTTCGTCTCCTTGTGGTCTCCTTTGTCATTTCGTCACTATCCTATCTGTCATGTGGTCACTATATTATCTGTCATGTGATCACGCAGGCATGGCCAGAAGAACACCATCATGTCTCTCTTGTGATGAACAATTTTTTTGTCATTATATGGTAGTGTGGTTTTTGTTACTATGTTTATATAGTTTCCAGTCACTGTGTATCTATCATCTGCTGTAGTCGCTTATCACTGCTGTGTCACTATATATCTATATATATCATCTGCTGTGGTCACTATATCATCTGCTGTGGTCACTATATCATCTGCTGTGGTCTCTATATCATCTGCTGTGGTCTCTATATCATCTGGTGTGGTCACTATATCATCTGCTGTGGTCACTATATCATCTGCTGTGGTGGCTATATTGCCTGGCATGACCCCACAGGCACGGCCACAAGAATACCGTCATGTCGGTCAAGTGGAACCAGAACGGCAACTGGGTGCTCTCGGCATCCCGCGACATGCTCGTCAAGGTGAGGGGCAGGGGTCCATTGCTGCTGATGCTGGTGTTGGAATATAACCCAACTATTCAACAATCGGATTTCTTTGGAAATATTTTAGTGAACGGGAGTCACAGCTGTTGGGACGTTACTGTGGGCCAGCACTCAAACGGATGCGGGCGGCATCAGGAGACGTGTGGCCTAGAGCCTTGCACCTTGTGGCTCTCCAAATAGAGGGGCGCGCTCGTTTAAGTTGAGGGGTCGGCGCTGCTTATGCTTTTTTGTACACAATTGTAGGCCTGTTGCTACAATATGGGTAGGTAGAATGTGCTCGTCAAGGTGAGTGATGTAATGGGTGGGTAAAATGTAATCCCACCCATGTAATGGGTGGGCATCGCGCTTCATGTAAAGTGCCGTTGAAGCTTATTGCTGGCGTCGGTGTTGTATCCTGGCAGGTGGCGAGGCCGGTGATATGAAATACAAGTAAGCAATAAGTAAGCGATTACGGGTGGGCTGAGACATAAAGGCATACTACTACCAGGGTGAGGGTTTGCGTATGGACTACGTGTTTTCATGCTATGTCATCCATGCTTTCATGCTCTATTTGTTTTGGTCGCCCTGCCAGGTGGACGACGTTTCATCACCCTTGCACCCTTGCAGTATTATATGATGTTCTAGTATATTATGCAGCGCTTGATGTATTATGTGATGTTCTGTTTGTTTTCACCCTTTTACTAGTGTATGATGTTCACTGTGTCACGCGATCTTTGTTTTGTTTATTGTGTACCATCTTTATCATGTCGTGCCGCCAGGTTTACGACATCCGCACTATGCGAGAGATGGCGACGTACCGCGGCCACCACCGGGAGGTGACCGGTACGCCCCCTTGCATCCTTTCGTTTCTTGCGTCAGGTTGGCGTGCCTGTTCGTTGTGTCTGTTGGCCATGTCTGTTCGGCGTGTCTGTTTGTCCTCTCTGTTCTTCACAAATGAGGTGACCAGTACATTCTTGTGTGTGTCTTGGTGTTGGTCGGTTGTTTCGTGCTGGTGCTCAACCGAAGAGGCGACTTCTATGTTTCTCATAAAGCAGCATCCCTTGCCGAGAGGAATAGCATCCGGGCTTACTGCTGTGTTCCTTGTTTGTTTCAATATGTAACGGTTTTCCATCGGTGTCTCGTGTCAACACAAGGGCATCCGTACTCCTGCTTCATTTTGGCTAAGGTTGCCTATAGAAGAGATGACAACCTGCAACGTTGTGTCAAAAACTAACCCCATCTCGAAAGCTTGTTTCAGTAAGTAACGGTTTTCCATCCTTGTGTCGTGTGTCAACATAAGAGCATGCATACTGATGCTTGGTTTTTTGGCTCGTGTTGGTCTTGGCTCGTGTTGGCTATCGCCACAAGAGATGATGATATGTACGTTTCTCCATCAATTGTTACCCAAATGAAGATGGTACTCGTATTCCTTTTAATAATCTCTTGTGTCGTTTGGCACAAGTATAACAGAAGAGCTGGAAGGGCTGATTCGTCAGCTTGTCGATTCAATTCATGAGAAATGGCCTTGTTTTTGTGCAGCGCTGTTTTCTTGCAACCTTCAGTTCTTTTTCACCCTCGCCTTCGTTTCGCCCCTCACACGCTTTTCGTTTCAAAGCTTTTGTTGTAATCCTAGTGACCTATCCAGTGATCTATTGGCATCCATTAGGTCTCCTGTGAGTTCCCCACCCTACGCTGCCCTCTGGCATCGCACACCGTTGCAGTTTACGTCCTTACTCTACCAGATTTTGGCCGTCTCTGCGGCCTTGCCCCTCTGTGGCAGCGTCATCTTGGCTGTAGAGAGCGCTCGCTGTGTGCCTTACATTATACCTATGCTTGACTTATAAATGGAATATAGGAATGGAACGCAGTAATTAATTAGGATGTTGCTTTATAATGTTCCCCACTTGCCTCCTGGCAGCAATCCCCTGCTGCGAAAACCTTTCTGGTGCCTGTTGTCCTCGAACTTGCTTCCCAGCTCGGCCACAAGGAGGATCCCCTATTTTAGGAGGAATCACTTTGTAGAAAATTTGTTGCTGTGTAGAAAAGTATGGACCTAGCTATCGGGCCAATGGTTTCTACATCTGACGGACGGTTTCTGATTTATCAATGCATGAAATTCTTCACTCGGCCAAATCTCTCGCAACGACCTCACGGCTGTAGAAGACAATTCTAGTAGAAGACGATTGTAATAGAGGACGATGGTAGTAGAAGACGATTGCTATGATCGATGCCCCCTCTCATTCATGTCCCTGGCCATGGGCTCGGTTCACCCTGTGCAGCAATCGCGTGGCGCCCACGATGGCTTTAGTCATGACTAGTGCCCGACAAGTTCTTCTCCCCTGGTTTTCCCTCTGCCCTCTGCAGCGATCGCTTGGCACCCCGTGCAAGAGGAGGTGTTTGTCAGCGGCAGCTACGACGGCGCCATCTACCACTGGCACATGAGGTAGAAGGCTTCCCCTATTCCCCTGTTTGAAGGCGTATGCTTTATTATCCTTGTCTACCACTGGCACATGAGGTAGCGTGCGCGTTCCCGTGACATGCTTGTAGTATGTACTTATGTGCTATGGAAGGCCACGCCCTAGCTATCCTCCGGTATTGCTGGCATCTGCGGTAGAATGCTCGTGCTCCCTTGTTGACTTTGCTGCCATCACGACAGAAGGCCTACTTGCAAGGCTTCACAAGTGACAAGTCAAACCCTGTTGGAGTTTGATCATTTGGTCCCTGTGACTGGCACATGAGGTGCTCCCTTCACTCTTGGCTTTGTTATGCACTTGAGAAGACATGTGCAGCACACCAGACGTTGGTGAAAGACCTGTACAGCATACCAGACGTTGGTGAAAGACCTGTACAGCGTGCCAGACGTTGGTGAAGGACCTGTACAGCATACCAGACGTTGGTGAAAGACCTGTACAGCACACCAGACGTTGGTGGAAGACCTGTGCAGCATACCAGCCGTTGGTGGAAGACCTGTACAGCATACCAGACGTTGGTGAAAGACCTGTACAGCATACCAGACGTTGGTGAAGGACCTGTGTAGCACACCAGACCTTTTTTCGTGGAAGCATTCCCGCGCACTATTTGGATGTGGCAACTCGCCATGCTCCAACCCCATCCTAATTTGCATCTTGTTGGTTCTTCTGCTTCCTCCTTCTGGCCGTTCCGTCTTCTGCTGCCTCCTTTTTCTGCTTTTTCTCCGTGTCCTCCTCGTGGCCGTTCATTCTTCTACTTTCTCCTTGTCCTCCTTATTGCCGTTACTTTTCTACGGCAGCTTCCCCACCCCACAGGTTGAGGTGACTGGCGCACATGAGAGCAGCGTTTGGAGCCTCGCCTTCCACCCGTTGGGCCACATCCTGTGCAGGTGGGCGGTGCCAGCTGGCTTCAACAGCTTAGTTACGGACACAGTGATGTTTATGACGTCGGGCCGCGTCCTGGGCGGGCCTTCTAGTGCCAGCTGGCTTCCTGTGTTGGTTGTTGAATGTGCCGGTGTTTGTAACGCATGTCAGTACTATCTATCGCATGTGCTCGCGACTAGCTTTGGCCTAGTACAGCATGCTCACTTGTGTACTCATGCTCATAAGCCGGTGCTTACGACCTTGGCTCAAAGCATGCTACTCATCATGGTCTTAGTTATTCTTACTCATCATGTTTTTAGGTATGGTTACTCATCATGTTTTTAGGTATGGTTACTCATCATGGTCTTAGGTATGGTTACTCATCATGGTCTTAGGTATGGTTACTCATCATGGTCTTAGGTATGCTTACTCATCATGGTCTTAGGTATTCTTACTCATCATGTTTTTAGGTATGCTTACTCATCATGGTCTTAGGTATGCTTACTCATCATGGTCTTAGGTATGCTTACTCATCATGTTATCAGTTATGTTAGTTTGATCTTGTTAGTTTGGACTTGTGTAATGGTGCTGGCATATTTTGCTTCAATGGCGTATTCCTCTGGGGGCTCTTACTCTGCAACAAAGTGACTTCCGTGGGGGGGTCACCCTTGCAGAGCGTTGGGGGACGGCCCCCAGCTTTGACAGCTACGATCCCAAGTCCTTTGCATTTAAACTCAATTGTAGTACATGCTTATCTCCAATCCCTTTTGCTTATACTGGCGACGACCTTTCCCTGACAAGCGGTAGAAACAACCAAGTTCTTCTTTATCTGCTAGTGGTATGCTTGTTGCACTTTTCTGGCTTATGCATGCATGCATGCTTATTCTGGCGGCCTTATGCACGCTTATACTGGCGGCCTTATGCATGCTAATACTGGCGGCCCTGCCCCATGAGCAGCGCCAGCAACGACCACATGGTCTCGTCCTGCTTGCTGATGCATGTTGTCGCTGTCCTAGTCGATCTACGCGTAACGATGCTGTGATGCCAAGCAGTGGCAGCAAGTACCACATGACCGTGGCGCTCGCCCTATGCATGCTTGCTTGCACTCCCCATATGCTTATTCTGGCGGCCTTGCCCCTTGAGCAGCGGCAGCAACGACCACATGACAAAGTTCTGGGTGAGGCAACGGCCGGATGACCGCGCGGTGCCGCCACCCATCGGACGCGAGACCTACGGTGAGCGCGCTGCTGTATATAGCATGTGCCCAAGTGAAGTCGACCCGATGTGAAGTTGACCCCAAGTGAAGTGGAATAAGGGGGTGATAGTGCTGCTATATAGTATTAGTTCATGTCTGAAGGTGAAGGACTGGTAAATCTGCTGCACCAGCGCATTGGGCGAACGTCAACCTACGCTTCAATGAACTGCTTTATCGCGTGTTTTTTTGTGAAATAAGCTTACAGTAAATCTGCCGCTAGGAAGTTCCTAGTAGTTGACGATGGCCTTGCGGTATGAGCTCACTTGGTGAGGTGGGAATTACTATCATGGCGATTTTGTAAAAGGTCAGAGGCCAATTCCTGTAAGGTCTTTATTATGTTTGAAGGATTTTTTACCACTTTGCAACACCGCATAATTTTACTTCCGTTTTAGCAACCCTGCTCTTGGTGGCTTGTGGAGGCTCTTGGTGGCTCTTGGAGGCTTTGAAAACAAACCTACAGTGAGGCACCTACCTGTGGGTTGTAGAATGATCATCATTCACCGAGCCAGGGAGAACTTGGCCTTTACATGTTTGATGGGCCAAACATTATGGGGACGATCACTATAAGAATCACAGTATGGAAGGGATGATTGACTGCACCTGAGCTGCATCTGCTTAAAAGTAACACCGATTGGCGCCATCACTACTTGATCGGCGCACTCATTTATTTCTTGTGAGTCGCAGCGCCGGAGGGTGCATGGGGTCGCAATGTTTCTTGGCCCTTTCCACCTCTTGTGGTGTTGTTCCTGCTAGTCTGACCTACCCGACTTGTTGCGCTTGTTCGTTTCATGACTGGGCATGGCAGGCCAACAATACGGAGGGAATGAGGTGGACAATGAGCCCATGGAGGAAGTCAAGGAGCAGATGGAAGAGCCCACGAGCACCTGGGATGCCAATGGGACAATCCCAGGTGTCGGCCCTGCAGTGCTGGGTACTGGTGACTTTGATGGATTGGACTATGGCCAGACAACCGGGTGGTTACCCGGTTTTAGCGAGAGATGAAATTGATTCACATGACATGGTCATGGGAGATATGTCCACAGCCAGGCGGGCTTGATGTAAATTCTAAGTTCGAACAGTAGCCTTGGCAAGCTTGCTGTGGCCCACAATATTTGCAAAGGTTTGCTGCAAATCCTGCATGTCTTGTCCCTACCATATGAACTTATAGAGCCGGGTTACAGTAAGTAATTAGGGTGGACTATGGAGCACCTCACCCGCACACTTCGTCAAGGCCTATGTGCATGCATCAATCATGAGAAGGTGCTGGCCAAGTTGTGCGGTTGTCGGGCCAGCAGGGTGATTGCGCTAAGCTCCCTGTTTAACTGGCACGGCAACTTTTTTACAAGTAGTCAGCCAGCACAAGTCTATAACAACGAGTCAAGCTAGTGCTAAGACTACCTGCCTGATGACAGTGAAAATGAGTGTCACGTACTGACCCTTGCTTGGTGTATGGAAATAATGTTGGCATTGATTCTTTAGCTATTGATTGTTCAGTTCATGTCTTATTTTCATTAAAATCATCGACAAGTCCTAATTCACGAGCTCGAACATTTCACAAGAAACAGGAAATCTGCTCATTGCCAGGATATGGCACTGCTTATTGTAAGTACCAGCCTAGCAAATGGCGATGCCATCCGCTGGGTATACCAAATCAGGCACAAGCACGTGGCCGGTAGATCACTGTGTAACTTCCATGTAGCAGTACAAGCATCAAGTGCATGCGACTCCCCAACGGGAGCACGAGTGTATATAATATAACATGTAATTAATGAATTCATTCCGTGCAGTGGGGCTTGAGGTCAGCAAGAAGACAGAGGCCCTGGCGGTTGGGCTCACCCACTCACCGCGCCACCCCTCTATCTCCTCGACGGCTCTCGAGTCCTGTATCGGGACCGCGTCAAGCTGCTGGGCAGCCTGCTCCCCAGCTGCGAGGTTGATGTGCACCACCGCATCTCCCTCGCCTGGCACGCTTTACGCCAGTACCGGGCCCTGTGGCGCAAGCCCCTGGGCAAGATCGAGAAACAGGACCTGTTCAAGGTCCTCGTCCTTCCTGTTCTCACGTATGATGGGGCCGAGACGTGGACCCTCACCGCCGACCTGGCCCGCAAGCTGGACGGCGCGGTCACCAACATGCTGCGTTCCATTTTCAGAGTAGGATATGCTGCTCATGTCCGCAATGAGGACCTGTACCAGGGCATGCCATATATCACCAGCACCATTAAGCAGCGGCGCCTGCAGCTCGTAGGGCACCTAGCTCGCACCAACCAGGTAGACACCTCACGTGGCCCCCCCGCAGGACTGCGACCAGCTAAGCCTGGCCGGCACCTCCTGACGTGGGCCGGGCCCCCTAATGTTAGATGCCGCAAGGCCCGCACCTTCAGAGAAGAGCTAGTAGAGGACATGGGGGGCCTAGGCCTCTCCGTGATTTGGAAGAAGATGATGGACAAGGCCAAGTGGGCCCAGGTCATAGAGGACAACGAGCCCCCCCCTGTGGGGAACGCCCGCGTGTGCAAGCCCGTGGGAGGCACGCCAGGGCTGTATAGATAGATGTTGTAGTTAGTAATGCTGTTAGATAGATTTCGTAGGTAGCTGACGTAGATAGCTTAGACCGGTAGGACTGTTTGCACCCACCCATCCATCCATCGGGGTTAATGCTCCGTGACTCCCCAACGGGAGCACGAGTCTAATTAATTAATCAATCAATTAATTAATTAATTACTTGATCCCTATGATATCATCCATTCCATCCCATGTTCCACTCCCACTGAGGACTTATGCTCACGTGACGCAGTCACGTGTCTATTAATTAATTAATTAATTAATGATATCAAAATCTCTAGCCTGATCCGCGATCAGGCTAGACCCCAAACGCTAGTACCACTAGTACCGATCAGGCTAGTACCGCCAAATTAACGCAGTCAATCTAACTAAGACGCAACAAATGGACCACTATATGATAACACAGCTAGCTTGAATGAATCCCTGAATGCAAAAAAGCCCGATACAGTAGGTCCGGGCACCGAAATTGTGAAACACACAGAGTCCCCCCCTAAAGGAACAACCCTGACACACAGCTGGCCAAGGCTGTGCCATCATATCAAAATGGGATAGTGTATATCAGGGTGTGCAGAGTGCTGCCTGTAAACCATGCCCAACACACATGCTTAACCAAACATGATCGATCAACAGTTGGGCGATCCTGATAGAGTGCCGTGGTCACACACTCTCTACTCCTCTTTATTGAAGTGAGCATCAGATTAATGCTATCCATATGTCCTCCCGTTGGAGACAAGTAGTAATGTCTCACGAAGCTACCTTTGTTGGAAAACTTGATATCCCAATTAAACCCAGGCCCCCCCCTCACTCCGGAAGCGTCGTTATCGTACCTTGGGAGGGGTACGCACTCCCACGGTCATGCATGTGTAGTAGTCATGTAACACTGTGGGAATTTACCCGATGGCATAGCGCAACGGGAGGAACGAGGTCGACCGGCTGATTGACTTGACCTTCTCCTTGTACGCCAGGTGGCAGCTGTCGGACATCTTCTCACTGCCGCAAGCATACACGTCCACGACCGCCGACTTTTTCAGGTTTGAATCCGCGACGATCACCTCCAAATACTTGGCGATATTGGGCCTGCCCCCCTGGATGGTGACGTGGACGCCACCGCCCTCGTGACCCGCCTCAATGGCCGCGTACAGCTGGGGCTTGTCGGCCCGGCTGAGCTGCGTGGCAAAGCTCTTTCTACGCGTGAACGCCCGGTTCATGGACGCGGCGGGGGCGGCTTGCTGGGACTGGGCATTGAGTGCGGCGGTGCTCGATGACGTCCAAGTGGATCGCGTCGCGCGGGCGCGGATGTAGTAAAACACAATCCCAGCCGCCAGCGCAAGCAGGAAGCTGAAAGCGTAGGAGAGGAGCGGGGCCATGATGCCCGGGCACAGCATCGCCTGGTTACGGCTGCGGCAGGGAAGGGGCTGACCGTACAACCACTTGGGGTCGGATTGGCCCACTTTGGGGCCAGGCTCGCAGCGCATCTGAAGCTCCATGTGGCCAAAGTAGTATGTCTCGTAGGGCTGTACATTGCCAAACACGTTCCATAGATACGGCCCGATCCAGAAGCAAAGCGCATGGATGGGCTAGTTGTAAGCATTATTTGACCAAACCAGAAAAAACAAAACTGAGTGCTTCAGACCGTCCATCTTCCTGTGAATCTTGATAGTGCTTAACATCTATAACAAGCATCTACTAACTGCAGGATATCAGAGTCACGCATCCAACAGCCAGCTAGTGCAGTAAGCAATGATGCACGAGCTGCAAACACTCTCTTGCCTATTACTCATCTGCACGCACCTGAAAAGCTATACATCAGACTCCCAATTTGACCAGTGTTTCCCTCCCATCCATCCTGCATCGCAACAGCTGCGCCCCCACCTGATGCAAAACAAGGAAACATGATAAGTGTCTAGAACAATCATGGCCGGCACGCTCATGGCCTCATGCATGCACATGCATGGCCTCCATCATCGTCAAGAAGTCTCCCACCCAGCTGTTACGTTTCACCCGGCCCTTCACCCCATATATTTGAATTATTTGGCCCATGCAGTGGCATTAGCAACTGCCACCATCAGAAACTGCATGCCCTATATTCGGAAACGAAGCTCAGACTGAACAAAAGAAAACTGCAGCCAGCTATCTAATTGCAGGCAAGTAACACAACACATCTGACCGGCGGACAGCTGCATGAAACGAGGGACTATACGTACCCGCATGGCGCCAAACTGGCTCTGGCCCTTGGGCCAGCCCCCCCTGGGCGCGGTGCCATTGTTCAGAAGCGCATATTTGGCCAGCACGGTCGCGTTGTACGCGGCCGCAACGTGAAATGGAACGTCCGAAATGTCAGCCCTTGACGACACGCACGCAGCCCGGCTTGCGATGAACCCCACATGGCTGAGTGCCCACGAGGGAAGCAAAGACCAAAATGAGACTGGTGAACCAGCCCCACATGGGGGATGCAGGGTTCCAGGGCCATGCGCGCCCCTCGGGTCAGCCTGGCGAATAGATCACGCATGGAACCACGCATACGGGCCAGGCTGAGGGCACCCAGGGACAAGGTGGATCTCTTCCCTGCATCCAGGGTGGAGTTGTCGTTTCCGTCCACCGTGCCACAGACAGGCGGAGGCGTCAGCATTAATGTTCAAGTCCACCTGCAAATCACTGGCATTCATGGCATTGGCGTCCAAGGCATCGGCCGAGCGATACTGCGCCATGGCACAGCGGCCCTATCCTCAGCCATGACCTGCCCTGGATAATAGCTCGTCGCCACACGGCCCCTGCCAAGTGGGTCCGCCTGGGTCCTCGGGGCGGCAGCTACAGAGACGCTGTCATCAGAGTTCGATGCAGCGGCTGCTGCCAGCAAGGCCGAGGCATCCTGTGACCCGCCAAGTGCCAAGCTAGGGAAAGACTTGATCGAGGGAGCGCCCAGAGACAGCGGCGGTATACATATCACCACGATCCGAGGCATGATTCCCCAGTCTTTCCGATCAGGCTGGATTCTCTGGCCTCGTTGCTCGACCGGACGCTGATCTCTCCCATTGACCCAGACTCCTCTGACGAGATGCTGGCCCCCGCCCCCGCGGTCGGGAGTGGGCAAATCGGCGTCGGGCCCAAGTACACCGGGACCAGCCCATCCGCGTCCGAGGTCATGATCTGGTCTTCCGAGAGTGCACTGTTGTGGACGGTGATGTGGGCGCCCGCTGCGGCCGCTCGCCCCAGCACTGCGGCAGATACATGGCCAGCACCTCCTCGTCGCGAGCGCTCCAGAGAACAAACAGGGAGGAGCACGCGGAGGGACAGGTGGCGAGCAGATCCGCGAATGCTGACGCAAAGGGGCTGATCCCGACACCCCCCGCAATGAAGACGACACGGTGGCCCCCCGGTTGGCGTGTCCCTGCGAGCAGGCGGTGCTTGGCGACCCGGCCCGCCCAGTCGTACCCGTAGGGCCCCTCAAGCCGCACGCGGGCGCGCATGCCGGGCGCCTCGCTGGCGAGGTCGTGGAGGTCGCTGGTCCACTTGCCGTACGTCTTGATACCGTTAATTTGGTCAAATACACAAGTTAAAAAAAAAAAATTATATATAGCAATTGTGGAATCCGGCACAGTCGGTTGCGGGGTGTCAGAAGTGATACGTCGGATCACGAATGCTGTCATAGCGCCTTCATGATCGACCATGGATAAAATAGAGTGGCTCCCAACTAGCAATTATAACCTGGCATGGTGCTTTGCAGTCACATGAGCCGCTTAAAATGAGCGCTTCAAGACTAGGAAAGATTGACGGCTAGGACAGTAGTAATATGTTTAGTGCGTGTATGATTCTGCGTGTTATTGCTGAGATACTCAACGGTCGATCAATCAATAAGTGCCAGCCTTGATCTATGCTGTGGCGTGACAGACACAAGAACTTACTTATGTTTCAACCCGGCACCCTACACTTACGTTTTCAGTAACCCCCTAAATCTCTGCGCTGCATGCATGCTCAAACATTATCCGATAGGTGCTGAAGCTAAGGTCCATTGGAGTGCCTTCCTACCAGAGAAACAAGTTTATTACAATAAGTGTGTGCAGGCTTTAACAGTTGAGCCTAGCCACACCCTCAAAATCATTGTACAAGTCATTGTCAAGTTAGGCCAGTTCACCATGCTGGGGCCCAGCACATGCCCCCTTGGTCCAATCTTGTCCCACATCACCATCTCTGGCCACCCAGGCCGTTTCCAGCCCTGGTGGTAGGAACGCAACCACTTGGAATGCTGGGCTCTTGTTGGCATGATGATGCCCCCCTTCCCGCCCCCGTGTGGCCGCTACGGTCTCCCGGCGCAAAAAGGCCTCCCTACGTTCACCACACCACTCTAAGTACGGTGTGAAAATGGAAAACAAAGCACATGTCTCAAGGCGCCGCGCCCCCCTCAATCAAGGGCGGGCACGGTTGCCAGTAGGCACTAGTACCGGCGCACCGCCGGTCCCTTTTCTCTCTCTAGTCCTAAGTAACAACAAGCACCTAACATGGTGTAGGTGACGTACGGTAGAGCTACGCTACAGGCGGCAGATCGGCCCCCTTTGAGCCCGCCGCAACATAACTATAAAATGAGCAGATAGCTCAGAAAATGTCAACCTATGGTCAATTGTCAATGCCTACGATTATTGCGCTATACAATGACGAATATGTTCCTGCTCAACAACAGACATCATTGACATAACTGCACCCCCGCCCCTTGTCATCTGCGTGCTTCCAACATGTTCAATACTGACTAATTCCATGCATGGATTAGCCATTGAAGCTCTGACAATACTACTATGATTATATGAAACATGATTCCATTCGGCATGCATGCTCATACTGGATCGGTCATCTCCTACCACAGTACTAGGTACCCCATGCACCGACTGTTCCTATGACCGCGTGCAATCACTTCGTGTTTATGCCTACTCACCGAACGTGACGTTGCCCTCGTCGTCCGCATGCACCACGCTCATTGGGTGCCACTCGAGGAAGGACACCCTGGGGATCTGCACGTAGAAAAACCGGCCAGGGACCTTGAGCGCCGCAGATGCGCCCGGGGGGAACGCCCCCCTCGTGTGCACAATCGTCGTCTTCTCCGGCTGGACATTGCGCTGGTGGTCGGGTACAGCGTGGCCTTGGTGGCGGTGATCTTGTGGGACATGGGCGCGGCGGCGGCCGCCATGATGAGAATCATGCCCAGTTGGACTGCATGGGGGAGGGGGGGGCCGGATTGAGGAACATGGGGGTGGTTCAAGTAACAAATGTGCGGTCAATAGATGCAGTCAATCAGTCTGACTCGATATATTCAGTTAGGTTCATTGAACAATGGGAGTCACGGTGTTGTACAGACTGGCACTACTGGTTTGTTGCGAATGCTGGAGTGCGGGAGTCTACGTGCCAAGTCAGGATGACCCCAGTTGCCTGTTTGGATCTGTTGAGCTTCCTATGCATCATGCCATTGGCGTATAGGGTGGAACATGCATGCATGGGGGATGTGAGAAGAGAGATACACAAAGACGTGCGCCGGGGCGGGGGCGGGGCTCGGCGCGGCAGGGAGACTGTCGGCATGCAGACGAGATGCTTAGACTACAGCGTACTTGCCGTCAGACCGATGCAAGCAGAGATGAAAGGCTGATAATAGATTACTAAATTTCAGTGGTCCTGATGCTAGAATTGCTAGGAGTCACAATATTAGTGCACTGCGCTATAGCTGTCATCATTACAGCACTTAGGCGTCGCATTAATTGCTGAGACATGCGCGTCAATGACCGTGGCTCAAGACTGCTCGATATGTAATTACACTAACGTACCAGCGACCCTACTAAGACTCCCATCCATACGGAATGAATTCTGGTTGCCCGGTCCATCGGATTAGAAGAAACTCTAGAGTAAGTGGCTGGTAGTGCAGCTGTTTTCCATGTTAAGTCCTATATCCAATGTGTCAGCCAGATGCATGCATACGCTCAGCAGCTACTAGCATGCATATAAACTCACCCAGACTGCCAAAACGTGTCAGAACGTCAGGTTAAGTGCAAACATGCAGGAAAAACAATGAGAAAGTCGTACCAATCCACTGATGAATGAAATTAGTACTAAGCTGTCAGATATTATCTATATTAATTCTGCAAATATAATAATGTACTCACAATACCAGAAAGTGACTGGCTTGTGGGCCACGGACGCCATGAAGATGGGGATGTAGAGGCAGTGGGTGGCGCGGAAAAGCCAGTAGAAGCGCTCGCTGCGCGTTCAAATTAACAGAGAGGTAATGATAAGACAGGGAAATCAACGACCATGCAGTGGACCAGACTGTGTTAGATATAGAAGCCAAGGTTGACTGTAGGTTCTAAGGTTCTAGGGTACTGTAGGTTTATTACTGAAAGTACAGCCCGGGGAACCCAAAGACAAAATTATTCAATGACCCATGACTGCGCGCTGCCAGCGGCACAAAACGCCTTGCCCTGCAGGCGGCGCCCTGCGAGTCGCTCAGTGGGTGGCGGCTGTTGCTCTTGTCGGTCCTCACGATGAAGGCAAGTAGTTAAGGCTGGCGATCAGCTCTATAGGATAAAACCCAGTCAAAGGCATGAAGCTTAGCATGCCAACTAAAATAGTATTAAGGCTCTGGCTAACTTGAAAAACCATGGCACGCACACACGAATTCTACAGTCTCTCATCGCTGCCACCCGGCGTTAGATGGACACAATACGCCATGATAAATATTTAATAAACCAGAATTTATATATACGGCAGAATAAAATGCTCCGAGCTCGGATACCATCATGACGCTTCATGTGTGTCAGATCGAGTAAATACATAATAAAAGTGATAGTCACAAATTTTTCGAAAAATATGCAGACATTATACAGTGTACTACAGTACACGTGTACTGTAGTATGAGACTCTGAGTTATGGATATGCTCTAGTAGCGTCAATAATTGTCCAAGCACTCGTACCGGAAGTACTTGAACGCGAACACCACCATGATGATCTGCAGGATGCAAGCGATCTGGCCCGCAAACACCCACTCACCGACCGCGATCTCCGGCGTCCAGGCCTGTGCCACATAGCGGTCCAACCCGATCGTGAACGTGGGAAATGTCGTGAAGGTTGCGTGGACGAACAACCAGAAGAAGGCGAGCCAGCCGCAAAACTTGTGGAAGCGGAGGGTTTCTTCGTACGAGACACCCACGCACGCCAGCAGCGGGGACGTGCGGCTCACGGGGAGCAGAGCGACTGCGTATGTATACATGAGCGGCCAGGTGGCCTCCTGCCCCACGCCGTAGGTGCGCCCGGCCGCCAGGGACGACTCGTACCCTGGGTGCGCCTGCAAAGTCATGCAGCCAGTTGGGGGACGGGATTAATTGCCCGGACGGGATGCAAACGAGGCCAGGATCGAGTGGATATATATCCGCACCGTCACCGCCGCCCGTGAGATCGCTTAGGTGCATGCGCGCATGCAGTTAACCGGAATGCCGGCTGGCAGCCTGGACTCATGACGGCTGTGCCTTTATAGCATATTATACCTTGATGTAAAATAGATCTGACAAGTACTAAAAAGAGATGCAACCAGTTACTATTGTTAGTTCTAATATATCTTAATGAATTGGCTGCCTCAATGATTGGCCACTTGCTTTATATTGCCTGTTGCCAAGCAGCCTACAGTATAATCACCCATTCGGCAATGACTCAGGCTCACCTGCCGGAAATAGCGGATGAACGCGGGGGTTTTGTACGACGCCGGGTTGCGGTAATGCATCGGGAGCGCGAGGCAGAGGATGTTCCACAGCAGGAAGAGCGTGAAGAAAATGAGCGCCGTCCAGCTCATGTGAGGGACGACTTTCCGCCAGGCTCGCTTCGCCAGCCTGGGTACGTGCACGGTTGGGGAAATCAGCAAAGAACGCGGCAACGGCAAGGGCCGTCCGCCTGACCCTGCTCAAGAAACTTGACTGACCCTGCAGGACATCCGAGTTCATGGCCGCAATGGTGGCAGTGTCATATTTGTACGCGATCTCAATGTCCTTGACCTTGCCCGAATAGTCGATACCCTTGATGCTGGCGATGCTAGTTTTGGCTCTGGCATCAAGATCGACGACAGAAGTAACGATGCCAAGGCGAACGCTGCCAGACAAGTCAAGCTGCCCACTGGCTGCGCTATGAAAAAAGTCATGTAGCTTGGTCTCTGCAGCCTTGATCGCCTTGCAAGTGATGTCCGAGTCACAAGACGACGTCGAAGCGCTGCCGGGAGAGCACGACTCAGAGTCTCCTTCCGAGCTCATGTGGCCCCCCTGGCGTTTCTTGATGAAAGTGAGCAGCTCCAGGAAAGGCAGAACCATTGCGGCGGCAGCCGTGAAGATGAGCCATCCGGACTCGCTGCGGGAGACGCGCCACCACACACGAGCGCGTGCGGGTTGGTGCTGCAAGGTGGCACGTCAATCGACGGCGAGGCAAAATGGGCATCATTGTTCAAGTATGAAGAAAAACCAATGTTATAGAAAGTCACCATGATAGTTAAAAACTATGATATAAAAAACCATATTGATTCCACAACAAACTGCGGCTGTATATAGTTTACTAGAGTAACGATACTGAGCAGAGCAGGAGATTGAAGAATATTTACACAAAAGCTAATTCAGCAAATATTGAATGTGCACAGATCGAGCGAAATATGTGAGTTATATAATTTATATTATATTTATAATGACTTCAACCAGCAACTGCGTGAGTGACCCCTTCTTTTCCCCCTGTTCCCCCCTGCGTGTCCCCCCCGTTCCGCGCCCCCGCAGCGTGTCCCCCCGTTCCGCGCCGAGTGCTTGTCTGTTTCCCTGTTCCCCCCGCGCGTGATTGTCTGTCCCCCGCGCGCGAGTCCGTGATCGAGAGTACGAGTGTGCGAGTGTGTGAGTACGTCGGCAAGTCCGTGTCAGTCTCCGCTGGCGGTGTGCGTGCGTTTATGGTCGCGCTAAAATAATCTCGTCGTTCGGCATATTAGTGGCGCGCCATGATGCATCCGGGTTGGTTGTCCGAGGCGCGTCTGATGTGCGAGTTCGTGGGCGCGTGCGTGCAGCCGTCGTCGCCGGTCATGCCGCTATGTGTATGGGGGTGATAGTGTGCGGGGTGGCGCGTTAATTTTCCCACGCGCGTATAAAGAGCACGAGATGCCTCAATGCAGACACGTCACCCGCACGGGCCGCTGCCGAAACAGGCCCGCCGCCGGGTCGCTTTGTCACCGCCACCGTCACGCGCCGGCCCGGCCGCACGCCGTGAGGATGCACGTGGACACCATCGAGTGGGACCCGAGCACGGCGTACTACCAGCCGGGCGACGTGGACGAGTACGGGAGACCGATCGAGTTCAATTCGCCCACATACGAAAATTACTATCCCGCAGAGGTCCACAATCGTTACGAGAGGCCCGTTGTCGAGGACGGCGATCCAGACGTCCCCTCCACGATTCCCGGGATCCGGGCGAGCAGGAGGGATAGAGGCAGGTACGCCGATTTCACCGATTCCATCAACGTCGGCAGCCGGAGAAGGGCCGCCGACCGCCTCACGCCGCAAATGGTCATCAACCGATACTTCAACACGCGCCCCGGGGTCTTGAGCTTGCGGCGACCAGTGAACGCCCCTCCCCGACAGCCGGCTGCTGGCAGGACCAGACCTCGCGATCAGGACCCCGTTTCTGGGGCGGACCCGTTCAATCCCATAGCGGTGGAAGACAGCCCGCAGGGGCTCCCGAGCTTGCGGCAACCAGTGAACGCCCCTCCCCGACATGCCAGGACCAGCCCTCGCGATCCGGACCCCTTTTCTGGGGCGGACCCGTTCAATCCCATAGCGGTGGAAGACAGCCCGCAGGCGGCCGGCACCCTCCCCGGATCCGCCTCCCCGGGGCCCACGCCTACGTACTATCATGGGAGCGATCCCGAGGATCTCGAGGAGACCGAATCGCCTCTTTACATTCACCCCCCGAGCGACAGCCTGCGCGGCGGAGACGCAGGCGGTAGAGGCGCAGTCCGTCGCGCAGGCGCTTTGCGTGGTTGCAGGCGAAGCACAGCAGGGCCGCGTTCCGCCCGCAGTAGCTCCTGTCGGCCGGGTCGCGCCTGTCGAGCGAGGGGCGGTCCCCCTTCCTGGCGCGGGGTCCGATGTCCAGCGGCTTGCGACACAGGGCGCACCGCGGTCGGCGCAGGAGCGAGCGGTAGAGCGCCGTGACGTGCGCGGTGCCCAGACACGGCCTGGCCCCGTCGGCCCGCATGCGCGCGTTGGCGTTCCTGGCCATCTTCTCTGCGCGCGCCCACGCGGCGGGGCGCACGCCCGTCGGCCTGCGGATGGGCGGGGGGCGTATGCCGGAGTCTGCCTTCACGGGCCTGGGCAGGCCGCACCTGCGCGCCCTGTCCCTGGCCTCCACCAGCTCGTCGAAGAGGGGGGCGAGGGGCAGGCGGGCGCAGGGCCAGCAGGTCCACGCGCCGGGGCGGCCGAACACGGCCGAGCGGTCTCGCAGGGAGATGGGGCTGGCGCACCTGCTGCACCTGCCCGTCCAGGCCCGGGCGGCCCGGGCGAGGGGCACGGGGCGGAAGGTCCGTCCGGCGCTCGCGGCCACGTAGGCGCTCTGGTCGTTGTACTTGCGCACGAGCTCGTCCATGGTGTGCTGGCGTCTGTCACGTTCCATACATCAGTATGATGAGGTTATAGTATCGATCACCTCCTCACGCTGCTGCCCTTAGTCCTGACCTTGCCCCTGCGGATTCCGCGTGGAGCGCCCGCCTCGTGCAGGCGGTACCTGACACGCGGCAGCTCTGGGAAGCTCGTTTGGGGCCCAACCAGAAGGGTGCCCCCCGCCTGGTACCCGTAGGTGTCTTCTTCGGGCGGAGGAAGTTTGAACGGGCCAGCCGGCCCCCACGAGTGGATCATTTCCGCCATGCGGTCATTCGCTTCCTGCGCGGTCAACGGCGGCGGCGGCAGTGGCGCGTAGGGTGGGAAGACCCCCGCCGTTCTCGACTGCATCCCGAGGAACGTCTGCGGAGGGGGCATCACCGGGGCGCCGCCCGGGGGGGAGGCCGGACGAGGCCTGCGCCGATTCGGCGCGCTGACCGCTTCCTCGCCCCGTTCCCAGGTGTTCTGGGCCTCGGTGCTGGACGCGCGCACCCTGTGCGCGGCGCACCGACCATGGCAGGCACCTGAGGCGGGGCGGCGGCACCTGAGGCCCTTGGATGTGAGAGAAGTGCACTTAGTCATGCGAGCGAGTCATGCACGATACGCAGAGATATTTGTGTTCATTCCTCCCCGAGGGCGTCGATGAAGCGGGCGATCGCGTCCTGGGGCACGACCTTGTAGCCCCTGGCCTTCATGTAGTCCCTCCTCTGCTTGTAGTTGCGGACGAAGTCGGGGTAGTTGGAGGGTATGCTCGCGAGGTTGGCCACGCGGGGGATGTCGATGTCCCTGGGGTCCGCGACCTCGCGCACGTGCCTGCGCAGGTCGTCGGCGCGCGTGACGTACTTGTCCACCTCGCGCAGGAGCAGGCGGCGGTAGGCGGCGGGGTGGTCCTCGAGGCGGATGAAGAACTTGTGGTTCGCCCTGGGGGGCGCGTGAAGGCCGACGAACACGAGCGGGCGGTCTCGCTCCCTGTCCCTGACGAGCTCTCGTATCATGCGGTTCACGAGGGCTCGCTTGTTGACGGCCCTCTGCCCGTCTCGCTTCCTCTCGTCGGCTATGTCGTCGGCCTTGGCCCACAGGTCGTCCGTGTCCACGCACTTGGCCTTGATCCTGAGCATGGAGCAGAGGAAGGTCTTGCCCGATCCCGGCACGCCCTCCACGTGCACGATCGCCGACATGGGTATATGACGTACGGCACACAAAATTTGATGGTCACTCCCAAAGTAGATCGCCCGGCTTAGTAAACATATATTCGCGGAATATAAAAACACACGCGCGTATTATAACATGGCGGCAAAGAAAACGCGCACCCCACGACGCGCACACCGCTCACGAGCCGCTGCAGTGCTGACGCCGGCCATGGAGCATAATTACAACGCTGCATCGGGGATGCTGGCGTATCGTTTCGGCGGGGCGTTGGAGGCATTGGCGAAGGCGAAGGTGTCGGCGAAGGGCGATGTCCCCCCTGATCAGTACAGGAGAGATCTCCGGGAGGCCAATGCGGTGGAGCGGAACCTGCAGCGGGCGTGGCTCGTGTCTATGGATAAACTGCGCGGACTGAGAGAACGAGGCGCGGGCATACTTTATAGAGGGCCGGACGCCATCGTCGATTGGGTCATGAGAGCCGCCAAGACCGTCGTCACGCCTGGTAGGCGGGGACTCGCGGGTAAGCGTAAACGTTTCTGATTAATAAAGATCGGTTAGTTGTATACGCGATACGGATGCCTGTCGGCAGATGCACCGGGTGCAAGGCCAGAAGTTTTTCTCGTTCGGGAAGGCCAAGTGCAAGTGATCGATATCGGTTTTATAGCTGCGTCTATGGTAGTGCGACATGCGCGCGTATCTGATCGCGACCCTGATACTGGTACTCACCCTCACCCTGTGGCTGGGCCTGCGCGATGCCTCCAAGCCCGACCCGCTGCTGACCGCGCGGCTGCCCGAGTACGAGTCCGTGCCGCTCTACCGGTCGGAGGCGATCGAGGCGCTTCTGGAGACGGGCCTGAGCGCGCCCCCTCCCGCGCTGCCGGTGGCGGCGGCGGCGGGCGGCGAGGACAAGGGCCGCAGGCGGCGGAGGGCCAAGGCGGTGCTGAGGACGGCGCTGGTGGAGGGGCAGAAGGCGGCGTACATCGCGTCCAACCCTCTGCTGTCGATAGCCGACGGCGTGTCTAGCGTGCTGGGGCTGATGGGGCCGGGGGGCAAGAAGCTGGCCAAGGTGGTGGGCAAACCGGTGAACTTCGCGCTGAAACACAATCCTATCGGCGCGTTCTTCGGCGCGATATTCAACAAGAAACTGAGCGCGCGGTGCAAGGCCAAGAAGATATTCTCGATTGGTTTCGCCAAGTGCAAGTAGTCATAGGCACCTAACCAGAATAACGTCCTTATGAGGTGCGCTTATACTACGCCAACAATTTTGTGTTGCAATACCAATACCAGCGCCGATGGCCTGCGCCGTGTACTTGGAAGCTAAGGAGGGGACGCCTCCATCTGAAGATATCTTTTGTGGACAGATTCGCAGGACACCTGATGGGCGCGTGGCAGCCGCCGACATCGTGAAGTGTATCATTTATTTGAGAGAGGACGGGACTTATGCCAGGGAGGCGCTGGGTAACGCCAACCTCACCCTGAAGAGGCTCAGTGACAAACAATGTCTTGCAGCCAGCAATACAAATAACATGTACACTTTCCCGGGGCGCAATCAACGGCCTACGAGGGTCATGACAGAGGAGGAAGTATACGAGTTGATCATGCTCCTGCCCGGGGCTCGGGCTACGGCCTTTCGAAGGAACACCTCGAAGTTACTGAAGCACTATTTTCACGCGACGGAAGAGCTGATATCGGAGCTGTTAGGCCGCTACGAAGCACTCCATGGGCGTGCGTACCAGCCCCCCCCTTGCGCGGTCGCAGAGGAGCCTAGAATCAAACAGTGCGAGTCCGTCAAGGCAGCGGCCGCGGAGATATCCAACACACCCCGCGCTCAAGTTGATGGCAAGGTATATGCCAAGGTGTTCGGCATCCAGAACAAGTCCATTATGAATATGACCGCGGACGAGTTCAGGCATGTCCAGAACATGAAGAAAGGGGACCTAGTTAGAGACATGTGGACGGAGGAGATGAACAGTGGGGCCTTCTTCATGAACTGCGTATTCCGGGCGGCAGTGGCAGGCGGTGAGGACCCCGTGGCCGCCATGGAGAGAATTTCTCGGACAATGACCCCCACATTTAGGCCCAACCCCGGCCCGGGGGGCGCCGGGACGCAGACTGTCCAGAACGGATCCGAGCCCAAAAGAAGCCCGACCGAAACCACGCATTCTCATCCACCCTCGACCCCCCACCCGCCCGCGCCGCCCCTCCAGGAGGGAAAAGGACATTTCAAACACATCCAGACTCGGGGCGCGACGGACCCGGGACGGGGGGCGAGCGAACCTGCCGCCACCTCTCCCGCCGCCCCCGACCATCGGAGGTGGAGTGGATTCTCGTGCACGACTTCTTTTTCAGCCACCCCGGGAAATATTATTCCTGTATATATAGCCCTATATATAGCCTATACCCTTTGCAATTTTTCATTACCCATATAATTATTTTTGAAAGAGTCTAAAAAAGAAGTAGTGCAAGAGAATCCAAGCAAGCGTCGCCCATCGGGAGGGACGGGGCGGGGGGCGAGCGAAATTGGCGGGGCCTCTCCGGCCCCTCTCGCCGGTCGGAGGTGGATTACCTTCTCCCCCTCGTTTGCCCCTTCGCCGCCTCCCAGGGCCGGGACAGGCGACGGCGGCGGTGGAGATTACAGGACTTCTGTTCGGACCGGGGGCTCCGGGGGGTCCAAGGGGTCTAGGGGGTCTAGGGGGACTGGGGGCTGCAGAGGCTCTGGGGGGGTAGCTCACGTAGTTGCTGGAATTACTATGGATCAGGGTTAAGTGTTGTATATATTATTCATTGAGAACGATAGATTACGGATGTTAGATCGGCAATATATATACACATATATATATCTCACAGCAGGTGCCCCGGCCTCTGCACCTTATATATAAATCCATTTATCAGAGGCAAATCTCAATGCGACGATGTCAATGCACCATGACCGACAGCGCTTAGTACCTGGAGCGCCAAGGTGAGTCAAACTGAATGAATCTCTTCTCCCTTATGTGATTGTTCTGGAACAGAAGAGCGATCAGCGCTGCCGCAATCAGCACCAAAGTGGCAAATTTGTATTTAAATACTGCTGCAACAGGGCTGACAGTGGTGGAACACGTTGTGGCTGTTTGGCTTCAGATACGAAGGCCACCTCATGAGCTTGATTGTCCCGAGCCTGATCATTTGACAGCGACTTATAATATTGCGGATTGCAGAATCAGCTTCGCGGACGCGCAGCCGGCGGCAGCTGCTGCAGGATAGTAAAGTAAAACAGGGG
Organism: Mesostigma viride; assembly: GCA_009746045.1. NCBI lineage: Eukaryota > Viridiplantae > Streptophyta > Mesostigmatophyceae > Mesostigmatales > Mesostigmataceae > Mesostigma > Mesostigma viride. Next base: position 2,214,031 of record RPFO01000080.1, on the reverse strand, counting down.
CGGCGGGGGCCAGGACGGCGCAGGCACATCACGAGGCCGCGTACGCGCCCGGATCGGATAATTAATTAGAATTTTTTAATTAACCGGAAGATATATTAATACTTATAAGCCGGCCTGCGTCGCAGCTTCAATGTAGTAAATATTATCATTCGGATGCCCGCGGGCCCATGCCATATATTCAAGTTATACTGGAACTGGCGTGAATCGTAATCCAGATCTCAGTAACCATGAGCTGCACGGTGGCAATATTACATGTATGCCAATTTTGAAGGCATGCGCATGTGACTTACTCCAGGCTACGTACATGTACGTAGGCTTTGTACTGCAACACAAAAATCACAGCTGGGCCGCGGGGAAAGTCGACTGCAAGCTTGCTCGATTGATTCTATATCGGCGCCCGCGTCCTGCAGCGCGTGCAGGTACGTACTGGATTGGAAGCTCCCATGCAAGTGAGTGCTGGCCCAGCCGTCTTCTAGTTTCGGTCGGCGCATATTTATACCGAAAAGTGCAAAGCAAGCCATGCGCGGCAGTGTTCCTGGCACGTGCTTACATTTAATTTAGCGACAAATTATCTGTGATTAAAAAACCGCTAATAACTCCGGAGGAACGTCGGAACGTTACGTTCGTACGTACCCGGCAATATATCAAAGAGACAACCAGCGCAGGCCAGAAATCGGGAGAATCCGGACCATGGTAGCTCGAGCCTGCCGTTATCTTTTCCGCGTTTTCGAGTCGTTCAGGATGATGAAGATGAATGGTGATGGAAATGTGTATCCTTGTGCATTGAAATTATGGCTGGCTTACGTGTGGAGCGACTAGATGACCTAGACGGTGGGGCCGGAAACAGCATGCTTGATCAGGGCGTGTGTTTCTAGCCTAACTGGCCGGGAGTGTCTAGTGCCGGCAATATATATCCACGTGTGTAGTACTCCTACACACAGATCTCGAGTGATTTATCTAGTACCAAATCCGAAAGGCTTGCATCACTCCCCGGACAGGAGAACTTTTGCGGATGACTGTAGGTGTAAGTTGGCGATGCCATGGTAACCGGAGACGTCCGTCCTATAGTCAGCAAAATTGGTGCGAGAGGTCCCCAGTTCGATTCCGGTCGGATTCATTTGCAGATCGCGTTTTTCCGCATTTTCCGCGGCCCGGCACTGAACGCAAATGGTTTTCACCTTTGCGGAATGCCTGATCAGAATATATATCCCACTGCAGGCCAGGTCGCACATAAGCCTCTCCAGCCTGCTGCCCCGCATGGTGGCTCCCAGCATATATACAGTACGTATATCATATCGTCCTCTTCTACCGCATCGCTTCTTTCTCACGCCGGCTGTCAACTGTCAAGGGAAATTGATTGTCTGGCCGCTTCCGTCCATGGCGGGGCTGCCTCGCTGAATTTTTCGCACATGCACAGCATGACGCGCGCGCGCTCGCAAGCACGCATGTACACGCGTCAGGCGTGTGCCTGCCCGGGGTTCCAAAATTCTCTTGGTCACGGGACGTTTGTTGTTGTTGCCCACGCCGCACGTGGGCGTTGAAGCCGGTCGTACTGTAACGTGCACCCACAACAGCGAGCACTATAACGCAGTCCAAATGCAACCAACCAAAAAAAAAGAACAACAATAATTATGTTGTGTAAAAATTTAAATACAGATGGCTAGGCGTATATACAGATCTGTTTCGAAATTTCTAGATAAATAGGTGTACGTTTATTCCAAATATAACCAATAGCCCAGGGTAGAGAGTCCCTGCTACAGTACTGTAAGCCTCGGGTAGATCTGTTTCGATATTTTCCAGGTAAATAGGTGTACGTTTATTCCAAATATAACCAAAAGTTAATCCCTGCTAAGCCTAGGGTATCAAGATGTCAGTGGCAGATCTGTTTCCGGTGAAATGGGTGTTACTGAGTTTATTTCCATATAACAGTTAAGGTGACCCAGGTATGCCAAAAATAGCCTGAAATGCCTAGTTATGCCTAAATTGGGGTGCCCGCATTAATAAGGCGCGCCCTGCGACCAAGGTAGCCAGTGTACTGTAGATATATCGTCATCCGGCATAAGTGTAAAGACCTGGTTCATGCCCATGAGTGCATGGAAGACTTCCAGTGGGCTGGGGGTGTCATTGTTAGGGCCCGGGTCCCATACTTTGTGTTGTTCCGTCGCCAGGAGCCAGTAACGACGCATAGCCAGGTTCCAAGAGGAGATAAACCGGCGGACCACGGCACCTCTCGTGTACGCGGCACGTAACGTGAATACGGTCTCGTTGCGAACTTGCCATATGGTGTGAAGCATCGTCGTGCGTAGCCATATCCATGCCATCTGGTTGGCTGTGAGGCTCGCGTCCCGTAATCCCGTGATGCCGAAAATAACCGTAGATAGTGTGACGGTGGTGGGGGGAGCTGTAATAGCCATCCACTTGGCCCATATACCCAGCAGCCATTGCCAAACCCCTGCGAGTTGGCAGTCCAGAAATCTGTGCTCAATTGTTTCATCTGGAAAGTTGCATAAGCACGCCGCCGCGTGGGAGTACCGGTGGTGCAGTTGGGAATTGACCCCGATGGCCCGATGCATAAGCAGGTGCTGGACGTCGGTGGCTCGCTTGTCAACCAATGGGTGATCAACTGCCAAGGTAATGTTCTTGATCCAGGTGTAGCCCGGCCACCTCGGGGCAGATCTGTTTCGATATTGCAGATCTGAAAAAAGCCAGTTCCAACTTCCCAGCCTTGTTGTTGTTGTTGTTGTTGTTGTTTCCCACGCCGCACTGTTGTTGTTGTTGTTGTTGTTGGGGTAGTATCTCTGATTTACTGACCGTACGTGGCGCATACGTGGCAACTGAAGCTGCGATGGGGATCTTCCAGGAATGCCAGTGTGCAGGCGTGTGCTACCGTAGGGCGTAGATCTCACTTGGTAAAGGAGGGGTGGCATCCAGCCAAGGGTCCGCGGTCACAAAAACCACCACCGCCGGACAAAAAAGGCCGGGCCCGCGGTCCAACCGTGACGCGTGGACCGCAACCGGCACCCAACGCTGCTGGTACCACGGTAGCGTCCAGGACCATGGTACCCGCCGGCCGCCGCCGGCAAGCCCGAGAGCCGGTACCATGGTTACCCCCTCGGACTCCTATTTGCGGTAACTATCCCTACTACCCACTAAACTGAACATTCTAATACTATTCTGCTCTCTCCGTACTCCATTATTCTGCCACGTGGCAACAGCCCTCAAAACAAACCCACATGATGCACACACCTGACGCACACATGATGCACATGATGACGTGGCATGCGACTAATGGTTCTCAAGTGACTTCGAACGTGGCGGCCAGGAAAAGCCACGTGGCAAGCACAGGTACAGTACTTACAACATTATCCACGTGGCATACTTCTACTGGTCCATAGGCTACCACGGTCCTGAGCCAACCCGGCGTGACGTACAGCCCTAGTCTAATATATTACACGTGGCAGATTTCTACTGGCATATAGTAAACCACGGTTCTGATCACCCAGGGCCCACGAACCGCCACCGGCAAGTTTTTGACCCTCAAACCCCGCGGTTAACCATGGGCCCCGCGAAAATCCACCACCGTCAGCCCCTGGGACAACCCTCTCTGGTACCGCGGTTCCAGGAAATTTTGCCCGGGCATGCCACCCCTCCTCTTGGTAAATCATCCATGGCGGCACTACACTTACCTACCTGCAGTGCGGGGTTTCTTGGCCAGTGTACCATTTGTTAGTTTATCCACAGCGAAAGGAGCGGTGCGTGCCTGCGATTTCGTTTCTACTTCGATGTACAAGCGTTGCTTGGCACATGCATATGCATGTGTCACCACAGTACTACTTTAGTGCACTCAAATTGACAGGTGGAAAGCCGGTTGGCGTATGTCAACGCAAGGTAAAGGCACCTGGACACCACCACCCGTTTCAACAGTCTCCCGCTTTCTGGAATAGCGTACTGAATAATTTTGTTATTGGATGTACTTGTACTAGTTCACTCCGCGATAAAGTCCACAGCACGAATTGGCCTGCCAAGATGACCGTTACTGCCAGCCAAAGCCCAGTAAAGGACCAGCACGGCCAGCATCCCAGTGGAGGGAAAGGCCATGAGGTGCGCCTGCGCTCTGAAAATAATGCCTCAGCGTTTCTTCATTCGGTTGTAGCTTGTCGATGTATCTTTCTCTGATTGTCCCTTCCAGTTGCAGTAGAAACGGGATGGTCGCACCAGATTTACGGTGAAGTTGAGGTGGAATGCGCTGTGATTGTCAGGAGTTATGCAGGGGAACCGTATTCATGTTTTTCTTGTTCCATTCTTTGGCTAACGCGGTTCAACAAAGCAACCTTCTTTCCTCGCCATTTCTCGTGCGATTCCCGCTTTGTGGCATCTTGGTCAATACAGGCCGCGGATGCCGCCAAACACATGGCCGACGTGGAACGGGGCGTGGCATGCCTGCCCCCTCGAACTGTCCGCATGAACGCCGTGCTCCTGCCAGACGACCAAGAGCCCCCTGCAGGTGGGCTGTGCCTTCTGGTCGTGCGCCACGGGCAAGGCCACCACAACGTCTTCGGTGCCGAATGGGCCAAGGCGGGCAAGCCAGGGGACCCCTACGTCCACCCGGACTGCCCCTATGACCCGACGTTAACCGAGCTGGGCCACACGCAAGCCCAGGCGGTGGCCACCCGGGCCAAGGCCCTGCACCCAAAGCTCCAACCCTCCCTGGTGGTAACGAGCCCAATGCGTCGAGCCACCCAGACGGCGGTGGAGGGGTTTGGGTACCTGTTAAACCTGTCTCCTGCAACGGTTGGGTCAGCCACGGGCGGGGTAGTCATGGCCGGAACTGCTTCTGTTGCAAATGATACGACATGCCACATTCCATTTGTAGCGCACGAGTTGGCGCACGAGCAGGCAGGGCTGCACCGTTGTGACAAGCGGTTGCTGCGGTCAGAGTTAGTGGCGCAGTTCCCTGGGGTAGATTACAGTCTGATCGCCTCGGAGGAGGATCCGTTCTGGGGCGATGGGTCCTCGAGAGAGACCGGTGAGGCGGTTGTCCTACGCGCGTATCAGCTCATGCAGTGGCTTCAGTCGAGGCCTGAGAAGAGCATCGCGCTGGTCTCGCATAGCGGCTTGCTCCTGGCACTGTGCAGCGGCATACTCGAGTGCCGGCCAAAGGAGATCGGCCACTGGCTGGCTACGGGCGAGATGCGCGTACTGCATGTCAGCTTCGAGGATATTGAGAAATCTTGATCGATGGCTGTTTAATGATGGGTGGATCGAGCCTGGCTTCATTAATTTATAAATTGATTAACACGCCGCAGTAGCGTTAGCATAAGTCTTCAGTACAGTCGAGTGGGATGGGATGGGAATCATGAGATGGGATGGAGGGAGCTGGCTAGATCTAAGACCTAGTTACGGGGTTGTGGGCACCACGGCCCGAATCACTGTGAATGCCAAACTGGGTCACACGCGGAGCCCCCACTGACTTGGGGGTGGTCTCCTTCATGACTACCTGCCACCTCTCCCAGCGGAGTCATGTTATAATTTAATTTAATAATTTAATCCTTGCGAACCATCTGCCTCCAGATTACAGACATGCCATGCAGGGCCCTGGCGTGAGCGGTGCGCCCATTGCGACGTGGGTAACACATATCCATTAATTAATGTTGTAGATAGATTAGACCGGTAGGCATGTTTGCACCCATCCATCCATTAATTAATTCATTAGACTCGTGCTCCCGTTGGGGAGTCACGGAGCGCATTAACCCTGATGGATGGATGGATGGAACGTACACGCAAGTACAGCCCGTCTCACGGTGCGAGACTGAACAAGTCTCGCGTGCAGACATGTGTGTAGTACTCCTACACACAGATCTCGAGTGATTTATCTAGTACCAAATCCGAAAGGCTTGCATCACTCCCCGGACAGGAGAACTTTTGCGGATGACTGTAGGTGTCAGTTGGCGATGCCATGGTAACCGGAGACGTCCGTCCTATAGTCAGCAAAATTGGTGCGAGAGGTCCCCAGTTCGATTCCGGTCGGATTCATTTGCAGATCGCGTTTTCCGCGGCCCGGCACTGAACGCAAAGGTTTTCACCTTTGCGGAGTGCCTGATCAGAGTACACGCAATCCTACCGGTCTAATCTATCTACATCAACAAGCCAACTCTATGGCCCGGTCTATACGACTTTTATTAAAAAGCTTAAGGGCACAAATTTACACGTGGACGGCTCGATCTTGCCAATTTTTCATCTTGCGGTGCTCCTCGAGGCAAGCCATCAAGGCGGGGATCGATGCGGCCGTAGCAAGATCGGATCGCGTAACGCTAACGTAACTCCCATAACCGCCCGAAAATTAGGTGGTGGAACCGCTGTGTACGAACTGGGTACGGCGGTACCTAGTTCAAGTTAAAATGGGTCCGATTTTTAATAAATCAGCGCATTTTTAAGGGGGGTCATTAAAAATCACGTTAAAAATATGATGGGCTACTCGGCAACATAACATAAAGTTGGCGGGAGAATCTCGACTGTAAGATTTTGCCGTCCACCTTATAACGTCTTCGTACTGTTCCCCACACGCGCCGTATGCCTCCGTCCACGGTGACTTGAGCCCAACCTTTTTAATAAAATTCGTATAGACCGGGCCTATATCTATTGTGCCCTCTACCCTAGGGGTCTTGTCTAGCATGCTTCGGGACTGCCAATTTGCAGGCGAATTTTTGGCTCATCGCAGCCGCCAGGCTGGGTTGCGTAGTCGAGCGTTTGCTCGTCATAACATTGCGTTTTAGTTTCGGAAAATATATCAGCGTTGTCTCCTTGATATCAGCGTGTGCGTCTTAGAAAGACGAAGCGATAGTGATATTCACGGCCGAATTTGGTGCCCAAACGTGAAAGTTATGAGCTCCGCCGTCAGCCATGGCTACCTCGTGGCTCGTGGCTCGTGAGACCAAGATGGCCATTACTTTGCATTCATATACAAGTTGACATCAACACAGTGGACGGCCCTGGTTTCGACAGGATGACATGGCAGACTACTAGAAATGGCAGAATACGTTAGATTCTCCAAGAGATGCTCATGCACCTCAGTTGCTCACGCGTACCATGACTTGGGTAACGCTAACCGTTACATAATGCAGCACTGGCATGCAGAATGCAGGCCATTTCCATAGAATAGCCCAGACCAGAAAACAGGGTTCACCTTCCCAATTTCCCCTGGAGGGCTATCTCAAGCATGGAGAGCGTCAAAAAGGTTCAGTGTGCACACAAACCCTCTCATTCAACCTGGGTGGCCATGAAAGACCTATCTAGTGGTTCTCCCGACCAGAAACTGGAACTGGGACCAACGAAGCAGCCAACGTTGCATCGGAAATGCGATCAGTTGTTATATACATTGGAATTTTTTTTTCACAGCACCGACTCTGCTTGTGCGGTTGACTCGGTTTGTCCTGTGGCTGGTGATGTGGACGAGGCAAAGAAGGTAAAAAAAGGAGCAGCATCATAGATCAGATGAATAAGCCGCTTTCATAGTATTAGAGTAAAACTTTCGCAGGAAACCGGCAAGTCACAGGGAGTCCTTAAGTCATCTCAAGCAAGCACGTCAGACGAGGGCCAGAATCTTCCCGTAGTCGCATTTATGATGAGCCGGTCCGCGGGGTGAAACACGAACGAAGTGCTCGAGCTACTGTTTCAAACAAGTGCATGAAGTACCAATAGTGACATGGAAGTCAATCAAAGTGGCAGTTGCAGGCAGCATGAGCAGAAATAGGAAATCATGACAAGGAGTGCCATGACATGATCTTCATTTTCCCCCAAGCGCCATTTGCTCCCAAGAGCCATTTCAAAGAAGTGGGCTGAACCTGGAGGGCAAACTTCATTATAATCAAAGCCACATGTACAAGTCAGCCGAGAGTTGTGAGCACTTTAAACATGAGAGTGGTTGTGCCTGGCGCGGACGGAAGGTTCGTCGTCCATTGATTATGCTTCGTGACGTGAAGCTTATCACATGGTTGATTTTCATATACAAAAAGTTAGCTTTGTCATTATACAAAAGATACTACAACCTTTAGTTCCAGTATACTAGTACCGATTTCCAACACCATCCCACGTTCATTATTTGATCCATTGCATTATCAAACTAAATAAACCGGTACCACAACTACCACAAAGGCAGCGGTAGCCTCCTATAATTATAGATTTAAATAAGCCCTGGTTTGGAAGTGCCGGGCTGCAGTGGATGCCTCCCTGGTAAAACAACACACAAATGTTGTTCTTCTGAGTTTCATTTTCCTTTCCTGCCAGCTCCTCCCCCTTTTCCCTCCCTCCCTCCCTCCCTCTCTCCCTCCCTCCCTCCCTCCCTCCCTCCCTCCCTCCCTCCCTCCCTCCCTCCCTCCCTCCCTCCCTCCCTCCCTCCCTCCCTCCCTCCCTCCCTCCCTCCCTCCCTCCCTCCCTCCCTCCCTCCTCCCTCCCTCCCTCCCTCCTCCCTCCCTCCCTCCCTCCCTCCCTCCCTCCCTCCCTCCCTCTCTCCCTCCGTCCCTCCCTCCCTCCCTCCCTCCCTCCCTCCCTCCCTCCCTCCCTCCCTCCCTCCCTCCCTCCCTCCTCCCTCCCTCCCTCCCTCCCTCCCTCCCTCCCTCCCTCCCTCCCTCCCTCCCTCCCTCCCTCCCTCCCTCCCTCCTCCCTCCCTCCCTCCCTCCCTCCCTCCCTCCCTCCCTCCCTCCCTCCCTCCCTCCCTCCCTCCCTTCCCTCCCTGCCTGCCTGTGTCCTTCATTGCCTACTGAATCTAATGGTAGGGCGCGGACAATGACCTACATTCCAAGCGCACTCAGTTGCATACCCGGCGGCAAGCACACATAGCCCGGCGTGACTGAGCGTTGTTCTGTCGCCTTGCTTAAAATTTTACTGCGCACAACTTGAATATGATCCCAGCCAGACAGCCAAGGATGCCAAAAACTACCACGGTCCCAACATACTCCGATTCCCACTCCCCCAAAACCTATCTTAGCCATAGACATTCCTGAAGTCAATGATGGCCTTGATGCCGAAAAACTGGGAGTTGACCGAGGCTGCATGACCAATCCCCCCTCACAGGCCATACAAACCATTCATACTCCAAAGCACGCCATTGCCTTCTCCAGTCCAGACATTCTGGCTCACAAACCGAGCAGGTGCCCCCGCAGAGCCCACCCTTCCAGTCAATAAGTTGGCAGATTGTATGCAGGAGTGCGTGCCCCAAACCCTAGTCCTGAACCTTAACCCTCTACCCTCTACTCTACCCTCTACCCTCTACCCTCCACCCTCTACCCTCTACCCTCTACCCTCTACCCTCTACCCTCTACCCTCTACCCTCTACCCTCTACCCTCTACCCTCTACCCTCTACCCTCTACCGTCTACCCTCTACCCTCTACCCTCTACCCTCTACCCTCTACCCTCTACCGTCTACCCTCTACCCCCTACCCTCTACCCTCTACCCACCCTCCAACCTTCCCCCTCCACCCCCCCCCCCCCCCCCCCCCTCCCCCCTCCCCCCTCCCCCCTCCCCCCTCCCCCTCCCCCTCCCCCCTCCCCCCTCCCCTCCCCCCTCCCCCCTCCCCCTCCCCCTCCCCCTCCCCCCTCCCCCCTCCCCCCTCCCCCTCCCCCTCCCCCCTCCCCATCCCCCCTCCCCCCAAACCCTAACTCTCGACCCCTAACCCGCCACCTAATTCAACACTTTTACCCTCCGCCCTCTTCCCTCACCTGCCAGCACTGCAGCCACCAGCGGCACCAGCGCGTCCAGGCGAGCCTGGGGCGGTAGGGATGCAGGTGGGGGCGCGGGTAGCAGCAGATACCTTGGGAAAATTTTAATATCATGGATAAATGGCAGTTCATGACATGGTCTGTGTTAAAAAAAAGTGGAAGCAGAAACAATGGTATCAAAAATTTATTTGGGAGTGTGGCCAGTAGGACATGGGAAGGGTGGCTGCCATGCAAAGGTATGTAAGAGCGGCAGGGAGCATGGAAAACATTGGTACAAAATATTTCATCGGGAGCAAGTCGGGAGTGTCGTGAATCGACAGGACATGGTACGGATGAGGGCGGCTGCCAGAATTGCGGCAGATCGATATCCGCGTGCCTACGAGGAAGTCCAAATATAGCGAGCGGCGGGAACGCGGACCATGTGCAGCGAGAGCAAACTAATGACGCCAGTGATAAATTGAGGGGACTGTTAACTGAAACAGAGATGGGCGCAAAGGGATCTTCACCCTAGGGGTTCATTTCGGGGTATTCGGGATAAGTTGACCATGAAATACTCCCCACTTGCATTCACAAATCAACTCCCAAGCCAACCAGTATATAGCCCGAGATAGATCCCATATGCCCCGTAAAGAATCAATTCCACCAAAACTCGGCAGAAATTGCTTCCGTGGAAGTTGGCGGAAGTGGCATCGAAGCTCTTCCGCCAACTTTCCACCCCAAATTGCCCAACTTTTGCACCCTCGCCTGTAGCGGCCCACGAGGCAGTTCAGTTCAGTTTCTCTTCCATATAATATACTTATAATAGATTTATTATGATATAATATACTTAAGAATGGCAGTACTTTCTTATCTGTCTTGCCTGCTCAGTACGGACCAGGCGGTGGAGTGACTGACTGACCCACGCGCTGCGCCTGACCAACCCCGCACCACGTAATTCAAAATTGGAACACATCCCAACCTTCCACAAGGCTTCCGCACCGAAATTCCACCAATTTGCAAAGGTGCCGTGCCATCTCCGTACTACAATTTCCCAAAAATTTGCAGCGCAGAAGTGCGCAAAGGGTGAACGATTCCAGCTGCCATGAGAAAATTTCCGGGAATTTTCTCAGCGACCCGTTCTGCGTCAGATTGCGTCGACTGCTACTGGCACCAGAAAGTCGGGGGAAACCAATTAAAAGGTTTATGAAACAGCTCCCCGGAATAAACACCTAGTGTGAAAACCCTGTGGCAAGGCCACCGACAAAGATTGGAAGTTCGTTTGTTATTGAACTAACTTAAGTTTTGTTTACAATAAGTTGGCGCCTAGGGGGCTTTTCGACATGGAAAGGTGGTTACCATGCAAAGATATGTAAGAGCCATGGGGAGCACAGAAAACCCTCCGATGTGCTAAAATCCTCTCTTCAAGTGCAGTGCCAAAGGGTAACAGTAACAATACTAATGTACATTGGTGGACGGTAGTAAAACTGATAAAGTGATAACGGATGGCAGACATAGGACATGATGATACTTATGGTGCAAATTTATATATGCACTCTGTTGCATATAAAAAAATTTTGTGATGCCCTGTTCAGGGGCAGCTTCAGGTGGAGACGGATTTGCCGAAAAGAAATCGCTGCAATGTCGACATGGCAAGGGCATGCGAAGTGCATTTGCGTTATGTGATTCAAGATAGCTCTGCTGCCAGCACATTGATGGACATACGAGCAGCAACAAATTATGTAAGATAGAAGCAACATGCGACGATAGGTCCTCTTTCAAGTCAAAGGCCTGCTTTAAAGAAAGTTTTGGTTTCCAGCATGCCCATTACTGATGATACTCTGTGCTAACCAGGACATACAGAAAGGTGTCGAAGGATTGTAAAAAATCAACAAGTGCTGCGATTGCGTACACTGGCGAGCAATACTGGCTCACGTGTGTCTACTGCAAACCTATTCTCGTCGTCACAAACCATTACCTGCACAGCGCTCAGGGCCTTGGATGCGGCTCGCACACGTGCCAGCAGTGTTGTTACACGCGAGGAGAGTGCAACGGGAGCTGTGAAAGAAGCTGACGATGACAACAGGCTGTTGAGCTCTGGATTTTTCGGGAACAAACCAGTAGCCGAGCAATTGGACGCCAACGCCTGGTGTGGTGCCGGTAAGTAATAGCGCAAAAAGGGGGCGTCGTCGACAGACTGCCCGAGGTGACAAAGACAGGCGTCGCCCTTTGGAAAAGCCGCACATGCGCTTCACCAGCTGTAGACTAGAGCCCCGAAGACCGTGCAATCGACAAGGCTGAAGGATATATAAATAATGAAAACTAAATCGAGAATCATTCGCTGAAAGGCGTGTTCCAAAACTACGGCTCCACTCTCATGATGCGCAAGCTTTTCTAATAGGAACAGAAAATCTAGAAACTGACGCTGCACTCCACGGAAGAACGCACCATGGTTTAGTCGTTCAACCTCGCCACTGAGCTTTTTCTGTCCTAAGAGGAGCGTAGAATAACGTGAACTGCACTCCTTCAGAGCAGGCGCAAGCAAAGCTTGAAGCCCGGACGTCATCTGCTGATCCAAAGGAGGCTCAGGTATCCGCGCAGCTACAGCTTCTTGCGCTGCTTCCATGATGGTGACGGCACAACTTCGCAAACAGACACTTCCGTTACATTTTCAACCAACTAATCGACACCTGCATGAATGCCATGCAGTTCTCAAGACCGAAGCTAGATTTTAGAATATAACAACGGCTTTTTCTGTAACTTATTCATATAACACCAGAACAGGGTTAACCAACATCTTCAAAAGTGCCTTGTCGACCGGCGGGAGTTTGGCTTCCTGATTAATTTCACGCTATATAAGCTTACAATGTAATTAATCATTATAAGACTCCAGAATGGACTTTCGTGACGAGTGGTACGACCGCCATACGGGTCACGGAGACAGCCGCTAGCAAACGAGTTGCCAGCCAAACACGTGGCGTGCATGGCATGGCGCGGCGGCGCGGACAAAAACAAAAGTTCGAAACCCGGCCTCCCTGGTCCCTGCCGCACCGTTGGACGCTCCATGCTGAAACTTTCAAGGAAATAGGTATATTTTATTAGCCAATTAATTATCTCCGTGTATTAAAAAACAACTGACGCTATTGGCGAGAAACCGGTCCACGCAAGGAAAGTGGAAACTGGGCCTCGGAGATCGACCCCAAAATTAAATTTGACTAGCGCAATCGACAGATCTCTCCAAGGGAACTCCAAATCTGCCCTCGGGTAGTTGAATGTCCTTTCCCGACCAGGTGATAGACTTGTTACGAGACTGGCAAAAATGGCTCTAACGTCATTCTCTTACGCCAAGTAAGCCAAAGTCGAGTCTGGCAAGTACGAGGTAGGGTGGTCTGATCTCAAGTATAAGTAGCGCAATCGATAGATCTCGGTGAGGGGGTCAGGATCTGCCATGAAAAGGCCGAACCTTGGTCCAAAATGGAAGATTGGGGTCGAAATCGGTCGGAATCCGATACATTTTGGGGAAAAAAATAATTAATTCGCCAAAATGTACCTTTCTGCTACCGTGGACCGGTTTCTCGCCAATAGCGTCAACTCTTGGGCCAACTGCTTGGGCCAATTATGGACCAAAGAGGTGAGAGCGGAAATGAGTATCCTCCATGCTGAAACTTGTTAAGCCATTCAGGAGGCGCTGCACATCATTTGACTAACAGAAGTGGAGGGAACTACGAGTGGTTGAAAAAATATCGGATCACCTTTTGGCAACCTGAGTCCTGACGGCTGACATGCTCTGACACGACAAGACACAATTGCGTTCCCTTTTCGAGTTCCGTCCCCAGTTCGGTATGCCTCCTGAGTTCACGTCTTCACGAATCACGAGTCGAACTTGCACAACGTTAATGCGGGGCCACAACATTACGGCGACCTTGGGCGATGGAAAATTCCACGTGCGAATCGGCTGGGAATCCGCGGCCACGGCTCGGTGTGCGTACTTTGACCGTTGCCGACAGTCGAGGTCTCTAATTCCAGCAACCTGTCATCATGTGGACGAAGTGCGCTTGACAATGGAGGCCGCTGGAAAATATATCAGAGCTTCAGCGTATGTTCGTTTCGAGATGTGGGCGTATGCGGGGTAGTTGCCGTGTCGATACTTTCAATTTTTTGCCAGACTTGATGGTTAATTCCAAGGTGGTCTTCTGAGGGATCTTCAATGCTACATGCACGTGTAGTTGCATTTTGACGATGATAGACTGCGGCCGTCACATATATTTACGTATGGTTGGCCGGAATAGTGTGCATTGCGAATACCGGCATTGTGCTCGGGGAGTGCATTAGCCGATGAGATGTAAATTTCCTTTCAGTGGCGAATGGGGCGCGCCGCTTTCCACCACTGTCAAGCTATGAGGGAAGGTGCCGTGTCAACGACGGCACGTGTGGGGTGTCGATAGGTACGAAATTGCCCATGGGCGTTCTTGGATAAATGTCGTTACTAGGATTAATCCGTCAAGAAAGTCTGTTCTTGACATCAATCTGCATCCGCCCGCTCCTCCTTGAGTAGTAATCTCCCTTAACTGTACAGCTTGCCTCGGCAAGTTCGCGCTCCGCCTACAACGTGCGGCTATCTCATTTTCTGGCCGCCTGCTTGTGTAGGCTTTGTATGATGCACCCCGTCTGATCTCTTACCTCGATTTCGCATTGTCGGCGAGCATGACGGTTTCGGCACTCGCTGCGATGTCAGAAATCCACACAAGCCTGTTGCATCATTCTGCGAGTTTTCTTCCCCATCCTGGCTAGTGCTTGTGCATTGGCCTTTCGTCAATATGGTCGAAATGCCATCCGAAGCCAATTTCTTTCTTAGCAAAGGGCCCAAACACCTTGGCATTGTGCGTGTACCAGTTATTTTCAGCAGTCGAATTGGCAATGCCCGACATGCCAGTCAACTTCAATTGCCGCAAAGGCGCCCAGATAGTGTTAGGATTTGGTTTGCGTAATGATCAATAATCAGCCATCGGTATGGCGTTTTTCGCCCCCTTCTAGAATAAATACCGACGATGGCAAATGTGATGGCAAGCATGGCCATCATTTAGATATCCTCATGTTGGCTGTTCTTGGCGGTTGTATCTCTCAGGCCCCAGAGAGAGTATATTAAAGTTTTTTGGGCTAATCGGGTATTTCTTTCTCATTTCCCCCTCTTGTTGGTTGCGTGTTCCTGTCTGGAAATAGTGTTCAGTGTACTAGAGGATTCACCATTGTGCCCAAGCATTCACCCTGCTCGTGCGTTAGCCAGAGGTTACGTTTCTGTTCAGGTAACTCTGCCTTGGTCAGCAGACCTTGTATTTTGTACTCCACACATTCCAACCCTCACCTGCTCTATGTTTTTACTCTCCTGCTTTATGTTTCTTGTGAGGACTTCTGCTTTGTTAGGCCACTCCCAGCTGGCTCGAATCCCATGCGTGGTGTTTAGTTTCCCTCATTTCCATGCATGCATTGGATTGCTTTTTCCAATACATGCGCTCAATCGTACCACAGTGACTAGCGTTTAGGTTAGTTTGTATCTCGCTCTTAGTTTGTATCGATCTCACAAAAGGAATGTCCCTCGTGCTTTTTTCTCCCTGTCACGCACCCTAATGCTCGCCACCTGCAGGGAGTCCCTGCGCCAGGGCGCCCCGCACGACTCCTGCACGCCCGCATCAAATAGCATCTATCAACGCTCTCAACTTAATGACCGCGACCGCGAAACCTGCGGCAGTTGCCCCGGCGGTCCTCACGGCTACCCCCACCCGCATGCGCACGCGCACTGCGGGGACCACAGCCACGGCCTCCCCATCAGTCATTCCATCCGACGCGCCACCACCACCACCACCATCATCAACAGCAGCACCCGCGGCGCTCCAGGGACCCACTTCCTGTGCACCCCCCGCGAATGCCGCCACAGCCCCCAATGATGCATCGGCACTCCCAGCTCCGGCCGGGGGTGCTGTCACTTCCAACGGGGGGCCAGTTGTTGTCATGAATGGAAACGATCATTCGCCCTCGAGCCCTGACCCCACGAAGACTGCCGCTCACCCTGATTCCGGTAAAGGTATCGAAGCAACCGCCGTCCCTGGGGCCCACCCTGGTGACCTTACCAAGCCAGCACCTGTCGCGGTGAAGCTCGAGCACCCTGAGGGGACAGGTGGCGCTGCCTGCTTGGCCGAGACGCCGATTCCCCCTGTTGTGGCGGCCATACCGGCCAAGGAAGGTTTGCCTGCGCCCACACTGGGTGCTTCCTCGGCTTGCGTTGCCGATCATTGCACTGGTGGCGTGCCAGCATTACCTAGTACTGTGGACGGGTCCGGGCTGTTAGTAACCAGTGCAGCTCCCCACGGGGCCGCCTCAGAGATTCTGGCACCTGCAGTGGGGAATGGGCTATCGCCCCCTGCAGCGACGGGGCCAGGGGAGGCGTCCTCCTCGGTGCCAGCGGTGCACAATAACGAGGTCATGCATGGGCTGTCGCTCCCCCAAGGGGTGGTGTCGCCATCGCTAATGCTGCCCGCTGGTGTGCTGGAGGGCGGGCTGAACGTGACCCTCGATGGGACGGCGCTCAGCCCCACGATGGCTGCCCTGGGGTCGATCACATTGGACCACGGGCACCCCCACGAGGATCACCACCTTCACCCCCACGGCGAACCTCATCCAGATGCTGCAGGTGGGGAGGGGCATGCCGGGGGGCTGGCGGCGGCTCATACGATGGTATTGGGAGATCCCCATCCCTTGGAGGATGGGGCACTTGAGCTGGGGATGTCTGTGGACGCGGCCCATGACCATGGTCTTCACAGTGACCCTTTGGCAGGCCAAAGTGACCCGCTGGCGGGCCATAGTGACCACCATGTGCTGGGGAATGGGCACGGCGTGGAGGGTGACCACATGGTGACGGATGACGGGTTTCACCACGTGGTGGGGCTGTCGCTGGATCATGTGGACCTGGACATGACGCTGGGGCACATGGGGGTGGAGTTGGACGTGGCCAGGGGGTTGGCGGCGCATGACAGCGCGGGGGGGATGGCGACGGGGGATGTGGCTTCAGGCAGCACGGTTGTCAAGGAGGTGGGTGGCTTGTGGTAACAGTTGTGTGCTAGTCTTACAACTAGTGATGGAGTGGATAGGCCATGAGTTGCGGTGATTTTATGACTAGTGATTGAGAGGATAGGCCATCGGTCGTGGTAATTTTAGAGCTAGTGATTGAGTGGATAGTCAGCAAGTTACTCACTAGATGTCCTTCTTGGCCCGTGTGGGTACATCCGGCCCCTGCGTCGGACCACATTCGAGGCATGCAGCGTGAGATATGCATGTGAGGCATGCGGACATGCTCCGTTTTGTTTGTTTGGATCGCATGCCCATGCACCTGGTAGCCATCCCCTTCCTCCTCCCATCGCAGGCACGAAAATAACTTATTTCTTAACGCCCTTTTCTGCCCTTGCCCGGCCCCCGCCCCCGCCCTCGCCCCCTCCCCCCCTTCCCCCCGGCGCTCCCTTTCTCCAACCTTCCCCCCCCCCCTTCCCCCCCATCCCTCCCCCTGTGTTTTCCCCCTCTTCCGCTCTCTCTTCCCCCTTTATGTCGCCCCTTCTTTTTACCCTCCTCCCCGCCCTTCTGCTCACTTCTTACCCCTTTGATCCCTCGTGTCCTCCCCCTCTCCTTTTCTACCCCCCTTCTGCTCCTCCCCCTTCCTCCTTCCTCCCCCCACCCCCCACCCCTTTCTCCCCCTTCCCTTATCCGCCGCAGGAATTCCTCCCTGGGTGCATGGTCCTTGATGGCCTGCCCGTGATGGTCAAGCAGCAGCACCTGCACGGCGACGACGTGGGAGACAGCCACCTGGCGCTGGGTCTGGATGCTGACCTGGCAAGCGTGGCCGACCCCCTCCACCCGCCCGTGAGCACTGACCCTCTCCACCCCTCCAATGGCGACACGGACGCCAAGCTCAAGGCAGAGCCAGCGGTGGCTTCCCACCCAGGGGGTGGCATGGCGGTGGGCGCAGCCCCCGCAGGGCCGCCGCTTCAGCCAGGGGTTGCTCCCTTGACAGCGAGTCAGCCCCCGACCATGCAGGCGCCTCCACCACCAGGGCAGGCGCAACCCTCATCACAAGGTCAGGCTCAACTTCAAGGTTCGCAGCAACAGGCGCAACAGCAGCAACGGCCACGGCCGCTGCTGCCATCCCCCGCCAAGCCGGCTGCACCGAACCAACCGCCGCAGCAGGGGCAAGCGCCGGGGGCCGATGGGACCCTGGCTACCCCCGGTGCGCCGGCTGCTGCCAAAGGTGGCATGACCCCTGTTTCCCAGGACCATGCGCTGGTAGGGGCAGGGGGTGCACCAGCTGCGTCGATTGCTAATGCCATGCCAGGCGGAAACCAAAACGGGCCTGCCATAGTGGCGGGAGGCCTGTCCTCGGCAGCTCCCGTGAATGACAACAGCAGCAACAGCGTCGTGGGGGCCAATGGGGGGGTCAACGGGTGTGCCACCAGGCCAATGCCCGTGGAGTGGACTGCCGAGGAGCAGAAAATCCTCGACGACACCCTGCAGGCGCTCGCGGTCAAGGGCAGCCCTAACGGTTCAGTAGGCAGCAGCACTAATGGCGGCGGCGCGGTCCCTGCCTCAACCCTGGTGGAGCGTTACTTGCTGGTGGCGGAGAAGCTCCCGAACAAGAGCGTGCGCGATGTGGCGTACCGCTGCCGGTGGCTTGCGGTGAGTGGCTTGTGTTTGATAAGTTTGATAAGTAGTGGCTTGAGTGTGACAAGTGGGTTGAGTTTGATAGGTTGTGGCTTGAGTTTGATAAGAGACTCTTAAAGTAAAATTGTAACGGTGATACAAGAAATCAACGGCTGATTGAAACTCAAGTATAGTTGTATCCCACGATTAGGTTGGGATGTTGCTTATTGGCTTATGGGCTTTTTTCCTTTTAATGTTACATTGTAATATATATTGTAATATATGTAATGATTTAATGAAGTGATTCATTCTATTCATCTAAGGTCAATGAAGTGAGACGTGGTAATGCCAGGGGTCAAATGGATGGCCTTGTTGGACTCCTGATCTATTGATTAAAGGTGTTTAGTGGGGTTAAAATGTGACCTTTGGAGGATTTGACCAGTAGATGATGATGGTACCAGTAGTCATCAATTGTGGATATGTTTCGCTGTCATTTGATCATCGTCAGTCTGTCGCTATCTGTCTGTGACTGTCATTCTATTAATAGGGATGATGCTCGCAACGAGTCGTTGTTGGCTCCTTGAGTAGTTTAGCAGAGGGCAAACGGACGTAAAGTTATCCGGTCCGTGTTCACGTGACGAGGAAGGAACGGAAAGCAAAGGCATGTTTGCTTGTTTGCCCTGTGTTCTCTTGCCTTCTTGATTTCTTTCCTCGTCTCTCAATGGAGCTCGGGGCCAATGCCATCTCAATGGTCACTCAACCAGTCTCAACCATTCACGCATCCGCGATGCCATTCTCCTGTCTATTCCTTCTGATCGCAGAAATAGGGTGAGGTGGACCATCAAGCAGCTGGCTAACAATTTATTTGCAGACCTCGCTTTCTTGCCTTCCGGCGTCGTGCCTACCGCTCACAGACGCTGCAACAGGCGAGCTATCAGCTTGAACCACGGGCTATCTAGCTACTTTGCCTGCTTTTCTTGTCTTTTCCTCGTGGCCACAGAAGCAGCGCGAGGCGAGCTGCCAGCCACTTCACTAATCAGATATCCTGCCCTCTAGGTAACTAATGAGTCTGGCTATCTTCCCCTCCTGTCTCGCCTCACCCTCGCTTTCTGCCACAGAAGCAGCGCGAGGCGAACAAGCGCAAGAACATGGGCGAGGACGCCAACGCGGTGCGCAAGGTGGCCAGCAAGAAGGTGGGCAGTGGGTAGCTACGCATGGGAGGGCGAGGGGGGTGCCGATATTTATTTAGATTCTTATCGTTCTTATTAGCTTGTGTGCTGCGATCGCGGTGCGCAAGGTGGCCAGCAAGAAGGTGGGCAGTGGGCAGCTACGCATGGGAGGGCGAGGGGGTTGCCGATATTTATTTAGATTCTTATCGTTCTTATTAGCTTGTGTGCTGCGATCGCGGTGCACAAGGTGGCCAGCAAGAAGGTGGGCAGTGGGCAGCTACACATAGGGGGGCAAGGGGGTTTCCTGTTCTTATCACGATAGCCGTTCTTATGTACTGACAATCATCGTTCTTAAGCGATCTTGTGTGCTGCCAACGCGCCTCACAAGCCAGCCAGCACCAACATGCAACACGCTCGGCAGACTAGATGAGAACAAGAGTAAGAATAAATCTTTTGCTGGTTTCTGGCCTTCTTTGATATGTGGAATCCCCCTCCCCCCCTCTCCCCTCCCTCCCCCCCACTCAACCCCCCACCCACCCCACCCCACTTTCAAAGAAAAAAAATATTTCACTCTGCTTTCATGTGCAGTCGCTGCACCTGCGCGTGCTGCTGTCTACCCGTATGCCTTCCGCCGACCCCTAAATACTGGCGCACGCATCAACCCACTTGTCACCCGCCCTGCCCTGTTTGGTCACGTGCGCAGCCGCTGCACCCGCAGGATGGGGGCCCCATGGGGTCGGGTGGGGCCATGGCGATGGTGCTGATGCAGAACCAAGGTGAGGGCGAAGGGAGTTTGTCAATTTGTGAGGTGCATGTGTTGTGTTTGCAGGAATCACTACTTGGGTGTCAATGCAGAGTCAAGGTGAGTAGCAGTAGTTAAAAGGTGGATTGGGCGACAAATGCAGAACCACGGTGAGCAGCCTGGCACATTGGCGAAAATTCCCGGCACGTGGCCACTTTTTGGTTCGCTGATGCGCAAGCACGGTGACGGGCACTTGTGGAGCGCCCTTGCAAAAGCAAGGCGAGGACTACTAGTTTAATGGTTGGACCAAGGTTTCGAGGGGTTGGTTGCGCAACGCGTGCAGGACCGAGGGGAGGGGCAATAGAAAGTACTTATTCTATCTATAGAATCATAGAGGATGTGATGGGGCATGCTCTAGGGCAGGGGCAATAGAAAGTACTTATTCTATCTATAGAATCATTGAGGATGTGATGGGGCATGCGCTAGGGCAGTACTTGTGGAACCAAGGCGGGCGGCGGGCGCGTGGACGCTCAAGGGTCCGCTGATGTGCAAACATGGCAACTCTCATGAACAACTACTTAGGCGAGGAATGAGAACAAGTCTAGGGGCTTAGTTTCACCCCCACCGTGTTCTAAGTCCGTGTGAATTCTGAGTCCGTGTAAGCTGCTTGACAAGTGTGCTCTTTGTCGTATAATCAACACTGTTCGCTGTCCATCAACGCCAATGTTTGGCTCAGCACATCCAGCTGGTTCGCCGATTGCTGCCTACTGCTGTTCGGTGGCGCACTCCTGCGTGACCCCATACATGAAGTACTGTGTACCCATAACTAAATTAATAGAAGTATATAGTAGTAATTAATTATTGTATGTTATTGATTAGATTGCTCCATATCTTATTCTGATCGCTGATGATTCCATACTGTGTACTCATTCATGAGTACTCATGTATGAGACTTGCCTGGCTACACCGGACTGCCTCACTTGCCTGTACTCTTCCTCCCCAGCCGAGCCGCTACCCTCCATCCTGCTGGACAAGGATGCTCTAATGCATAATGTCTACTCATATGGTAAATGTGATTCGCCTATTTGTTCTGCCCCCCGCAGCCGAATCATTCCCGTCTAACCTGCTGGACCAGAACGCAAAGGTGCTGCAGGCCATCCAGGTCAACCTGCAGAACATGAAGGTGGGGCTCTGAAGTTGCGTTTACTGGGTACCGCAATAAATTAATGTAGCCTAAGCCTTTAACCCTACATCCTAAACAGCTCAGCCTGCAGAACAAGAGGCTGGGCTGAACATCGCATGTAGCTCAACCTGGGGGACATGACAGTGGGGCGTTGAAGATGCATGTACTGGATAGCCCAAAATAGAACTCTGAAATCTTAAACTCTTCAGCCTTAACAGCTCTACCTGCAGAACAAGTTGGGATAGCAAGAAAGCATGAAATGCTGGCTGTGCATAGACAGGCAGGCTGCCCTGAGCCCTATGCCGGGTCTTTTGCGGGATCACCAAGTTCCGGTGGTGTGGTTTGGTGGTTGACAGCCGTTCCTTTAGTAGTATCGCAGGCGGTGGTGTGGTTGACAGCAGTTCATTCGAAAGCCTTTCCAGAGTGCAGATGGGGTCTAGTATCGCAGTTCCAGTTCGATTATCGCAGGTGGTGCCTCCGTGTAACATATCCCGCTGTATTTGCCTTAGTTGGATGAGCGCAGACCACGTGTTCTCTTGCCCATGTGCGTGTGTGCGCTTGTGTGTGTGTGTGTGTGTGTGTGTGTGTGTGTGTGTGTGTGTGTGTGTGTGTGGGTGGGTGGGTGGGTGGGTGGGTGGGTGTGGGTGGGTGGGTGTGGGTGGGTGGGTGTGTGTGGGTGGGTGTGCGTGTGTGCGTGTGCATATGTGTGCATGTGCGCGTGTACTGCCACATGGGTGGGTAGTATGGGGTATGGGGTACTAGGTGTGCCATGGAGGCCAGAAATCTATATGCGCCTGCCGCACAGTGTCCCGCGGGGATGGGCGACGCTGCCACTGATAGTCATGGCCGTTGCGGCTGCGCTCTGTGTGTGTGTGTACTGATAGTCATGGCCGTTGCGGCTGCGCTCTGTGTGTGTGTGTACTGATAGTCATGGCTGTTGCTGCTGCGCTCTGTGTGTGTGTACTGATAGTCATGGCCGTTGCGGCTGCGCTCTGTGTGTGTGTACTGATAGTCATGGCTGTTGCGGCTGCGCTGTGTGTGTGCGTGTACTGATAGTCATGGCCGTTGCGGCTGCGCTCTGTGTGTGTGTGTACTGATAGTCATGGCTGTTGCGGCTGCGCTCTGTGTGTGTGTGTACTGATAGTCATGGCTGTTGCGGCTGCGCTCTGTGTGTGTGTACTGATAGTCATGGCTGTTGCTGCTGCGCTCTGTGTGTGTGTGTTCTGATAGTCATGGCTGTTGCGGCTGCGCTGTGTGTGTGCGTGTACTGATAGTCATGGCCGTTGCGGCTGCGCTCTGTGTGTGTGTGTACTGATAGTCATGGCCGTTGCGGCTGCGCTCTGTGTGTGTGTGTACTGATAGTCATGGCTGTTGCGGCTGCGCTCTGTGTGTGTGTACTGATAGTCATGGCTGTTGCTGCTGCGCTCTGTGTGTGTGTGTTCTGATAGTCATGGCTGTTGCGGCTGCGCTCTGTGTGTGTGTGTTCTGATAGTCATGGCTGTTGCTGCTGCGCTCTGTGTGTGTGTACTGATAGTCATGGCTGTTGCTGCTGCGCTCTGTGTGTGTGTACTGATAGTCATGGCTGTTGCTGCTGCGCTCTGTGTGTGTGTACTGATAGTCATGGCTGTTGCGGCTGCGCTCTGTGTGTGTGTGTTCTGATAGTCATGGCTGTTGCTGCTGCGCTCTGTGTGTGTGTGTACTGATAGTCATGGCTGTTGCGGCTGCGCTCTGTGTGTGTGTGTTCTGATAGTCATGGCCGTTGCGGCTGCGCTCTGTGTGTGTGCGTACTGATAGTCATGGCTGTTGCTGCTGCGCTCTGTGTGTGTGTGTACTGATAGTCATGGCTGTTGCTGCTGCGCTCTGTGTGTGTGTACTGATAGTCATGGCTGTTGCGGCTGCGCTCTGTGTGTGTGTGTTCTGATAGTCATGGCTGTTGCGGCTGCGCTATGTGTGTGTGTACTGATAGTCATGGCTGTTGCGGCTGCGCTCTGTGTGTGTGTGTACTGATAGTCATGGCTGTTGCTGCTGCGCTCTGTGTGTGTGTGTACTGATAGTCATGGCCGTTGCGGCTGCGCTCTGTGTGTGTGCGTACTGATAGTCATGGCTGTTGCGGCTGCGCTATGTGTGTGTGTACTGATAGTCATGGCTGTTGCGGCTGCGCTCTGTGTGTGTGTACTGATAGTCATGGCTGTTGCTGCTGCGCTCTGTGTGTGTGTGTACTGATAGTCATGGCTGTTGCGGCTGCGCTCTGTGTGTGTGTGTTCTGATAGTTATGGCTGTTGCGGCTGCGCTCTGTGTGTGTGTGTGCGCGCGCGCGTGCGTGCGAGCGTCCTGTGGTCATTGCTAACATGGTGACTTGCTGCGGTGTTACTTGTGCTGCTGGGCTCTGTCCATGCCGTGGCGGGGTGGCAGCTGCAAGAAAACATGCCACTGTATTGACATGCTGGGGAGTTGTTTGTTCTCGCATGGTGTGCTGTTGTGTCCATGACATGGCGGTGTGACAGCTGCAAGAGAACATTCAGCAGCTCTCGCTCTGCCGCGACAACATCCTCTGCATCCAGAACTGGTGAGTGAGCGCGTGCTGTGCGTCCAGCGCTTGTGAATTCTGCGCTCGTGCGCGGCCTGGCATGGATGGGTGGGGATGGTGCCTAACCCTGCCCCTGTATGAGTGGTAGGCTTTTTGCAGTGCATGGCCTGCTAGCCAGGGTGCACGTGCCTGGTACGTCCCCAACCCTTGACCTTGTACGCTAGACAGCTATAACCCTTCACGTTTGTAACCCGGAATGTAGGAACCCTTAACCCTGTACAACTAGACAGTCCAGCCTAGTGTACCCCATGGCCTCTGTGCCCTGTGGTGTAATGTACTACACCACAGGGCACATAGGCCGTGAATGGTACCAACTCCCCACAACCCTTCTCCCCCCCCCCCCCTACGGCTTCGCAATCGTTGCCTTGTTGCAATGGTTGCCTCGTTGCAATGGTTGCCTTGTTGCAATGGTTGCCTTGTTGCAATGGTTGCCTTGTTGCAAGGGTTGCCTTGTTGCAATGGTTGCCTTGTTGTCATTGTTGCCTTGTTGCAATGGTTGCCTTGTTGCAAGGGTTGCCTCGTTGCAATGGTTGCCTTGTTGTCATTTTTGCCTTGTTGCAATCGTTGCCTCGTTGCATTTTTTGCCTCGTTGCAATGGTTGCCGCATTGCAATGGTTGCCTCGTTGCAATGGTTGCCTCGTTGCAATGGTTGGGTAAGCTTGCGATCATGTGCCTTCCCCCGAACAGAATCGTACCAACTCCCCCCCCCTTCCCCCCCCCTACCCCCCCCCTACCCCCCCCCCCCCCCCCCCCCCCCCCCCTCCCCTACCAGGCTGTCGTCCCCCGTTGGCTCTACTTTCCTTCCTGATGACAATGTCACCAACTCACCCTCACCCTCACCCACCCCCCCCCCCCCTACCAGGCTGTCGTCCCCCGTCGGCTCCACCAGCCAGCTCCCCCCGCTCCCCGTCAGCATCAAGATGGACGCGTGCAACCTGCTGCTTGCGCCGCTGGCCGCCACCGCCGCGCCCACGTCTGGCCCCGTGCCCTCGTGATGACCACAGGAAGGTGACAAAAGGGAGACATAAGAGGTGACACAAGGGAGATGTGCCTGCCCAGTGCCCTCCAAAAGGACAGAGGAAAGGACGGAGGAAAGGAGGGAGGCGCACCCTCATGAAGGACTGATTGATGAGTCGCACTTGACATTTCCAACAGACAGTCTGTTGGACGGAGTAGGTAGGCTGCAGATATAGAGTAGCTACTACGGAGGTACCTTGCCCCGTACCTTGCTCGTTTGGAGAGGGAAGGGAAAGGAGTGACCAAGGAGGGGACAGGCAGGACTAGGGAACTGCAAGGAATTGCGGAGGGTGTGCTCCACCAGGTGGTCGAGCCAGGGTGGGTGTTTGGGCCAGGGAGGGTGTCTGGCGATATCGAAATGTTGCATCAGGCAATGCTATTAGTATTAGGATTAGGATTATTATTGCGGTGGCAGGAATGCTATTGGTTTGCGGTTGCAGGTGGAGGAAGGTGGGCAGAACCTGGCAGCGGCGATGCTCGGTTTCGAGAGAGGGTGATGCTGTTCCTTGAGAGTTGATACTCGGTCTAGGGGGTTGCCTTGCTTTGCGAAGCCGTGGTGAGAGGCGGAGGGTTGAATCCTTGAGATTAAGGCCTTCAGAGGGATGATGTTTTCAGGGGGTGGTGGCCTCTAGAGGGTTGAGACTCGAGAGCGTTGATGCTGTGCCGCCTCGGGTTGCTGATTACATGATATTTTTTCCTCGGTTGGTGCCGGGGTTGCAGATCCGTTAACATTTTTGCTGTGGTCGGGGCGGGGGGCTGGCGTGCCTTCGTGGCACCTGGCAAGATAATCCTTACACTTAGTGTGGCATCACCAGCCTTGGGAGGATCGTTGTGTTGGACTAGAGAACCTTGAAGGCCTGACAGTGCTGCTTGTCTTGACGATAGAGTCAACACCGGCACGTATGCAGAGACAAGAAGCAAGGGTCACACAGTCGCCTTGCAAAAAGGCATCCAGTAGCCGCGGCCGTTGCGCTTCGTTTATCGACGGAATGAAGTTCGCAGATGGTGACTTTGGTCTGCAGGGTGGGTGGGGGATGGGGGGGGTTCTCCAGGGGAACTGCACTGATTTTGTAGAGCAATCGAGAGCTTCCGGAGCCTTTTGCCCTTCCATTGCGCTATGCTGACAGCGAGTGGTTACAACGGTTTAAACTGGAAACGGCCACCAAACTAAGCGCAATGCCACCAAACTATGCGCTTCAAGTCTGCGCTTTGAAGGGGACTGCGCTAGTCTTTTTGCCCTTAAGGGCAGGGAATCTGTGCTTAATGCTACGGCGATCTACGGCTGCGGCTGTTTTCATTTTGTAACCTTAGTCTGAACCGTAGCGCAATGGAATGGCGAAAGGCTCCGGAAGCTCTCGCATGTCTAGCTCGTCCCGCTGCTCAGCAGCCCCTGTTGAGGTGTACATTAAGGTTGTATACCGCTGAGCTCTCGCGCCAGCGATGCGACAACAGTTCAGGGCGAAGATAGAAATAGCTTACCTGGTGAATGCTCATAGAATCTATTATTGAAATGCATGATCAAATGATCTCATTCTGAATAATTCTTGTCAAGAATTTTGCAGGATAAGTACATTGCTGTAACCTGATTTGTCCATTTCAGGCTAATCTTGGAGCGTGCTCGACATGCACGTTGATATCAGGACGTATGGGTCGCCATTGCTGGGACGTTGGTTGTGATCTAATCTAACATGGTATAATCAGGTTAAGCTTTATTCACCATTCTCAAAAGCCTCTTGCACGTTGACCACTTTCAGTTCCACAGAGGTAGTCAAGGATATTACTTGTCTAAGCATGGTCTAAGTTGTGTCTGCAAGGGTTGTGGTAACCAAACCACGTGCTGTGAAATCACCATCTCGACATTTCTCTGGCCAACGTGAAGCCTTCATTCTCAAGAAAGCAACCCAGGTAAAAAGACCTTTCATACTTTGGATCATGGATGATGTAGATGATCATTTTTGGTCGTTTTACAGTGAGAGAAGCTAGGGTGCCCTCCCTCCTTGTTGTGTATAGGGGTTGAACCTTTGTTCCTTTACTCTGTATTGGCACCCACGTGAATTAGTGCTTGGATCATAAGGTTACACGAGTTTTAGAAAAAAACTGCGCACAAGGCTGCGCAAGCTATTTGGCCCCAACTACAGCCATCATTGGTAAAGCAAATCCACAAATCAATTCGATGGACACCATGCATGCGATCAACAACTGTCAAGAAGTAACAGGTGGGAACCGCTTCTGAGGCTACTACTCCACGTGAGGCTGCTTCACCACGGTCGATCCCCTGGGTTGCTTTGCAAAAGGACGACACAGGAGCAGCAGGACGAGACATCGGCAACCCCTTGGTGCCAGCTACCGTGATCCGTATTTTCCAGACTTCAGGCCTGCGACCCAAGGCTGCCTACCTTTGATAAGATGCTACTCGCCTCTCTCTCATACTGGCTCCAGGACTTTCTGAGCTCCTATTCTAGTTTATCAACACCCTGGCTGCTCCAGCTGGGAAACAAACTCCACAGCCCAATAGACCTCTGATTAAATTGCTGTTGCGCCGCACGCGTAACGATAACCTGATTAGTCATCCGCTGCATCCGCAGTCTGCATGTTCCACACAAACACCAGGGGGAGAAAGAATAAACCCAATCGGCAAAGTCAATGCAGATGTAGGATTACACAAATATTTTGGAAACGCTTGCAGTGTAGCGTTTGAGTTACAAAGGCACGCGGAACACATCTGCACAGCAAGCAAAGACAACAAAGATGAAGTCAACTACCAGCTACCACTTATGGATAAGCCTCCTGCATTACATGTCAACAATTGGGAATACAGGAACCCAGAGTCACCCTGAAACCGGGGATGAAAAGCAGTACCTCCAAGCACCCTGGTGGAAATGGCCAAACACTACACAAGCACCCATGATGATCAATTAATTGACGCATGACTGCGTCAATCGACCATAAATATTTGATGGGCACCCACGATGGTGGCCACTTGACAGATTTGGAAAGGAGTCATATCAAAGACTTCACAGGCGCGAAGCGCAGGCTTAACAAGCACCTCCACGACCACTTCAGAGACAACAGCATGCCTTCCATACAGCATGAAACAATTATTCACAGCCGTCCAGAAGATGAGACACCAGCCTCCAGTGAGCGCGCTGAACGGAAAGTATTTACAGCACAAAACATAACTGTCTTCAAAGCACGTACCCGAAAGCACCCACCCATCGAGGGGGCGCAGTCACAAGAAAGGCACGCATAACAAGCAAAATATTTCATATCCTTGACAATCATATATTTATTATTGAGGACTTATGCTCCATGCTGCTGGCACAAAATCCATTTGAAACTGATTCACTACCAGTACAGTACTGACGTAAAATTTCTAGGTTAAAACACAAATTTAGGTTCAAGCACATACCGCCTCCAGCTTGCGCAGTCGCTTGTGCCTCAGCTCTTCTTCGGTTGCGTTGAGGGCGCGCCGCTTGACGGTCACCTGCACAACGTTGAGGATTGTGTGGAACGGACCCATCGCTTGCAATGCTTCAGCCCATTGGAGTGAGGGTCTGCCAGAGATTTACACATGTATTCCGAAAAAATGGGAAGGCCCCCGTTGCGGTTGAGGACCGAGTGGAACAACCCCCATGGCAACATAACGAGATTTGGCCAGCATGCAGAACGTGGGCTCAGGTTAAAGCTGTCAGCCGCTCGGCGGGTACCTGTGATACATCGATCCTGCGATACATTAACGAAGCCATGCCGAAATTTCAGTGATGCAAAGCAAACCCATGCCCCAAGATTATGAACAAGCCAGAGAGGAAAAGACCTAACCTAGTTGCAGGCGCACAGAAACTGCAGATGAAGTTTCAAACAAACACAAATGAAAGACACAAAGCACAACTGGAAACGGGGTGCAGAAGGAAAATCCCTAACAGCAGTCAGAAGGAAAACCCCTAACAACCGTACCGCAAGCCAACCCCTTAAGCTATTTGCAAGGCACCACAGGGTTGCCTTGTGACGCCGTTGGAACCGGACGAGGATGAACCGTTACAGTTGAGTTATGTAGTTGTTAGGAGGGGCCACCACCTCAGTTTAGGAGCCATATCATCAGGACCAGGAGGACACAGTACTGACTAAACAGAGAGATGGAGATTATATCTAGCATGTCAAGACTGGCGTTGGCTTCCCATCCACGCAAGTCCTTATTTGAAGAATTAATTTTTTACTATCAAGTACACTGCGCCACGTGGGTACCAAAAAAGGAACCTTCAACCCCTATACACCACGAGAATTTAAAATATTTAAACAATATAATGACATCACGGACTTCAGACCCACCTACACCCCCCTCTCGTGCTATCCCCTTGACATTTTCCTAAGGCCTCTGCTTCACCGCGGCGGTACCTACCTCGTGCACATATTTAAATTAAGGCATCCAACGGATGTATCAAGAACCCCCCCAAAGGCGTCCTCCCTTCACTGCCTACCCGTGATGGCGGCGGGTCGGCCACCTCCTCGCCCAAGTTCTTGCCGTCCTTGGCCTTCAGCTTGTTCATCATCATGCGCTTGCGCATTGGCTGGGCAAGTAGAAACGAGGCGGATGCCAAACGGGTGATTAACACATAACGGTGGGGCAACGGATCACCATCATCCGCGTGTGCAAAGGAACAACAGATCCCCAATATTGCCGCAAGCCAACCCCCTTGAAAAGAGGGTCTTTTGGCAAGAATGGGAGGGACGTCCGCAGGAACGGATATGTGGGAGAGTATCCGTTTCCGCACGGGCTGGTCAAGCAAAACAAACAAGGACAGCTCGATAACCGATCACACTTGAGCAAGTACAATTCGGCAAGTGGACTTCAGCAAGTGCACTTCGGCAAGTGCATCACAAAAGTCCGTTTCCGCATGGGCTGGTGATGGGTAAAAAGAAACTGAACAACGATGCATGCACGGATGAAGGGCGAACCGATGAGAATGATGAGAACGATGAGAAGAGCACGCGCGAGTGATGGGTCAAACTACACAAACAACCGAGATCCATAAACAACAAAAAGGTGGATACTAAACAACAAAAAGGTGGATACGAAACAACGAAGGTACGGACATACTGCTGTCACCAGTGTGTGCGGGGGCGGGGGGGTGGGGTCCTGAAGGTTTGCTTGCATGTAACATGTCAAAGGAAAAAGGAAACACCTAAACACTCTCTATCACTTTGACACTTTGTCACCGAAGGTAACGAGAGAGATGAAAAGAAAATGTCGAGAAAATGGTCAAACAATTGAGAGGAAATGTTGAACATCGAAGCAGGCAGCCGAGTGACAAACATCCACTCGTGCAGGAGCTAAGTGGGGAGATGGATGAAGAAAATGGTCATCATGAATTCTATCATGAAAGAACACACGCGTCATCGCGAGGGGGAAGTGGGCCTTACCAGGTAGCGCACGCCGTCGCTGTCAAACACGAAGCAGAAAGTGTTGCGGTCGGCAGGTCCAGGTTTCACCTGCACAGGATATAGGACATAATCGCATGAACATGACATCATGAGACGTGACCTGACATGACATGACATGCTATGCTGGTTTCACCTGCACGTATGCATATCGTGTTGAGTGACATAAGGGAGCATACCATGACGATGGGAAGGATACGTAGGACATGCACATACATAGGACATGCACATACATAGGATATGCACACGGGCATGTCCTGCACATATGGTTTCACCTCACCTGCACATAAGGACATAGCAACGTGCGTATGACGTACCCGCGATATATGAGACGACCCACGCACAGGTTTAGCGGGGTAAGGGTTAGCAGTACTTTGCCACGGTTAGCAGCATGGGTTGGGCGTAAAGAATATATAGACAATATCTATATAAGGATAGTACATATACTGCTATTCAAGAAATGTTACATGAATATTCAACTCGAGATAGCCACTGGAGGACAAGGAAGTTTAGAAGGATTGCACAGGTTCGAGTAAGAAGTTGCACAGATTTGCAAAGATGCACAGCTTTGCGAAGATGCACAGGTTTGCGTCAAGTTGCACAGGCGTGTGTAAGAAGCGAGACAGCCGCTTTTGTACACAAGTATACCCCAAGCATCCGGCCCCTGGTTCCTCATAAGTAAGTACTTGCGTGTCATGCGCACGGGCATGCCAAGGAGTACTATGCTAATGTCATTAGAAAAATAAGAATCTCGTTAGAAAACCAAGGTTCCTCATCGCAACATATTCGACGGCTTTGAAACGGGGGTTGGATTGTGAAATTGTAGAATCCCGGAAACCAGCCGGGGGTTCCATGTGGAAAATCTACAGCCTCCCCCCAAATATTTTCCATGCATGGAACTGCCGTGTCGGCTCCCATCGGCCCATGCCACCCGCTCGTAGCCCATACCACGAACAAACCCTCGAGCCACTGGAAGCCGACCACTTCACCACAAATCTATACCAGAGCTTCGTTATCTGATGCAGACTGAGGTTACAACGTGGTGCTCCACGCGTGCGGGTTACCGAGTAGCAGCCCCACACGCTGTTGTACTCCAAACCATGCCATGCCATGTCCTCATCTATTACATTGTTATGAATACTATATTGGCATACTACTATTGCTATATTTAGACGCTCCTATCTACTTCAGCACGATACCATAACGTGGTTGTCAACGCATCCCCCGTACCTGGTAGCGGTAGTCCCGCACCCAGTTGAACTCCATCTCATCCGCGCTGTCATCATCCACCTGCGTGCGTCACAATGAAAAACCAGGACCCAAAACAGGGAGATGGGTGGATAGAGGAGGAGAATATCCGCAACAGGCAATAGACATGAGCAGGAAAAAGAAACATCCCCCCCATGCCCCCGCCCCCGCCCCCGCCCCTGCCCCTGCCCCCGCCCCCGCCCCTGCCCCCGCCCCTGCCCCCGCCCCTGCCCCCGCCCCTGCTCCCGCCCCTGCCCCCGCCCCTGCCCCCGCCCCTGCCCCTGCCCCCTTCCCCTTCCCCTTCCCCTTCCCCTTCCCCTTCCCCTTCCCCTTCCGCTCCGGCTCCCGCTCCCCCTCCCCCTCCCCCCTCCCCCTCCCCCTCCCCCTCCCCTCCCCTCCCCCTCCCCCCCCCTCCCCCTCCCCCTCCCCCTCCCCCTCCCCCTCCCCCTCCCCCTCCCCCTCCCCCTCCCCCTCCCCCCCCCCCCCCGCCCCCACCGCCACCCCCTCCCCCTCCCCCACCCCCGCCCCCGCCCACACCCATGGAGATGCACACACACGCACAAGCACCCGCACACGCACGTACATTTTGCATACACACACCAGCGGAATGCATGCACGCACAAACTCAGACACACGCACATTCACACACACACACACACACACACACACACAACACACACGCCCACGCCCACGCCCACGCCCACGCCCACGCCCACGCCCACGCCCACGCCCACGCCCACGCCCACGCCCACGCCCACGCCCACGCCCACGCCCACGCCCACGCCCACGCCCACACACACAAAACTCATACACACACGTCTTGCTCACAAGTCTGGAGCTCTCAAAGGGTCGTTCTCAGCCCACCTTGTCCCAGAGGTCAGTTCGCGGCCCTAAAGTAAGAAGAATGCCGAGGGAGAGAACCTACCTCCCTAACCCCTAAACGTAAACCGCTTGCCCTCAGAGACAAAATCTCTTCCCTTAGCCTCTTACACCCTCACCTCATCCAGCAGATGACCAGGCTAGCATGCTTGCACTCATCTCAGCCAGCATGACATAGACACACACAAGCTTGTTGATTGTGCGCTCACATCGGCCCGCGAATGAATAAACTGAAGTGCTTGCTTGTCATGCTCATTGCCTCTGCCAGCATAATCATAATGCACACTAGCTTGATGATTGAGCGCTCACCTCGGCCGGGCGGGGCAGCATGAGCTGGAGGCTCTTTTCCTTGCCGACCTTCAACTCCAGTGGCACGTCCTTCTCCGGGTCATGGAAGCTCAGGATGGCCTGCAAGGGGGTGGGGGGAGATGTGCGTGGGAAGGGAAAATATTAGGACAGGGGGGGGAGATGCGGCAGGGGAAGGGACAATGTTAGGGCAAGGGGGGCAATGTGGCGGAATAGCACCGGCGAGGAAAAGACACGAAGGGGAGGAAGAGGAGAAAAAGGGCGGGGTGGTGTGTGTGGGGTGGGGTGGGGTGGGGTGTCTGGGGGGAGGGGGGCGAGTGGTTAAGCTCACGATCGCCAGAAAGGGGGAGCATGTCGGGAGGAGATGGCATGGGGGGTCGGGGAATGCATGGGGCGTTGGAGAATACATGAGGGTTGGAGGGACAGGGGGGCTTGGAGGGGACAGAGGGGCTTGGCGGGGACAGAGGGGATTATAGCAGGATTGTGATGTAGATATAATACTGACTACGCAATGCTAATGGTAGTACCAAGAAGGATTGTGATGTAGTTATAATACTGGCTACGCAATGCTAATGGTAGTACCAAGAAGGATTGTGATGTAGTTATAATACTGGCTACGCAATGCTAATGGTAGTACCAAGAAGGATTGTGATGTAGTTATAATCTGACTACGCAAGGCTAATGGTAGTACCAAGCAGGATTGTGCTGTAGTTATGTCACAAGAGCCAACAGGAACACTGCAGCTTTGCGTGCCCGCGTTGCCGGCCAGCCGGCCTGCAACATGCACACAAAGCAGCCCTTATAGCCTCTAGCCTTGAAACAAGAAAAAGCATTCGGCGCGTACCCGAGTGGCCAAGCGATCAGTCGCCTGCGGCGGCAGCTTCCCGTACACTTCGCTATCTGCCAGGGGGTGCGCGTCAAACACCAGGTTGGCGTAGAAGTCGCCCCAGCTGCAGGAGGCAGATGCATGGATGGTGCACATGCATCGGAGCCGCAGCAGGCACAAAGTTAAGGAATACTAGCAAACACCAGGTTGGCGTAGAAGTTGCCCCAACTGAACTCACACGGGCCATGTGAGGGCACCAAAATATAAACATATGTGGCGTGAAACCATATCTAACGATTGGGACGACCAATCGCACGTGCACAAATGAGGCATCGACCGACTGAGACGACCACGTGCACACGCATTCCATGTACCCAGTATTCTCGCGTGCGCTGGTTGTCCGATCAATACCCACGCCACTCATACATAAACGTCAGGTTGGTGTTTAGTAAGTTGCCCCAAATGCCCAAAACATTCGGATGGCCATGCGTATGCAAACATGCGCAAGTCGCTCATCGCGAAAAGCTGTCCAAGAAACTACCAAGAACAGGTTGCTGTGAAAAAGCCAACAATTTATTCACACATGATATCAAAGACTCTTTTTTTTTTTTTTTAACACCCCGCTGCCGGTGCAACTGCAATCCATGGTAGTGGGTGTATCATCATGCCACCACTTAACTATCACTAGATATATACTTAAGACCAAAATAGATAGCCACCCAGCTGCAGGTGGATGCGCTATCCGTGGCAGCGGGTGACAACAATGGCTTAGCAAGGCGCCCGCTTCATTGTTTATGATTAGCTTCTTATTCATGCCACAAATGCGTCCTCGATACAAGTAGATGATGATTGTATACTAATTACAGATATAGTAGTATACCTAGAGATAAAAAATTATATATATACTAACTATAGATATAGTAGTATACCTAGAGATAAATAATTATATACTACTATATACTAACTATAGATATAGTAGTATACCTAGAGATGTATACTTATAGATATAAGTAGATGCTTCCTCAATGCGAATACAAAGTACGAGTTTAGGGTTGTGCCCAATATGTCGCATCGGTAGCCAGCACTTAATGCCAAATATACTTATAGATGGCATACGAGGGGTTGAAGCGGACCAAAAAAGACCACTCCCCGCTCCCCAAAGGCAGCACTGGGTAGACCTCCACCCATCCTCGACCTATTGATGGATAGGGGTATGACTATAAGACCAAAGTAGATAGCCACTCCCTGCTCCCCAAAGGGCAGCACCGGGCACCATGGCTAGGATTCAACTAGTTACAGTTAGTTTCAGTTATTACCAAGACCTGCACTTGTCGACCACTAAGACCAATTATCCACCTCTATGGAGTTACCGCTCCATAAATCGCAGAACCGCTCAGCCCTAGACCACGTAAACTACACGAATGTAGACTGCACAGGCTGCAAACTAGCCATTTGACACTTTGGAGGGACGGCCAACACTTCGATACTAAAACAGAAATGATCACCACTTGGGTGGGGAAGGCCAACAATAGCCTGCTGAAACAGAATTGGTCACTCACCGCTCCACGAAGGGCAGCACCGGGTAGACCTCCACCGCGGTGAGCGAGGGGTTGGTTGCGTGGACGGGAGGCTCCTTCGCCTTGCGGAAGGTTTCCTCGATCAACCGCACACGCGTGGTGCTGCGGTGGATGACGGTCATGCGATCAAGGACATACAAGCACAGGATATACAAGCACAGGACATACAAGCACAGGACACATAAGCACAGGTGTGTGAATATGCGTGACGTTGTATGCATGATCAGCCACAACCACCCGCCCAGCCGCCCCCCCAACCCCACCCCCACCCATCCATCCATGAATCCTGTGCTTCTTCAACTGCCACTTCACCCACCCATCAACCCACCATCGCCAACCAACCCACCGCCTGTCCACGCCTGCCTGCTCCCGCGCTGCCCACCCTACAGCTTTGCCAGGCACCCCCCTTTTTTTGCTAGATAAGCCTATTGAAGGGTTGTGAAAATCTTGCCCATGTGTTGCCACTTCCTCTGCATGGCTATAACACGGTCCGTGCCTGTATCCTATAGATGCTGTCAAACTTCCCCACCTATTCTTTGCTATAACATGTTCCGTGCCTCTATCCTATAAATGCTGTCAAACTTCCCCACCTATTCTCGCTATCGCTCATCCACACCCGCCTGCTCCTGCATCCAAAACCGCCCTCGGCCCGTGCTATATTGTTTATAACCCCTGTAACCCCTACCACCCTTCCCCACCCACTATGTCCCCCCTTTGGAGCTACCCCACCCACCGCTCATCCACCCCGGCTGGCTTCTTCGCTCCTTACCGCCCACTGCAAGGTCATGAAATTTTTTCAATAAATGCCCCCATCACCCTGCCCCACCCACCGTTCGTCCACATCCCCCAGCTCCTGCGCCGCCAGCTGCTCACGCGCCTTCATCGACTTGTAGCGCTTCTCGTTGAGGCCGCGATCCTGCATGATGGAAGCAAGGACGGCCATAAGGTCATAATAAGGTCACTGTAAGGTCATTGTGTAGTGTCGAGGCAAGAGGCAAAGTCAGTGTATACACCATAACTATGTGTGACAGTCTTGTAGCGCTTCTTGTAGATGCTTTCAGCGCTTCTCGCAGATGCCGCTGTCCTGGTACACGTCACGCAAGCCAAACGGATGGCAAGGACACTATGATGTCGGCGTATCCACTCTTGAGTATGCAAGGTCAGGAGACCACTATCTTCGCGAAATAGCGCAATAGGTCCTGTGCTCGAATCCAGTCTGCCACCAAAATTTCACGATACAGCAATCATAACTAAACACCGTCTAGTCGCGCTTCTCATTGATGCCGCGATCCTGCACGGTGGAAAGGCCACCACGGCAGGATAATAATTAGGTCACTGGAAGGACCGCACCCATGTCATACAGGGAACGGCTTTGGAGCGATTCTCGACACTAGCGCCTCTCGTGCCTGCCACTGTCAGCACTAGATAGTATCCAGTGCACTTCTTTGCCTACTGGCACACGCAACACGATATAAGTCAGCACTAGACAGCATCCAGTGCACTTCTTTGCCTACTGGCACACGCAACACGATATAAGTCAGCACTAGACAGTATCCAGTGCACTTCTTTGCCTACTGGCACACGCAACACCATATAAGTCAGCACTAGACAGCATCCAGTGCACTTCTTCGCCTACTGGCACACGCAACATGATATAAACTGATACAACAGGGGACCAACACAAGGCACTATAAATATCACACACCGCTCGCTGCCTACTAGCATTCATTGCCTACCAGATTGGCCGACTGGTCGCCTGTGTCGTTGGAGATAAAGGGCGTGTCGTTGGAGATGAAGGACGTGGTCATATGGTCATGGATGTGTCCGACCCCAAACGCTACCAACTGACCCACTTGAACCCCCCCCCAATGCCCCCAAAGCCCAAGGGTTCACCCCCCTCCCACGTCGTTGACGCTGACATGTGAAACCCCTCCCACGTTGTTCAACGCTGGCAAATGTCGCTGAAGGCCGCGAATGTGTTGAAGACCCTTACCGTGGCATGCGATTCAACACGGCTTGTCGCATCAGCTTGGTGTATATGTCGCCCGTGTGGTTGGAAACGTGCAGCATGGGAGCAAACGCAAGACACCCTTGTTGCATACTAACACACGTACCAGCTTGGCGGACCGGTCGCCCGTGTCGTTGGATATATAAGACGTCGCCAGCAGCCAACCACGATCGATGCGTGCCCGCTCCACCGGCGCGGGGGTCGTGCCCGGCGCCCGCTTGCTACCTGGCTTGCCGTCAGCGGGCGCCAGGTCATCGTCCTCGAGGAGCGCCGCGTCTGCAGGGTGGAGCTCCTGGGGGTACTTCTTGGGGTCCCTGCCGGGGCGAGGGGCGCGGGGACAGGGTGAAGGTTGGCTGGTTGGATGGATACTTGTATATGTTTTTGGGTTTGGATTTTTGTTTGATTGCTTGGTTGGTTTATGGGTTGGAGGGTGGGAGGGTGGGTGGGTGGGTGGGTGGGTGGGTGGGTGGGTGGGTGGGTGGGTGGGTGGGTGGGTGGGTGGGTGGGTGGGTGGGTGGGTGGGTGGGTGGGTGGGTGGGTGGGTGGGTGGGTGGGTGGGTGGGTGGGTGGGTGGGTGGGTGGGTGGGTGGGTGGGTGGGTGGGTGGGTGGTCTTGGGGTGGATGGGAAGATCAGGGTGCATCGTTTGGTTGACTTAAAAAAAAAAAGAGTTTAATACATACAAGCAAGGATGTGCTCACTCCGATTTGATCATCTCAATGAAGTTGATCATCTCAATGGGGATATCCAGGCCACCCAGCACATGTCAAACTTGAACAATATGACCTTCAATAACACTTCCCGACATCCCCGACATTCCCGACATTCCCGACATTCCCGACATTCCCGACATCCCCGACATCCCCGACATCCCCGACATCCCCGACATCCCCGACATCCCCGACATCCCCGACATCCCCGACATCCCGACATCCCCGACATCCCGACATTCCCGACATTCCCGACATTCCCGACATTCCCGACATTCCCGACATTCCCGACATTCCCGACATTCCCGACATTCCCGACATTCCCGACATTCCCGACATTCCCGACATTCCCGACATTCCCGACATTCCCGACATTCCCGACATTCCCGACATTCCCGACATTCCCGACATTCCCGACATTCCCGACATTCCCGACATTCCCGACATTCCCGACATTCCCGACATTCCCGACATTCCCCACATTCCCCACATTCCCGACATTCCCGACATTCCCGACATTCCCGACATTCCCGACATCCCCGACATTCCCGACATTCCCGACATTCCCGACATTCCCGACATTCCCGATATTCCCGACATTCCCGACATTCCCGACATTCCCGACATTCCCGACATTCCCGACATTCCCGACATTCCCGACATTCCCGACATTCCCGACATTCTCGACATCCCCGACATCCCCGACATTCCCGACATCCCCGACATCCCCGACATCCCCGACATCCCCGACATCCCCGACATCCCCGACATCCCCGACATTCCCGACATTCCCGACATTCCCGACATTCCCGACATTCCCGACATTCCCGACATTCCCGACATTCCCGACATTCCCGACATTCCCGACATTCCCGACATTCCCGACATTCCCCACATTCCCCACATTCCCGACATTCCCGACATTCCCGACATTCCCGACATTCCCGATATTCCCGACATTCCCGACATTCCCGACATTCCCGACATTCCCGACATTCCCGACATTCCCGACATTCCCGACATTCCCGACATTCCCGACATTCTCGACATCCCCGACATCCCCGACATTCCCGACATCCCCGACATCCCCGACATCCCCGACATCCCCGACATCCCCGACATCCCCGACATCCCCGACATCCCCGACATCCCCGACATCCCCGACATCCCCGACATCCCCGACATCCCCGACATCCCCGACATCCCCGACATCCCCGACATCCCCGACATCCCCGACATCCCCGACATCCCCGACATCCCCGACATCCCGACATTCCCGACATTCCCGACATTCCCCACATTCCCCACATTCCCCACATTCCCGACATTCCCGACATGAATAGTTAGCTCACCAGATGTCAAAATTCATTAGCTGGATGGGGATACCCAGATCGGGCTCCACCACCAGGTCATGCTTGAAGTTCTTCTCTAACGTGGTCACCTGGTACGAGCATAGCCTGGCCAGGGCGTGGATGCGGTGGGGTGTTGGTGTTGATGGCATTGGTGGTGGTGGTGGTGGCGGTGGTGGAGGGGGGGTGGGTATTGGGGGTGTCGGGGTGGGACCAAAGGCAGCAGCAGACATAAAATTATATACATGTTACTTAAAGCATGTGAATCCATATGTTACAAACAGCGTTATCAAGTTCCTGAAAACGAACAAAAACAGCAGTCCTCATTTTACAACGATACCACCACTTACAAACGATACATTTTGCCACTTAAATTACACAACATGTATGTCCATTTGGATGGATGGGATGGGGAGCAACGTGGCATTCACAGGGGCACGCATGGAACATACCAACTGTAGATTCAGATGCAGGTCTTGGAATTTCAATATGCATCGCGGCATTCCAAACAGGGGCCCACCTACTACTGGCAGATGCTACAAAGTACTAGGAACTAAGAATGGACAACAATCACGTATCAACAGTACATACATTAATTGATACTTACCACCATTAATTGACACATAATCAAAGAGCTACGAACTTTAGCTCTGCTTCTGCATGGATGATTCAGCCCCGCACGCCGCTTTATCAGCAATGCAAGCGCTAGACCCTCCCTCTGCATCACCGAGCCTGATTAGTACGCCAATAAGGAGCAGGCATCGCATTCCCCAGTAACCCAAGGTTGGGTACGCTTCCATCCCGAACCCCATCAGAAGGACCACGGCAGGAACGTTTAGGCATCCACAAATAAAAGCTTGTAGACTGCGTCACGTGGGTACCAATAAAGGAACCTTCAACCCCTAAACACAGCAAGAGGGAGGGAGCGCGCCCTAGCCTCCCTCAGCAAGAGGGAGGGAGCGCGCCCTAGCTTCCCTCAGCGAGAGGGAGGGAGCGCACCCTAGCCTCCCTCAGCAAGAGGGAGGGAGCGCGCCCTAGCTTCCCTCAGCGAGAGGGAGGGAGCGCACCCTAGCTTCCCTCGCACTGCCTCAAGCGAGCAGACAACCGAGGACTCTGTCATCATGCTGCAGGCCCAACTGTGGGTGCGATACAACAAGAAGTAGGCTGACACACTCACTTTCAGGCATGCCACGCTCAACTGTCCTCGCTAAAAGTCAGCCCAGCGAACCCCCTGTTCCCATGAACCAACACTAAATGAGCGTGACACTTAGTACAGCATGCCGCACTCACTTGCTCCTCGTGGAAGGGAAGCTTGAGGAAGCCCCTTTTCCCCATAAACCATTCAAAACAATAACTTAACACGGTGCTAAGAGTTGCATGCCAATCACTTGTCCTTGTCAAAGGGCGGCATACGGCGGCCCCCCTCTCTAATGCAACATGCCAAGCGCTAGAGTGACCATGCACCATGCTTGATTGACCATGACAACATCTGTGGGCTACACGAGTGGAAGGCCAGCACGAGCTCATTCGTATCGACTCACTTGTCCTTGTTGAAGGGGAGGTTGAGGACCCCCCTTTCCTCATACCCCTGCCAAATAATAGATTAGCACGGTGCTAAAGATAGCATGGCACTCACTTGTCCTTGTTGAAGGGCAGCTTGAGGAACTTGGGCTCAACAGGCACCTCGGGCAGCTCATTGCGGAACCTGCCGAGGGCGATGCGAGGCGGTTGCGATGGTTGAGACAGCGGGTGTTAGCAGAGCATATTCAAGAGAGAAAGATTTTGATTTTAGCAGTTTAACCAAGACAGGACGAAAGAGGTCCACTGCGGAACCTGCAGGGGGCAAGGGGGGCGCGGTTGCGATGGAGAGGGCGGTGGTACTTTAGCATGCTCTCGTTGTTAGCGTGCTCTGGTTGTTAGCGTGCTTTGGTTATTAACGGTGCATATGCAAGCATTTCAACAAAGACTAAGAGCATAGCATTTGTTGCGGAACCTGCAGGGGGAAACAAGGCAGTGATGATGCGTGCGGCAGTGTTGTGGTGAAGGAAGCAGCTAATGCCGTGGTGAAGGAAGCAGCGAATGCCGTGGTGAAGGAAGCAGTTAAAGCAGTGATGAAGGAAGCAGTTAAAGCAGTGGTGAAGGAAGCAGTTAAAGCAGTGGTGAAGGAAGCAGTTAATGCCGTGGTGAAGGAAGCAGTTAAAGCAGTGGTGAAGGAAGCAGTTAAAGCAGTGGTGAAGGAAGCAGTTAAAGCAGTGGTGAAGGAAACAGTTAAAGCAGTGGTGAAGGAAGCAGTTAAAGCAGTGGTGAAGGAAGCATGGTTGTCAACGGTGCGTGTGCAAGCGTTCTAGCCAAGAGGTGCCGGGCCAGGGATAATTTTAGTGTGGGACAGGGGCCGCAACAACAGCAGTGTGGTGAATAGCAGTAGTAGCTGTTGCAAGGTTGCAAGGTATGAGAGCTGTGCTAAGGCGACGCTGGACAAGGGCATATGACTATGTGCGGAAAAAAGAGTTGCTAGATTGGCTCCTTTCTTGCCATACATTCGTCCGCAGGCCCAGGAAGGCTTTGGAAGAGAGGCTTATGCTGGCGCAGACTGCTTTGGCTGAGAGGCTTATGCAGGTGCAGAAGGCTTTGGACGAGAGGCTTATGCGGGCGCGTCGGGTTTTGGAAGAGAGGGCTATGCTGGTGCAGAAGGCTTTGGTTCAGAGGCTTATGCAGGCGCACAACGCTTCGGATGATGAATCCGTGATGCTTTGGAATGCAGCATGACTAGGCTTTACAAGGGCAACGTTTCTCGAAAGGGGGTTGAATTACCTAGTCCTGGGACAAGAACATAGGATTGACGTGGACTCGAGCATCGGGTTATCACAGAAGGCAGGTCCCAACGGCAGGTCCCAGTGTGACTAGCAGTAGGTATTATTGCCGGCTAAACGGACAAGGTACGGTGTGCCAAAGACCATGAGGCATCGCGGGGTGCAGAGACGAAGTGTAGTATGTAACGCGGGCATGTGGCACAAGCTTGTGGGAGATTAAGAATCACAAATAGAAGCAGACGACAGGAGGAGATCAAACCTGACACGGGTAACACGACAGGGCCACTCGACAGGGTTACGCGAGTCAGGGGCAGTACCTAATGGTGGAAAGAAACGCAGTTTGACGCCGGAGGCCCTTGCTGGGTTCCTTGGGAGGCGCGGCATCCACCGCACGGGCTGGCACGGATGAATGCTTCCTTTTGTCATCGTCGCGGGAACTGTGGTGCTTAGAACTTGAGACATGGCCGGGCTTTACAACTGGATGTGAGCTGCTGGGCCCCCCTGTCCGTGGCTGGGCCGACGCCATTCTGACTCGATATAATAAAAAGTTAACTGAAGAATACCGCACTCATGAAAGTA
Source organism: Mesostigma viride (assembly GCA_009746045.1). Classification (NCBI taxonomy): domain Eukaryota; kingdom Viridiplantae; phylum Streptophyta; class Mesostigmatophyceae; order Mesostigmatales; family Mesostigmataceae; genus Mesostigma; species Mesostigma viride. The sequence continues at coordinate 2,171,237 of RPFO01000080.1, read as the reverse complement.
TCCTGCTAACTATCCTTCACGACCCATTTCCAACTGGGCGCGATTTCGGATCCACGCGTTCGGAACTCCAACCATTCTTCTGTCCCCCGACGGGGAAAGGAGGCACACACGTAACGCTAATTGACTGTGCCGCCATCCATGATTTCACCTTGGAAAATTCTTAGGAACCTGTCGCAGCTCGGCGTGAAAATGCTGCGTCTATCTCGTAGGGGAAGAAAGAGCACGCTATTGCAGCTTGGCTGTGCGAAATTCAAGCGTGACCTTAAAGTTGCACTTAATTATGGCGAAGCTATGCCAAGCTAGATTCATGCTGACCTTGTCACAGGGCAGTAGTGAAGCTGAAACCTGTTGCTTGGCAGTCGTTTACGCCTTTACGGGTTGGGCCACGGGGCAGGCGGGCTACAGTAGATACAGACTCAGGCTAGACTTCATATTTACGACAAAATTTACGTTCTCACCCAGGCTCACCCTACTTACGTACGAATCTGGGCTGGCTTGTAGCACCTGACAAATGCGCCGCGCCGCGCGCGATGCATGTTATGCATGCGGCAGTTTTCGATGTATGATGGGGGAATCATCATTCTGATTTCTGTGTTGGCAGGCGCTGCTTCATTCTGTATTGGCAGGCGCCGTGGGCTGTGCGCTCGGTGCGCTGGTTACGAGAGTCTGCGCGATTTCGCAGGCACACACGACGTCGCGCAAGACCTGAGAATGGCGCACTTTTGCTGGGGCGTATCCCGGGAGCCCAATTCCCTGCTCACGTGACCGGAAATCTCCATTGGTGGCCAAAATTTGGTTTGTAAACACTCGGAGCGTACTGGAGCCAGCCGGCGTACTTTTTCCGAGCGAGCCAGCGGCAAACGCATACCCAGAGTCTCTGGTGAGCGTCTAGGGCCCTTACGAGCGACACCACGTCGTTCATGGCGTGGATGCAAACATGGCCTTACACGAGCGTTACATATCAGCACATCCTCCCGTTGTGACTCTCTTTGCGTTCATTTGCATTTACCCTACTCCTGCAAGTACGCGCCTGCTTTTTAATGCCTGCGCATGCAATCAATAAGAATATCGCTTTGTGTCCGCTGCAATCAATAAGAATATCGCTTTGTGCCAAGGACATGCAGATTACCACCGCACACGTGATAAAAATGCTAGCAAACATGTAGTCGCTGGAAAGGCAATCCTTGATATCCTAGTAAATTGGTTGTCAGCATGCTGTGGCTGTCGCGTTGATCTACCCCGTCTGTATGGCTGCGTGTAAATTGTGGGAGGGAGGCTCGCCGTTCTTGGTGTTGTAGGCCCGCGCGTCCTGCATGGCAGTTCATAAGATGCGTACTTACAAAAGCAGAGATCTGGGCCTGGACACGGGGCAGCGGCATAGCAGGAGTATTAACGGCAATGAGGATCCAGTGGCGGTCTTCACGGATCGGAGTTGAGGCTGAAATTCATCCTCTAGGGACTCTGAGAGTCGCGCCTGTCCCGCCATCTGGCAAAGAGTTTTGGACAACGAAGCTCTCGCCGTTCTTTTTTGCGCTATGAGTGAGCAAATGATAACTTCATATCTGGCTGCCTCATGTTGTGAGCCTTCCCTACCAGTCTTATTGGGACGATTGGACATCAAGTGAGCAGTGTGATGTGATGCTTGTCAGTTTTTACAAGCAAGGTTCTCTGCAGTTGGCTCAGACTTGCAATTTTGGGTTTCTTATTTTCATCGAGTGTGACGGTTCTTCTTCTTGGCTTCCATGCTGCAAGAATTTCACGATTTTTCTCCGTCCGGTTGAGAAGCTAGGCTTTAGGTCCTGTTCATAATAACACTGATGCGTGAGCACCCTGCCGGTCATCAGCAATCGTGCGTATCCCCATCCCTCTTGTATTCTGGAGGTATGAAGCTGCAGCTTTTACCCATAATTCTGGCAGACATGTCCCCCAGTCCTCCCCACAAGACCGGCAAATACTAGCCTAACAAGAAGAACTAACCTCCCTTTTAGCTAGCTTTCCTCCTTGTGCTGTGTCCCTGGCCCCACCCTGCATGGCCACATCATCGTCCCCACCCCTGCCCATGTCCAGCGAGGGTGGCTCCCCTGGGCTCGTGCGCCGCCATCGAAGTCAAGGTCATCGTCCCCTGTGCGAGCGTGCCAGAAGTAGTGCGTATGCGGCGTGAGGTGTAAACTTGAAATCCAACCAATCGAGGTGTTTGCCTGGTGAGGATCTAAACCCGGTGAGCTGATGGGTGTGCTGTCATCTGTCACGGGTGTGATCCCGGTAGCCACTCAGCCCCGCCAGCATGAGTGCATCACCCATGATGACGCGGCTGGTGCGCCTGATGCTCCTGTCACGGATGCTGCGCACGAACGGGAGGGTGAGGAGGGTCAGGTGGGCCAGGTGGGCCAACATGACCCACCGCAGCAGCACGGTCAGCATGGTCAGCACGAGCCTGTGATGAGGGCCACGCACGAGCGAGCGGGAGCGCCGATGCTGGCACGCGCAGTGGTGGACCTGGCCGGCCAGGGTGCCCTGCTGGGGTGCCAGCTTGCTGAAGAAGGGGACGCCAGCGTTCCTGAGGCGTCGGCGGCACACGCTCAGGAGCAGTGCACACACGATGGGCAGGAGCACGAAGGGCAGGAGCACAGGCATGCGCATGAGCAACATGATGGGCTGGAAGGGGGGGGGGTGGCTGGCCCCCACGAGGAGGCCGCGGGCCACCCCGGGCAGGACCATGGGGGCGAGGTCTGCGGCGAGGGCCACACGGACGGCATGTTGGGCGGCATGGTTGCGGCAGTGGGGGGTGGCGATGGTGGTGGGATGGTGGCGGCCGATAGCAATCATCATCACCACGTGAATGGGTCGTCGCAAGCAGCAGAGGAACCTCATCTGCCTTCTCCGATGCCTCACGTGCAGCACATTCCGTCTCAACTGCCGGATCTGAACGCTGCGACCCAATCACCGGATCTGAACGCGCACGTGGCGTCAGCGCAGATTCCCGGCGTGCATATCCCCTCGCAGTTGCCGGACGTGAGTGCGCCGTCGCACATGTCCGCCCTCGTTCCGCCACAGATCGGGTCGTCTCATGTGGGTGGGTTTGAGCACCCGAATACCCTGGGGGGGGCGGAGCATCCGCACCACGCAGGCGGGGATGATCATCAGAGTCATACTGTAGATGGGAATGAGCATCAGGGCCTTATGGGTGGGGAACATCATCATGATCATCATCATCATCATCATGATCATCATAATCATCACCCGAGTCATGATGCACACATTGCCACTCACGGGACGATCATGGACGGGTACGATGTGGCGGCGTGCGTGGGCGCGCTGCCAGGTGGCGGCCACGCGTTGGCCGAGGACCACCACGCCCACTTGCAGCCGCACCTTGATGACGCGCCGCCGATGTCTCAGCCGCAGGTCGTGGGCGCGGTGGGGGCGATTGTGGCCGTTGTCGTGAGTGAAGGTGGCCCCCACGACGACCCTGGCAGGGAGGGGGCCCTGGACGGCGGGGAGGAGATGCCTGGGGAGGACCGGCTGGACACAGGAGGGGGAGATGACGGCCAGCATCATCAACATCATCAACATCATCATCATCATCATCCTCACGATCATGATGGGCAGATGGCGCGATCTAGCGATGTTGTCATGGGGGGCGGCATGGGCGCGGATGACAGCTACCGGCGCCAAGTGCCTGTCCGGCGCAAGACGTGCAAGGGCCCCGGGTGCCCCAAGCGCCCAAGCTTCGGCGTCCCTGGGGGCGTTCCCGAGTTCTGCTTCACCCACAAGGACCCTGGGCACGTGGATGTGACGAGTCGGCGGTGTTCGTTCGTGGGGTGCACGAAGCGGGCGTCTTACGGGCTGCCCAAGGTGCTAGGGGAGGCCAACGGGAAAGGGCGCGCTCAGTTCTGCTTCGCGCACAAGATGCCGGACCACACGAACGTGGACCGAAAGCGGTGCTCCCACCCAGGGTGTACCCGGCAGCCCGCATTCGGCATCCAGGGTGGTCCCAGGTCGGTCTGCGGGCTTCACAAGGACCCGAACGATGTCAACGTGAGCAAGAAAGGGTGTCAAGGACCCGGGTGTAGCAAGCGGGCATGCTTCGGGCCGCCCGAGGGGCCCGTCATGTTCTGTCTGTCCCACAAGAGCCCAAGCCATATCGATATCATCAGCAAGCGGTGCCTCGCGCCTGGTTGTGGCAAGCGCGCGAGTTTCGGGGAGGGGGAGCGATCGCTCGATGACCCAACCTGGGGGCGGGGGGGTGGCTGGTCGAGCTCCGGCCCCCCCCTGTATTGCTCCCTCCACAAGGGCCCCAACCACGTCAACGTGGTCCATAAACGCACGCTGCCCAAGATGGCGCAAGGCATGGGGCCCGACGGGAAACGGTCGCGTGGTGGCGCGTGCCAGATGTTAGAGGGAGGACAGATGGCGGAAGGGGACCCTGGGGGGGTTGTCGTCGCGGATGAGGAGGGGGACCCGGAGTGTGGGAACGGGGAGGAAGGGCTGAGTCTTGGCCCATATCATCATCACCACCCGCATCATCATCATCATCACCATCATCATCATGGGCATTTGGGCGAGGGTGACGGGGATCGCCCGGTGGACATGGAGGTGGTTGGTGGCGGGCACCAGGGCCAGGTGGAGTTGTTTGGGCACATTGAGTGCGACACGGGCCTGCCGGAGCATCATCAGCTGATGGTGGTGTCCGAGGGGGAATGATAAGTTGAACAACTGGAGCTAACTGGGTTGCGGAGGACAAAACTAGGAGTTTGTTCATTAGTTGTCTCACTTCAAATTGAATCGGTCTCCTGGGGGAAATGATGACCCTGTACACAGGATTTTGTGAGACAACCACATATGAACTCTGTAGAATTTTTTGTCCCGATCATGAATCATGGGAACTTGGGCAAACTGAAGTGGAAACTTTTAATTATATACAAGAACGTCCGTCCTATAGTCAGCAAAAGTTGGTGCGAGCGGTCCCCAGTTCGATTCCGGCCTGGATTCATGTGCAGATCGCGTTTTCCGCGGACCGGCACTGAACGCAAATGGTTTTCACCTTTGCGGCGTGCCACATCAGAATATACAAGAACCTTCACGATTGAGCACTACTCTCATTTGATCCCAATTAATCCTCCCTGGGCATTACTTGCCTCACTTTATGTATTAAGCGAGATAACTTTCTTAAGTGAGACAACTATTCCTGGACGCATGGCGATCCAACGCCGTGGACTAGCTAGGGTATGACCGACCTGGGAGTACATGATCCCACAATTCCCCGATTCCTATGAGTATGTTCACGTCCATGCATGCCTGTTGGGCCAGCAGGCATCCTTGGCCCTCGCGACTTTTAACGCACGTACATTGCTAGCAGATGACGATCATAGCTACCGGGTAGAGGAGCTAGTCGCATTTTGCATTGCACATCGTGTATCTATTCTCGGTGTGCAGGAGCACCGTCGCACGGTGCCATTTGGCACGGTGAGCACTAACCGCCTTGCAGGTGGCTGGCGGTTTTATTTCGCTGGCAGTGGCACACCAGGCCAAGGTGGTGTTGGTCTTTTGTGCTCGCCGCTGGCAGTTGCTAGCCTCAGCACGCTGAAGTTTCTCACCCCACGCCTTATGGTAGCACACTTCACCTCCGTCGAGGGGCGGTCTAAGCACCACCTCACGGTGGGGGTGGGCTACGCACCCCATAGTGGTCTACCTGAGTCGGAACGCCAGAAGTTCTTCGATTCCTTGCATAGCCTTGAGGGGGTCACTCCGGCCCGCCACTTTTTGGTTATGCTGCTCGACGCCAATGCCACGCTCCCCGTGGGCACTGCTGGCAGTCGCTTTGCGCCTGCTGACACTGCTAGTAACGACAACACTCCCCTGTTTTCTGCCTTTTTGCGGGATAGCGGGATGGTTGCTGTCAACTGCCACTTCCAACGTCCCTCACAGGACTTGGTCACTTTCCGTGGTCCTAACGGCCGACAGGCCTGTCTGGACTACGTGGTGGTACGGCAGCCCAGGTGCACTTCGGTTCTGGACACCCGAGTGTTTGACACGCCGACGGTGTGCTCTGACCACCGCCTGGTGCGTGCGACCATTCGGCTCCGGTTCCACGTCCCCGCGCGCCGCGCCCCAGTGGTCCGCCCTGACTGGTCTGCTCTACGTCCGGTCAAGGGAGATCCTGAGGACTGGACGGACGCCGAACACGAGCGGAACCGGTGCCGACTGGAGTACCTGTCGGCCCTGGACGCCCGGGCGGACGTCGACGAGCTGGACAATGGTGCTCCCAACGCCGCCATTTTTGCGGGCTTTGCTGCCCGCGCCCCGCTGCTGGCGGCCCGGCACCTGCCGGTCATGCCCCGCCGCCGCCCCGGCCCGCTCTAGATACCGCCAGGACCCCAAGGTCTTGGCCGCCCGGCACCGCCTCAAGCGTAACCGGGACCCATTGCTGAAACCGGTGCTCCCGGGCCGCCCTTGGGGAGGCCTACGCCCATGCTCAGGACGCAGAGGCGGCCCAGTGCATCGCCGATGCCAAGGCCTGCCAAGCTCGCAACCAGGGCAAGGACATGTGGTACCACCTCGACCGGCTCGGCGGCCGGCGGCAGCGCACCCCGGTGCATGGAGCACACGGGGGACGGCACGGCGCCGGTCAGCCTTGACCGCTGGTTGGCCCACAATGTTTCCTTGACAGGTGGGGCTCGCACCCCTCCCCCGCCGCTTCACCCCGAGACGGCCGCCCGTCTCGGTGTTGCCGGACCCCCGCCGCCGCCTGCGCCACCCTCCTCGGCCGCGGACTACCAAGTCCCCGCCTTGCAGGAGGGCTGCCTTGCCACCGACGACGTCGTCCCCCCCTTCACTTTGAAGGAACTGGACGGCGCCCTTGCTCGCCTGCGGTACGATGCGGCGGTCGGTGCCGACCACCTTTCTGCTGAGCTGCTGAAGACCCCTGATCCGGCGGTTAGGGATCTTCTGCTGGCGTTTTGCAACCGTGTCCTGCTTTCTGACGAGCCTCCGCCTGCTGAGTGGCAGACGGCCATCGGCGTCATGCTGTATGCAAGAAGGGCTCTGCTGCTGACCCTGGTAACTACCGGGGTGTCTGCCTCCAGAGCGCCGCGCTGAAGGTCTTCATGCGCATGATGCTGCACAGGCTCCGCGCCGCGCTGGACCCGCACCTGGGTGAGTCTCAGATGGGTTTCCGTCGTGGTCGTAACACTGTCATGGCTGTGTTTGTCGCGTGCCGGTTGATGGAGGAGGTGCGTCGCCTTCCCCCTGACAGTTTGCCGCTGGTCTTCATTTTTGTTGACTATATCAAGGCCTTAATTTGACACGGTCCTCTGGGAGGCTCTTTGGGCCATCCTAGCTCTGGATCGAGTGCCACCTGCGTTTATTGCTGCCATTCGCCGACTGTATGAGGGCTCACAGGCAGTAGTGCGGACTGCGGAAGGCACCACCCCACCATTCCCCCTTCACCACGGGGTGTGGCAAGGTTGTGTCCTGTCCCCATATCTGTTCATTATTGTCGTGGATCACGTCATGCGCCGGGCACGTGCGCGCTTTACTGCTCTTAAGGGGTTCGAGCCTGGCTTGGACATCCTTAACGACAGCGCGCACGGCGGGGTTAAACCTGGTTACCGCCTGGCCGACTTGATTTATGCGGACGACACCACCCTCATCGCGCGCCCCGAGCACATTCAGACCTGGCTGCATGGACTGTCTGGGCTTGGATCGAGGCGCGGGCGGCGGGGTTGGAGATTAGTGTCAAAACTGAGGCTATGGTGATTGGGGCTTCCAGTCGCCCACCGCTACCCCGGCTGCTAGACGGGACGGAGGAGGTCCCGTTTCGTGATCGCTTTAAACTGCTGGGAAGCATGCTTCCTGACACCGCCGCCGATGTGGACACCCGCATCGGCCTGGCCTGGGCTCGGCATCGTTCGTTGAAAACCTACTGGCACTCAGTCGAAGGTCCTCGGCGAGCACCGCAAGCGCATGCTCCTCAAGGTCCTGGTCCTCACGGTGCTCATGTGTGGCGCCGAGGCATGGACGCTCACGGACACGCTGGCGGCCAAGCTAAACGGCACGGTAACCAGGATGCTCCGTCAGGCCCTGAAGGTCGGGTTTTCCACGCATAGACATCTAGAATCTTTGTACCAGGTCATGCCTCGCATTTCGGACGAGATTAGACAGCGTAGGATAGCATTCGTAGGACATCTTGCTCGCACCAGCCAGGTAGATGTCCAGCGCCCTCGGTCTGGCCGGCCCACAGCGGCTTGGCCAGCCAGGACGGCATACTCCTGACCTGGCCTGGCCCTAAGGACATCATTGCAATTAATTAATTAATTAATTAATTAAACTCGTGCTCCCGTTGGGGAGTCACGGAGCACCGAAGTGCTTTTAATCCCTGTGTGTGCATGCACAACAGGAGAAAGGGCAGAGACCCCCATGCAGTCTCCTTCATGCCAAAGGCATGCCACCGAGCTGCCGATTCGGGCGCGCTAGCTAAAAGACATGCTAACGATCCGGCAAACTGTGGGTGCAATAAGACCCATGTGAGCATATCATAGCAAGGAGCGTGGGCAAGTAATCTGATCGAGGCCATGACGTAGCATGGCTGTACAAAGACTAAGCTAAGGCTGTGGCTGGTTGTGTACCGTGCGTGAGCGGTGCACGTGACTACGTATGGTGGCACAGCTAGGCATGCAAACATTCTAAGCATGGCTGCCATGGCAGCAGTGACTACCAATGAAGTCAAGCTCGGGCTATTCTAGTCTAGCCCGCTGGGGGCGTCCACATCTTGTGGTTGATCATCAGGTCCCCGCCCCGCCAGTACACCTTGGGCTTCTGGGGGTCCTGCTTGTGGCGGAGGTATTCAGGCCACAGGTCACGTCGCTGCTGCTGCTGAGGGGGGGTCAGGTCGTCGTCCAGCGTCCAGGTGAGGTCGTGCAACCGCTTGCGGCGAGAGAGGAACCGCTGCTTGTCCTCACGGGAGGGGAAGGTGAGAAGGACTGGTGGGGGAGCCGCCTTGTCCCGTGAGTGGGGAAGGCGGTGGCACCCACGCAGTTCTACCTCACCTACCAGGCCCATGAGGGTAAGGAGCTGGTCCTTAAGCTCGTCGGCAAGGGAGGTTGACGTCTCACCTGGCTTCTGGGGGAAGCGACGCAGCACCCGCCCGGCAATCGCGGCGGGCGCGGTCGGTGGCCTCCCGTTGTTGAGCCTGGCGAAGGTCTTCAAGCTCCTGGAGCTTCGTAGCGATGGCGTCGGTGGTGGAGGCGGTCGCTGTCCGCAGCAGGTCCGCATAGGAGAGGGGCGGGAGGTCACCAGCTTCCAGCCGGGGTGCCGGCTGGGATGCGATGGTGGCCGTCTGCTCCGCTATCTTGGGGACCTGTGAGGCCAGGGCCTCGGTGTGGGCGGTGATGGCTTCAAGCTTCTTCATGAGCACGCCGCACTTGCCCTCCACCTGGTTAAGGCGAGAGACAAGTGCAGCGTGCGTTTCCGATGCCTGTGCCGCGGTGTGCAGCGTCGTGAACTGGGGCTGGAGCTTGTGGACGACCTTGGTTTCCACATTGGAGACCCGGGCCTCCACCGTGTTGAGCGTCGTGTTCAGCGAGGTCAGCTTCTCGGCCAACGGCCAGGTCACGTGCTCCTCCAGCACTGCTCGGATGTCGTCCTTGCAGAGGGAGGAAGCCGATGTGGTTGTCGGCCGCGCAGGCTGGGCTGGGGTGCGGATCTTGGCGGCGATTTTGTCGATAGGTAGCTGGTAGAAGCTGCACATGATGGCGAGGCGGTGGTCGTATGCTGGCAGGGTGAGGAACCTCTCCACGTTCTCGGCGTGGATGGGCGCATAGGGCCCATGGAGCTTGCGGTCCTGTGCTAAGAAACGCACGATTTCGACGCATTCTGCCTTGGACAGTTGCATCCATTTGCTGAAAGAAAAGCGGTCGTCATTTGGTAGGTACTCAAATAGCTGTCGCCATTTGTGGGCGTAGCAGGGTTTCTTGGGCTCTGGCGAGGCGCTTGGCGATGGGTTTGCTGGCGGTGGGTTGGCGGGCCCAGAAGGCTGGGCCAGGACGATGGCGAGTGAGTTCGGTTCGGAGCCGGCAAGCTCCTTTTCCAAACCTCGTTTTGCTTTTGGGGCCGTCATAGCTGCTTGTCACGTGCGTAACTTTGGCAATACTGCGTTTCAGCCGTAACCGATTATGCTGGCATGTGCGTCTCAAAAAAGCTCATCGAATGCAAGTGGTCTGACCGAATTTGGGGCTCAGACGCAAAAGATCTGAACTCCGCCGTCAGCCATGCCGCCGTCAGCCATTTTCGTGGCTGTACAAGTACAATCATTGCAATGTTCCTAAGAAGGTAGGCAAACATGTCATGACCTGACCCACAGCAGTTGATGGCTGACCTAGTGGTCCCAGCGCAGTTTGAAAATCGCATTCACTCCCTCTCTCTTGCTTGGACTGCTATGCAGGACAAGATGAGGTGGAAGACCATTGTCTAGGCTCATACGCCCGCCCCTGTGGGCAAGCCCCCTCCCCCCAAGCGGAAGGGGCGCTTTGCTGAGTAGTATAAGTAGGGTTTTCTAGATTAGAATAGCTTTATTAGTTCGGATTCGCGGCTTTGCCCCCCCCTCCATCCATCCACGGGAATATGTGCTACATGATCTCCCAACGGAGTCATGTTATAATTTAATTTAATTTAATTTAATGCATGCCTGTTGTACGTTGGAAATCCCTATCTAGCTCTCCATCCTCATATAGATGTAGACATTAGGGTTCGGGCGGTACCCGGCCGGTACTACCGGAAAACCCCGGTACCGGTACCGGCCAGGTATCGTTAGTAACAGGGTTGGGCATCGAGAAAGCTGTGTGTGTGACGGTATTAATACATTAGACATTGAATTAATACATTAGACATGAATTAATACATTAGCCCTTGGTCTGGAAGGCCCCCAGCGGCGCTTGGCCAGCCAGGGCGACACATTCTGACCTGGCCTGGCCCCAAGGGCATTCCCAAAAGGGTAGGGAAACCTGTCACGAACTACATCCAGATGTTGCTGGACGACCTAGTGGTCCCAGCCCAGTTTGAACACCGCATCCACACTCTCTCCGGCCCGTCTTTGGACTGCCATGCAGGACAAGACGCGGTGGCGCAGAAGATTGTCAAGGCTCACACGCCCAACCCTGTGGGCAAGCCCCCTCCCCGGCCCAAGAGGAGGAGGCGTTTTGATGAGTAGTGTAGTTAGGCTTTTCTAGACTAGATAGCTTAGCTAGAGTTAGGTTAGTTCGATTACGCGGCTTCCTCCACTCCACCCACCCATCATGGAATATGTGCTACATACATGACCTCCCAACGGAGGCATGTTACAATTTAATTTATTTTTAATTTAATACATTAGACATTAGGGTTCGGGGCGGTACCCGGCCGGTACTACCGGAAAAACCCAGTACAGGTACCGGCCCGGTATCGTTAGTAACGATACCAGTACAGGGTTGGGCATCGAGAAAGCTGTGTACCGGTGCTGGTTTGGCCATCATGGATATCCGGTGAAACCCGGTGCCCGGTATTGGTACCCAGTCCAAGCCCGGCGGTCCTACAGGCGAGATTGACCGTCTCGAGCTAGTGACTGAGTGCCGAGTGCCGAGTGCCGAGTGCCGAGTGCCGAGTGCCGAGTCGCCCGAATCGTCACTTTCTATGCTGAAGTAATTTTCTTGGCTTGTAACTAGTCGAGTAGCCACGAAGCAAAATTAAGCTGCTGCACTGCCTGGCATGACCCATAATTCTGGCATTTGCAATGGCTCTCCGCTGGCTGACTTGGGTATGTTCTCTGCGCTTGGGCCTACCAGCTAGCTGGCCCCGGTACCAGGTACCGGTAGTACCAGGTACCGGTAGTACCGGGTACCAGTACTGGGCGCTCATCAGTGACCAGTACGTGTACGAGTACCGGGTGTCCTTGAGAAGTTGGGTCCTACCGGTACCGGGTGACAGATTTTGGGTACCGTCCCAAACCCTAGTACGTAGACGTACAGCAATCATTTCCATCCTGTTGTGAGCAGTAATAATTAATTAATATCAAGGAGACAACCCGGCAGCGCAGGCCAGAAATCGGGAGAATCCGGACCATGGTAGCTCGAGCCTGCCGTTATCTTGTCCGCGTGTTCGAGTCGTTCAGGATGATGAAGATGAATGGTGATGGAAATGTGTATCCTTGTGCATTGAAATTATGGCTGGCTTACGTGTAGAGCGACTAGATGACCTAGACAGTGGGGCCGGAAACAGCTTGCTTGATCAGGGCGTGTGTTTCGAGCCACTAGCTGGCCGGGAGTATCTAGGGGTAAGCACCATAATTTGCTGCGATCGCTCTCCCACCATTTACGAGGAAATACCCGCAAATGGGAAACCACTGAAAAGGTCTAGCTAGTCAGTCATTGCGTTAGCCATGCCATGATTCCAAACGTCCAAGAACTGCACACGGTGCAAAGGCAAAGATCCGGAGGACAGCACTTTCAAATGTGCGGCGAGAACCAAAAGCCCGCGTATGCCAGAAAACATCGTGTTGCTGCAGCGACGCGACGATGTGGATAATTAATATCACTGGTCAGCGTAGGCTGCATCACGTCAGCATGACCCGGCTCAATGAAATGCAGAATGGAATGGACGTGCATATCTGATTCCGAGCTGAGGGCCGGTGGCGAGTTGCATAAGAGCCCACCGAGTCACAGAAGTACCTGGTTACCTACTCAACCTCCGCTGGCCGAAAAAGAAGCGTATTTGCACCCATGGGAAGAATGCCAGGAGAGACCGTTAAGGTCTGTCTCCATCTAGCAGATCGATAGAATAGACTGGCCCGTAGAATTGTGTGCCCCCGGCCGGGGGCATATCCATCCGGATGGATGTCAAGGATCGAGACAACCAGCGCGCTTGCCATAGATCGGGAGAATTCGACTGATTATTGGTAGTACTGTACGACTGTGTTGGACGGAATTTCCGGTCAGCGGTTTTGGATTCGCCTTGCGGCACTTGCATGCCCCAAGGGCCGCGAGGCCGCAAGCCCTATCTTACAGACTGTACATGTATATGGACTACCTGCAGACTGCTTGACGTGGTGTCGCTAGGCTACAAGTTCGGTAACTTGCCGAATTCGCTCAGCGATGCCACCATTTCATACATGGCCTTGCGTTGGGTTCATCGACGAGCATCGACGAGCATCGACGGTGCAATCCGACTGCGGAGAATAAGTTCACCACAGCACAGCGCGATGCAACGGTTCTTTTCCATGTACAACGTGAGAGGCAAAGTCTGCATCGCTGACTAGAAATTCCGTCCAACACCGTCATACAGTACTACCAATCAACCGCTTCTCTGCCTTTCAACCATCGAATGTGCAATAAATGTTGAAACGCCTCTGCGATACTTCCGCAACTTCAGTACTTTCCCTCACCCTTGACATACCTACACATTTAGGCCATTAGAAACGCGCCTGAAATAATATATCTCGAAGGGGCTAGGCATGCCTCTTATTTCATATTTTAAGGTCTTTCTTAATTATTCTTGGTCCCCGCTCTCCGACAAATTTGACAAAAAGAGTCATATTGCCCCGACAAATTACATCTTTGAGATCCGAGAGCTTGTATTGGGGGGCAACGAAGTCGCTGAAGGATGGGGCATTAATCAGTGTTCTTACCAACATTGGAGCACCTTTAATCACTTTTTTTTTATATCACACTTATCGGTTGATAGCAAGTCACCTTGGGAAAGGGGGTATTAGTCGGGGTAAAATTGGCTCCTGATTTCTCAATTCTCAAATTCTCAGAGGGCGGGGGCCGAGATTAAATAAAAGAGGTACCTTGAAATTAACCCATAGTCCGCTGACCCATTTTTGGCACTTTCATACCCCTGAAAATGAAAAAAATCATAACTCACAGGCCACAACTCCAAATACCCCCAACCAAGATGCTAGGAGTATCTACACTTCAAGGGCTTTCAGAATATGCAATAATACCATGGCTTTATCAAAGCATTTGGATGATAGCTCTAGTCAAAGTTGGCCAAAAGACGATTTTTTTTCCCCAAGGAAAAGTTTACCCCCCCCTTTTTTCCCAGGGAGGGTAGGGAACCTCAATACCAACATTGGACAACTTAGTTGGATAGTCCAATGGGGGTTTCCTTGGGTCAGACCACCCGGATAACCCATTACCCCTATATAACGTGCTCATATATGTGTGTGGGTTACGCGCGTGAAAACAGCTATCTATGACATGCAACACGATAATGCATTATAGCAAGCTATAAAAGGCTGCCAAAATTGCTGGAATATAAACACGTTGCCTACCTGCACTAACGGAATGCCATACTCCATAGAAATGCCATAAACTGGGCACTTTCAGGGCTAAATTCACTCTCTACAACAGGCATGGAAGCTTGATGAAATATGCATGGATAAAATCGTCATATATAATGCATGGGAGGCGTATTCCGCTGCAAACAACACGCAAATACGTTGTCGTACCTAGCTCGTTCATGTCCTGCCCGGATTCCGCTGGCCGGGACCACCATATCTCACACATACCGTTGCTCTATGGGCATAGACAACCATAGCCGCACCATGCATGCATCCTTTATGATTACCAGGTTGATGTTCCGTTCAAAGATGACCTATAAACGTGTCCGCATTCCCAGCAAATGCTGCAGCGGACATCCCGTAGCAAACCTGGATGCTTGGGCTGGCGCAGACTGCCCGGCCATGAGGAGAAAGTCGACATATGATAGACGATGACTCGTCTTGCACTGGCGACCAAGAAGGCAGTATTTTCCTACCTGTATTTTCCCAATCCTAAAAATCTGGCCATGCCTGACATAAAAAAATCACGCATCATCATTCTGAGCAACATTCTAACCCGTTTCTAGCCGCGAGACGCAAAATTTCCCTGATAACGGCACGTTGACAGCCATATCTCGCTACGCGCGCGCGCGAGTGAAATTTCGCGCCAAAGTCACGTGATACTTTCTCAATGCACGTTGTATTTACCAGGCTATGGCGAATATACCCGCCAAACCTATGCATCACCTTCGTCCCTTAGTGTTCCCAGACCCACCGGACCACTGACATCCGTCACGGGTGGCGCGGCGCTCCAGGAATTACGTGGTTTATTACGTTAAGTCAAAGTGCATGCGATCACATGCAGTTTTCGGACTATGGGTTAATTAAATAAGAGGCATAACTCTATCGAGATATATGTTCGGACGCGAATTTCTATTGGCGTGAATTTGTAGTATTGTACGAAAACATGTCGAGGGTGACGGAAAGAAGGATTTATGTTCCAATTTAATTCAATGCACTACGGTATTGGACGGAGTTCCCGGTCTGGCAAGCGGATTTTGGATCTCACGTTCATAAAAGGGCTTGGGGTACACGACGTGGCGCGACGTACGTTGTAAAATGGCTCGCAGAAAAGGAACCTTGGCGACTATATGGCGCCGCGTCGGTCGTGAAGTTGTGTGCTCCGTTGGATCTGCATCTACGGGTGGCGTGGGTTGTTTCGAAACCCGGTCAATGAGATTTTACGGAGAAGTCGGGTATATGATCGAATTTTTGTTGTTTCCTTCATATCGGTGATCCTTTTTTGAACCGAGAGGTGAAAATGTAAAAGACGGAGTAAGCGACACGCCTGACACGTTGTCGAACAATACTACAACTTACACCACTAGAGACTCGCCTCCAAAAATATATCTGGATAGAGGCATGCCTCTTAATTAATTTCAAGGTAGCTCTTATTTAATCTCGGGCGGCGCCCTCCGAGAACTTGAGAACTTGAGAATTTGAGAACTGGCCTCAAGGGAGTCGGGGTAAAATCATACACTTATCAGTTGATAGTTGTCACCTTAGAAAGGGGGTATTAATCAGTTGTCACACAGGAGCATTTTTTATCCTTAGTTTTGCTATCACATTTATGTGTTGCCCTTGGAATGGTATTTATTTTACCCTGACTAGGTTGTCCCCAGTTTACAAATTAACAAAATTACCAAAATTAACAAATTAACAAAAATCACAAGAAAGCAACATAGTGCAATTTAATTATGGAAGTCATATATACCATATGATGAAAATTCACTCATAAAATGCTATGTCAGAGTCGGAGTCCGATGACAACAACATATCTGGGGCATCCTTATTCCGTTCGTCACGCAGGACTTTGTCAAGGAGTTTGTTGCTCATCTGTCAATTCGGCATCATCACGAAGGGGCTTACGCACCTCTTCGATGATGGCATCTATGTCAAAATAGCCAGAGGCAGGTGGCTCTTCTGTTGTGCGTGCCGCGCGTTCTTGGCGTTGAGCCGCATCAGCGTGCATCTGGAAAAACTGCATCTACATCATCTGATTCAAAGTACCGCTCACGCGGATTGAACAGGGCTCTTTCCAACCCGCGTGCTATAGCAGACAAAGAATGTTCACCAAGTCTAGGTTCAACCATGATCTCGAATGTAGCTTGTACACGTCCACGGGTAATCAAGGCCCCTACCTGCAAGAAATCTAGCATCTAGGGAGTATCGCCCCGTCTTGAACATGTGGGCGAGGGTTTTAATAAAGTTTGGACGCAAGCTAATACTATTGTGGTGCTTAAACCAGTATACAGCCGCACGCTCTAGTAAGTTGTAGGCGGTCAAGGAGCACCGTCCCTTGAGAGTGGGGGACCCGTGTAATAAATATTCTATCCGCCCTTCTTCTTTCTCGTCCTCATCAATGCCATGGCAATACAAAATCTGAAACCCCTCTTGCTCTTCCGACTTAAGCAAATAGCCTATCATCCCTGAATAATTCAATTTGTGGCTGGACTTCACTTGGCGTGCCACAAGGCTTGGCTTGGTTTTGTCATGTTTTCCTTTTTCATCTATTGGTTCACCCCACCCAAGTTCTTTCTTCAGCTTGAGTTTCACAGCATGGGCCGATGTAGCCTCAACGTCAATTAGCATGTGGACGTGCTTGTGCATTTCGAGTATTCCTTCCTCCACAATTGACATGCCCTTGCCGCCATTGGCTAGGTGGAAGGCCTCTATCTTGCCAAGCTCATCATCGTCAAGATCGCGAGCCCCCCCTGAAATGGAGATGTGCAGTGTCATATTTTTTAGCGCCGTAGGCCCACGTGCGCGCTTGGGTTGACGCAATGGAATGTACTCGTCAGTTTCGTGTGCTTGATCTTGGTGCTGGTTTTCGACGTTGTCTTGCTCATCCGTTGCGGCAGCCTCACGCTCTTGTAGTTGCTGTCTTGCTTGGCTGTGACGAGCATGGTACATGAAAAAAAAAAAATTGCAGATTTTCTGCAAGGATGGTGGTCAAGATTGGTTCAAAGACTTAATTTTCAAAGAAAAACTCACGTGGACAAGTTTGGCAAAAATAACAGGTTGGCAAAAAAACCCTGGAAAGGAGTCAGCGGCTTACCGTCCACGCTTTATCTTGCATGTTACGTGACGGTTGAGACCAGATTGGCTCTTGGCTACGAAGGGCGGCTTGCAACAGTTGCACATGAAATTCTGATTCTTAATGGCCCCTTCGCCATCGCTGTCCTCGTCATCACCGGAAACACCAGCTTCATCATCTATGAATTCAACTCTTTTTGCCCAACGTGGAGGGGGATCCTCTTCGTCAACCTCATCCCCTTCCTCCTCCTCTGCCACTTCCTCATCCCCTTCCTCCTCTGCTCCTGGTTCGTCTTCCGATTCCTCTTCATCTCCCCCACCGATGTTGACCTTGTCGACATTATCTTCTTCCTCATCCTCGGAGGCATCGTCTAAAACAGCATGCCGCCCGCGCCGCCGTTGCCTTGCTGCACGGTTTAACTCAGGCACTACGTTGTCCTCCACACTCTGGAGGTCCGCATGTGGTGGATCCATTGAGTCCCGTTGTTGGGGATGAACTAGTAGGTCCGGCCTCGCTGGCGGTTGCTGGGCAGGCGTGGTCATCATGGACAGGGTCGTCATAGATGGAGACGGCTCAAATGCAGGCGTTTTCTCATTGCATTCGTCAAAATTGAGGGCTCGTTTGGTCCCCTTGCCAGGCCAGGACGACTTGCCAACGTTTTTTTCTTGGCCATGTTGTTTTGTAGACGTTTGTGTTGATGATGATGGGGTTACAGATGACGGGTCCACCCCCAGGAAGCTTGCCAGCTGCAGACAAAACGGAATTCAATAATTCATCCTCCTCCGCCTGGGACCCCGTCAGATCCACGCTATCCACCAAAGCCCCTTTGTTGATTGCGTTGGAGAGCAATGGCCCTATTGTCTCAAGTGTTGACAACACCTCATTTGTGGCCTGCTTGACCACCCCATCCCAAAGTTGTTCCTTTTTGCCCAGAGCTACTTTCAGCCGCTCTAACGTTTTCAATTGCGGCTCAACCGTTGTTTCGTACGCCTTGCGCACCTTCTCCTCGCAGAGCTTTTCTTCTCTTTCTTTAAGTTCATGATATCTGGCCTTAGCAGCATTGACATTCTTGGTTTGTATTTGTACTCCTTCGTTGGCACGGTCCAGGTTAAGCTTCCTGTCCCTGATGGCGTTTGTTAAATCAACTCGCTGCTTGTTTACTTTTCCAACGAGGTCCTTGAAGAGGTCTTGTTGCACCAGATTATTCATCGCCGCCATGGCCCCAGCGTCTTCGTTTCTTTTTGTTTCCCTTCGTTCACACACCTATTTTCGCGTGTATCCTGTCAATCACATGAATCGTGACGCGTGGCCGCTCCTTCTGCCTTTGGTCTTCGTGCCCCGTTAGTAGCCAGCCAATCACACACGACGTAAGGTTCGTAACCGCAATCAGTTTTCAGTTAGCCGAGAGATGGATCTGTTTGTTGGTGCAGGTAGGTGTTCACTGTTCCGGCCGTCGGCTGCTTCCAGATATCTGGCGCCCATGTGAACCACCGTTATATCCCTGCGACGCGCCACGTTCCAACGTGTCGCCCATTTCCATTAAATGATATCTCCGTAACCGCTATTCTTTAGATTGCAAGGTGTCAAAACCTCCACCTGGACCTTACTGGGCCTGACGCCCGGAAGTGCCGAACTAATCGCCATCTACAATGTCCTAGAACTACGGTCCAATAGATATTCGGTTTGAAACTGACAACTGCGACTCCCCCCGGTGTAACACCGTTCCCCCCATTTAGGATTCGCTGATACTCATTTCCCCTCTCACCTCTTTGGTCCATAATTGGCTAATTTCCCCGATAACACCGTTCCCCCCCCCCATAAGTGCGTTCCCCCCCCCGTTGTAACACCGTCCCCCCCCCCCCCATAAATGCGTCCCTCCCCCAATCTCGAATGTAGCTTGTACACGTCCACGGGTAATCAAGGCCCCTACCTGCAAGAAATCTAGCATCTAGGGAGTATCGCCCCGTCTTGAACATGTGGGCGAGGGTTTTGATAAAGTTTGGACGCAAGCTAATACTATTGTGGTGCTTAAACCAGTATACAGCCGCACGCTCTAGTAAGTTGTAGGCGGTCAAGGAGCACCGTCCCTTGAGAGTGGGGGACCCGTGTAATAAATATTCTATCCGCCCTTCTTCTTTCTCGTCCTCATCAATGCCATGGCAATACAAAATCTGAAACCCCTCTTGCTCTTCCGACTTAAGCAAATAGCCTATCATCCCTGAATAATTCAATTTGTGGCTGGACTTCACTTGGCGTGCCACAAGGCTTGGCTTGGTTTTGTCATGTTTTCCTTTTTCATCTATTGGTTCACCCCACCCAAGTTCTTTCTTCAGCTTGAGTTTCACAGCATGGGCCGATGTAGCCTCAACGTCAATTAGCATGTGGACGTGCTTGTGCATTTCGAGTATTCCTTCCTCCACAATTGACATGCCCTTGCCGCCATCAATTGGCTAGGTGGAAGGCCTCTATCTTGCCAAGCTCATCATCGTCAAGATCGCGAGCCCCCCCTGAAATGGAGATGTGCAGTGTCATATTTTTTAGCGCCGTAGGCCCACGTGCGCGCTTGGGTTGACGCAATGGAATGTACTCGTCAGTTTCGTGTGCTTGATCTTGGTGCTGGTTTTCGACGTTGTCTTGCTCATCCGTTGCGGCAGCCTCACGCTCTTGTAGTTGCTGTCTTGCTTGGCTGTGACGAGCATGGTACATGAAAAAAAAAAAATTGCAGATTTTCTGCAAGGATGGTGGTCAAGATTGGTTCAAAGACTTAATTTTCAAAGAAAAACTCACGTGGACAAGTTTGGCAAAAATAACAGGTTGGCAAAAAAACCCTGGAAAGGAGTCAGCGGCTTACCGTCCACGCTTTATCTTGCATGTTACGTGACGGTTGAGACCAGATTGGCTCTTGGCTACGAAGGGCGGCTTGCAACAGTTGCACATGAAATTCTGATTCTTAATGGCCCCTTCGCCATCGCTGTCCTCGTCATCACCGGAAACACCAGCTTCATCATCTATGAATTCAACTCTTTTTGCCCAACGTGGAGGGGGATCCTCTTCGTCAACCTCATCCCCTTCCTTCTCCTCTGCCACTTCCTCATCCCCTTCCTCCTCTGCTCCTGGTTCGTCTTCCGATTCCTCTTCATCTCCCCCACCGATGTTGACCTTGTCGACATTATCTTCTTCCTCATCCTCGTAGGCATCGTCTAAAACAGCATGCCGCCCGCGCCGCCGTTGCCTTGCTGCACGGTTTAACTCAGGCACTACGTTGTCCTCCACACTCTGGAGGTCCGCATGTGGTGGATCCATTGAGTCCCGTTGTTGGGGATGAACTAGTAGGTCCGGCCTCGCTGGCGGTTGCTGGGCAGGCGTGGTCATCATGGACAGGGTCGTCATAGATGGAGACGGCTCAAATGCAGGCGTTTTCTCATTGCATTCGTCAAAATTGAGGGCTCGTTTGGTCCCCTTGCCAGGCCAGGACGACTTGCCAACGTTTTTTTCTTGGCCATGTTGTTTTGTAGACGTTTGTGTTGATGATGATGGGGTTACAGATGACGGGTCCACCCCCAGGAAGCTTGCCAGCTGCAGACAAAACGGAATTCAATAATTCATCCTCCTCCGCCTGGGACCCCGTCAGATCCACGCTATCCACCAAAGCCCCTTTGTTGATTGCGTTGGAGAGCAATGGCCCTATTGTCTCAAGTGTTGACAACACCTCATTTGTGGCCTGCTTGACCACCCCATCCCAAAGTTGTTCCTTTTTGCCCAGAGCTACTTTCAGCCGCTCTAACGTTTTCAATTGCGGCTCAACCGTTGTTTCGTACGCCTTGCGCACCTTCTCCTCGCAGAGCTTTTCTTCTCTTTCTTTAAGTTCATGATATCTGGCCTTAGCAGCATTGACATTCTTGGTTTGTATTTGTACTCCTTCGTTGGCACGGTCCAGGTTAAGCTTCCTGTCCCTGATGGCGTTTGTTAAATCAACTCGCTGCTTGTTTACTTTTCCAACGAGGTCCTTGAAGAGGTCTTGTTGCACCAGATTATTCATCGCCGCCATGGCCCCAGCGTCTTCGTTTCTTTTTGTTTCCCTTCGTTCACACACCTATTTTCGCGTGTATCCTGTCAATCACATGAATCGTGACGCGTGGCCGCTCCTTCTGCCTTTGGTCTTCGTGCCCCGTTAGTAGCCAGCCAATCACACACGACGTAAGGTTCGTAACCGCAATCAGTTTTCAGTTAGCCGAGAGATGGATCTGTTTGTTGGTGCAGGTAGGTGTTCACTGTTCCGGCCGTCGGCTGCTTCCAGATATCTGGCGCCCATGTGAACCACCGTTATATCCCTGCGACGCGCCACGTTCCAACGTGTCGCCCATTTCCATTAAATGATATCTCCGTAACCGCTATTCTTTAGATTGCAAGGTGTCAAAACCTCCACCTGGACCTTACTGGGCCTGACGCCCGGAAGTGCCGAACTAATCGCCATCTACAATGTCCTAGAACTACGGTCCAATAGATATTCGGTTTGAAACTGACAACTGCGACTCCCCCCGGTGTAACACCGTTCCCCCCATTTAGGATTCGCTGATACTCATTTCCCCTCTCACCTCTTTGGTCCATAATTGGCTAATTTCCCCGATAACACCGTTCCCCCCCACATAAGTGCGTTCCCCCCCCGTTGTAACACCGTCCCCCCCCCCCATAAATGCGTCCCTCCCCCAATCTCGAATGTAGCTTGTACACGTCCACGGGTAATCAAGGCCCCTACCTGCAAGAAATCTAGCATCTAGGGAGTATCGCCCCGTCTTGAACATGTGGGCGAGGGTTTTGATAAAGTTTGGACGCAAGCTAATACTATTGTGGTGCTTAAACCAGTATACAGCCGCACGCTCTAGTAAGTTGTAGGCGGTCAAGGAGCACCGTCCCTTGAGAGTGGGGGACCCGTGTAATAAATATTCTATCCGCCCTTCTTCTTTCTCGTCCTCATCAATGCCATGGCAATACAAAATCTGAAACCCCTCTTGCTCTTCCGACTTAAGCAAATAGCCTATCATCCCTGAATAATTCAATTTGTGGCTGGACTTCACTTGGCGTGCCACAAGGCTTGGCTTGGTTTTGTCATGTTTTCCTTTTTCATCTATTGGTTCACCCCACCCAAGTTCTTTCTTCAGCTTGAGTTTCACAGCATGGGCCGATGTAGCCTCAACGTCAATTAGCATGTGGACGTGCTTGTGCATTTCGAGTATTCCTTCCTCCACAATTGACATGCCCTTGCCGCCATCAATTGGCTAGGTGGAAGGCCTCTATCTTGCCAAGCTCATCATCGTCAAGATCGCGAGCCCCCCCTGAAATGGAGATGTGCAGTGTCATATTTTTTAGCGCCGTAGGCCCACGTGCGCGCTTGGGTTGACGCAATGGAATGTACTCGTCAGTTTCGTGTGCTTGATCTTGGTGCTGGTTTTCGACGTTGTCTTGCTCATCCGTTGCGGCAGCCTCACGCTCTTGTAGTTGCTGTCTTGCTTGGCTGTGACGAGCATGGTACATGAAAAAAAAAAAATTGCAGATTTTCTGCAAGGATGGTGGTCAAGATTGGTTCAAAGACTTAATTTTCAAAGAAAAACTCACGTGGACAAGTTTGGCAAAAATAACAGGTTGGCAAAAAAACCCTGGAAAGGAGTCAGCGGCTTACCGTCCACGCTTTATCTTGCATGTTACGTGACGGTTGAGACCAGATTGGCTCTTGGCTACGAAGGGCGGCTTGCAACAGTTGCACATGAAATTCTGATTCTTAATGGCCCCTTCGCCATCGCTGTCCTCGTCATCACCGGAAACACCAGCTTCATCATCTATGAATTCAACTCTTTTTGCCCAACGTGGAGGGGGATCCTCTTCGTCAACCTCATCCCCTTCCTTCTCCTCTGCCACTTCCTCATCCCCTTCCTCCTCTGCTCCTGGTTCGTCTTCCGATTCCTCTTCATCTCCCCCACCGATGTTGACCTTGTCGACATTATCTTCTTCCTCATCCTCGAGGCATCGTCTAAAACAGCATGCCGCCCGCGCCGCCGTTGCCTTGCTGCACGGTTTAACTCAGGCACTACGTTGTCCTCCACACTCTGGAGGTCCGCATGTGGTGGATCCATTGAGTCCCGTTGTTGGGGATGAACTAGTAGGTCCGGCCTCGCTGGCGGTTGCTGGGCAGGCGTGGTCATCATGGACAGGGTCGTCATAGATGGAGACGGCTCAAATGCAGGCGTTTTCTCATTGCATTCGTCAAAATTGAGGGCTCGTTTGGTCCCCTTGCCAGGCCAGGACGACTTGCCAACGTTTTTTTCTTGGCCATGTTGTTTTGTAGACGTTTGTGTTGATGATGATGGGGTTACAGATGACGGGTCCACCCCCAGGAAGCTTGCCAGCTGCAGACAAAACGGAATTCAATAATTCATCCTCCTCCGCCTGGGACCCCGTCAGATCCACGCTATCCACCAAAGCCCCTTTGTTGATTGCGTTGGAGAGCAATGGCCCTATTGTCTCAAGTGTTGACAACACCTCATTTGTGGCCTGCTTGACCACCCCATCCCAAAGTTGTTCCTTTTTGCCCAGAGCTACTTTCAGCCGCTCTAACGTTTTCAATTGCGGCTCAACCGTTGTTTCGTACGCCTTGCGCACCTTCTCCTCGCAGAGCTTTTCTTCTCTTTCTTTAAGTTCATGATATCTGGCCTTAGCAGCATTGACATTCTTGGTTTGTATTTGTACTCCTTCGTTGGCACGGTCCAGGTTAAGCTTCCTGTCCCTGATGGCGTTTGTTAAATCAACTCGCTGCTTGTTTACTTTTCCAACGAGGTCCTTGAAGAGGTCTTGTTGCACCAGATTATTCATCGCCGCCATGGCCCCAGCGTCTTCGTTTCTTTTTGTTTCCCTTCGTTCACACACCTATTTTCGCGTGTATCCTGTCAATCACATGAATCGTGACGCGTGGCCGCTCCTTCTGCCTTTGGTCTTCGTGCCCCGTTAGTAGCCAGCCAATCACACACGACGTAAGGTTCGTAACCGCAATCAGTTTTCAGTTAGCCGAGAGATGGATCTGTTTGTTGGTGCAGGTAGGTGTTCACTGTTCCGGCCGTCGGCTGCTTCCAGATATCTGGCGCCCATGTGAACCACCGTTATATCCCTGCGACGCGCCACGTTCCAACGTGTCGCCCATTTCCATTAAATGATATCTCCGTAACCGCTATTCTTTAGATTGCAAGGTGTCAAAACCTCCACCTGGACCTTACTGGGCCTGACGCCCGGAAGTGCCGAACTAATCGCCATCTACAATGTCCTAGAACTACGGTCCAATAGATATTCGGTTTGAAACTGACAACTGCGACTCCCCCCGGTGTAACACCGTTCCCCCCATTTAGGATTCGCTGATACTCATTTCCCCTCTCACCTCTTTGGTCCATAATTGGCTAATTTCCCCGATAACACCGTTCCCCCCCACATAAGTGCGTTCCCCCCCCGTTGTAACACCGTCCCCCCCCCCCATAAATGCGTCCCTCCCCCAATCTCGAATGTAGCTTGTACACGTCCACGGGTAATCAAGGCCCCTACCTGCAAGAAATCTAGCATCTAGGGAGTATCGCCCCGTCTTGAACATGTGGGCGAGGGTTTTGATAAAGTTTGGACGCAAGCTAATACTATTGTGGTGCTTAAACCAGTATACAGCCGCACGCTCTAGTAAGTTGTAGGCGGTCAAGGAGCACCGTCCCTTGAGAGTGGGGGACCCGTGTAATAAATATTCTATCCGCCCTTCTTCTTTCTCGTCCTCATCAATGCCATGGCAATACAAAATCTGAAACCCCTCTTGCTCTTCCGACTTAAGCAAATAGCCTATCATCCCTGAATAATTCAATTTGTGGCTGGACTTCACTTGGCGTGCCACAAGGCTTGGCTTGGTTTTGTCATGTTTTCCTTTTTCATCTATTGGTTCACCCCACCCAAGTTCTTTCTTCAGCTTGAGTTTCACAGCATGGGCCGATGTAGCCTCAACGTCAATTAGCATGTGGACGTGCTTGTGCATTTCGAGTATTCCTTCCTCCACAATTGACATGCCCTTGCCGCCATCAATTGGCTAGGTGGAAGGCCTCTATCTTGCCAAGCTCATCATCGTCAAGATCGCGAGCCCCCCCTGAAATGGAGATGTGCAGTGTCATATTTTTTAGCGCCGTAGGCCCACGTGCGCGCTTGGGTTGACGCAATGGAATGTACTCGTCAGTTTCGTGTGCTTGATCTTGGTGCTGGTTTTCGACGTTGTCTTGCTCATCCGTTGCGGCAGCCTCACGCTCTTGTAGTTGCTGTCTTGCTTGGCTGTGACGAGCATGGTACATGAAAAAAAAAAAATTGCAGATTTTCTGCAAGGATGGTGGTCAAGATTGGTTCAAAGACTTAATTTTCAAAGAAAAACTCACGTGGACAAGTTTGGCAAAAATAACAGGTTGGCAAAAAAACCCTGGAAAGGAGTCAGCGGCTTACCGTCCACGCTTTATCTTGCATGTTACGTGACGGTTGAGACCAGATTGGCTCTTGGCTACGAAGGGCGGCTTGCAACAGTTGCACATGAAATTCTGATTCTTAATGGCCCCTTCGCCATCGCTGTCCTCGTCATCACCGGAAACACCAGCTTCATCATCTATGAATTCAACTCTTTTTGCCCAACGTGGAGGGGGATCCTCTTCGTCAACCTCATCCCCTTCCTTCTCCTCTGCCACTTCCTCATCCCCTTCCTCCTCTGCTCCTGGTTCGTCTTCCGATTCCTCTTCATCTCCCCCACCGATGTTGACCTTGTCGACATTATCTTCTTCCTCATCCTCGGAGGCATCGTCTAAAACAGCATGCCGCCCGCGCCGCCGTTGCCTTGCTGCACGGTTTAACTCAGGCACTACGTTGTCCTCCACACTCTGGAGGTCCGCATGTGGTGGATCCATTGAGTCCCGTTGTTGGGGATGAACTAGTAGGTCCGGCCTCGCTGGCGGTTGCTGGGCAGGCGTGGTCATCATGGACAGGGTCGTCATAGATGGAGACGGCTCAAATGCAGGCGTTTTCTCATTGCATTCGTCAAAATTGAGGGCTCGTTTGGTCCCCTTGCCAGGCCAGGACGACTTGCCAACGTTTTTTTCTTGGCCATGTTGTTTTGTAGACGTTTGTGTTGATGATGATGGGGTTACAGATGACGGGTCCACCCCCAGGAAGCTTGCCAGCTGCAGACAAAACGGAATTCAATAATTCATCCTCCTCCGCCTGGGACCCCGTCAGATCCACGCTATCCACCAAAGCCCCTTTGTTGATTGCGTTGGAGAGCAATGGCCCTATTGTCTCAAGTGTTGACAACACCTCATTGTGGCCTGCTTGACCACCCCATCCCAAAGTTGTTCCTTTTTGCCCAGAGCTACTTTCAGCCGCTCTAACGTTTTCAATTGCGGCTCAACCGTTGTTTCGTACGCCTTGCGCACCTTCTCCTCGCAGAGCTTTTCTTCTCTTTCTTTAAGTTCATGATATCTGGCCTTAGCAGCATTGACATTCTTGGTTTGTATTTGTACTCCTTCGTTGGCACGGTCCAGGTTAAGCTTCCTGTCCCTGATGGCGTTTGTTAAATCAACTCGCTGCTTGTTTACTTTTCCAACGAGGTCCTTGAAGAGGTCTTGTTGCACCAGATTATTCATCGCCGCCATGGCCCCAGCGTCTTCGTTTCTTTTTGTTTCCCTTCGTTCACACACCTATTTTCGCGTGTATCCTGTCAATCACATGAATCGTGACGCGTGGCCGCTCCTTCTGCCTTTGGTCTTCGTGCCCCGTTAGTAGCCAGCCAATCACACACGACGTAAGGTTCGTAACCGCAATCAGTTTTCAGTTAGCCGAGAGATGGATCTGTTTGTTGGTGCAGGTAGGTGTTCACTGTTCCGGCCGTCGGCTGCTTCCAGATATCTGGCGCCCATGTGAACCACCGTTATATCCCTGCGACGCGCCACGTTCCAACGTGTCGCCCATTTCCATTAAATGATATCTCCGTAACCGCTATTCTTTAGATTGCAAGGTGTCAAAACCTCCACCTGGACCTTACTGGGCCTGACGCCCGGAAGTGCCGAACTAATCGCCATCTACAATGTCCTAGAACTACGGTCCAATAGATATTCGGTTTGAAACTGACAACTGCGACTCCCCCCCGGTGTAACACCGTTCCCCCATTTAGGATTCGCTGATACTCATTTCCCCTCTCACCTCTTTGGTCCATAATTGGCTAATTACCCCGATAACACCGTTCCCCCCCCCCCATAAGTGCGTTCCCCCCCCCGTTGTAACACCGTCCCCCCCCCCCCATAAATGCGTCCCTCCCCCAATTGTAACACCTTCCCCCCCCCCCATAAATGCGTCCCCCCCCCCGTTGTAACACCATCCCCCCCCACGTACGGTACTTTCAACCGCAGCTCTACCTTTTAACCGTCGAATGCGCAATCGATCTAGAAAGTATCCGCGATTTCAGTACATGCCGTCACCCTTGACAGTTGTCGTACAATAATACAAATACGTACAATAGTAACGCCAATAGACACCCGCCTCCAAACATATATCTCGATAGATGGAGCGTCTTATTTAATGTCAAGGTACCTCTTAATTAATCTCGGCCCCCGCCTTCCGCTAATTTGATAATTTGCTAAATTTCCTAAAAAAGAGCCAATTTTACCCCAACTTGCGTGCTTGCAGTTTGATTGCAGATCGAGAGAATGTGTGGTTTCTCTTACACGAAAAATAGTTCATTAATATACAGGAGTTGAGATTAAATAAGTGCGGTAACGTCCCCCTCAAGAGGGCATCTACCGCACACTGCGTGTTTATTGTTGCAGGGCTGTCATTCAAGGCATCTTGCGTCTTTTGGAGGCAAGTGCGTCCGTGACGCAGTGCCCAAGGCTGCATCACAGCAACAATGAGGTTGGGAATATGGACGATTCGTTGCCCATTTCCCCTGTACAATCACAGGCTAGCTGTGGAAGACCCCCACCAGGATCGATGACCTCGATGCTTGGACATCGAGCAGACACCCCTTGGGCTTAGGTGCACAGCCATCAATGGTATCTACTCCAATCAGGCGTGTTTGGCTGATCCTGTGGCCGCACCATCAATAAGCCCTTCCGTGGCAGTTTTAGCGTGCACCAGTTTTGCCTGCTCGCTGGTATCCTCTGGTGGCCAGGCATGACATCTCCAGTAGAGCGGGGTCATTCACCCTGAGCCAGAGGCCTTTTGGAGGGCGTGGCGTTCACCCGACAGGGTGTACCCAGAATAGTCTAGCTGTCCTGGGCACCTTGCTCTGCACATCCTGCTCTTGGAAGACGGATGGTTGCCCAGCTCTCAGGCTGCCAAGGTTTGCCGGCTGTGCAGAGGCAGGTCGTGGGCAGGAGGCGGGTCCTCACCACGAGACCTGATCGCATGCAGGTGACGCGAAGAAAGAGGCTGGTTTACGAGTAGGCGCGCTGGCGGGCTTACGCCAGGAAGCCGAGCCATTCACCGTTCTTCTTGGCCAGGCGGATGAGGCCCTGGCGCTGCTTAGGGCCGGCACCGATGTCCTTACAGAACTCGGTGATAACCTGTCGTGTAGACACCAAAAATACGATTGGGCGGAGCAGGTTGAGATTAGTGACGGGACAGTGTAGATGCGAGAAGGATGATCACACAAGGCTTGGAGGCGTGGTTACACGAAACCGAGATCGCGTGCCATGGTAACCGAGAGCGGAGCTTACCTGGGAGTGCAGTGCAATGGCCTTCCCACGGAACTGGTTAAACTCTTTCTTTCCCATGACGTCCCTCACGACGCGCACCAGAGGCGAGAAAATTCCATTCTCGCCCTTGTTGCCCATCGTCGTCACACGCCGGGTCCCCATGGATGGAGCGCCAGAGGCCTTAGGTACGACGAATGGCTGGGATGGCCGCGCGGACGGCGAGGCACCCACAATGAAGGTGGAAGAGGCAGCGCTAAGGGTGGCCATTGTACTTGTCGAAATGGGGAAAGTAGTCTGGAATGTGTTGGGCGATGGGGGAGCAGTTGCCTTCGCAACAGTGTAGCGTGCTGCTGACCTTTGGTGTGTGCAAGCCCGTCGCCGGCCTTTGTAGGGGTTCTAATTTCGAGCTAACTGTCGCTCGGTTCTGCCAGGTGGGCAGCGAACGTTCCTGATCCACCTTGTTACAGCTCACAGCTGCTCTGCGTTGGAGGGAAAATGTGGCTCCACTTCACGGGCAGGGTCCGGAAATGGACGGATCGTCGGTGTTTCCTTGTCTGCGGGGAAGGCCACGTGACATACCAGGATTCCGGCGGCAACGCGGTCACCTCTAGATACAGCCTCGTATCTGGGTTGGTCGCTGCCAATGGCCGTTACTTCGGTGAGGCAACATGCTAACCGTGGCTCAATTTCGAAGGCGGCGGTTCGAGGCAGTGCTCGTGGTCCGTATCCGTGTAGTGGTTAGGGGTCGTGCACGTGGTACGTCCGTGAGTGTCTAAACGTCGGTTGCCATGTGGCAAGAAGACTCTTGTGCGCCTCGTGTGCAGTTGATCGGTGACGTAGCCTTCCTCTGTGACGTCCGGAATTCAACGGCCAACCTGCTTGGCACTACTGCCAAGTGCCAAGTTGCCAAGTGCCAAGTTGGCAGATATCCGCAGCACCAAAAATCTTGTGCA
Organism: Mesostigma viride; assembly: GCA_009746045.1. Taxonomy (NCBI): domain Eukaryota; kingdom Viridiplantae; phylum Streptophyta; class Mesostigmatophyceae; order Mesostigmatales; family Mesostigmataceae; genus Mesostigma; species Mesostigma viride. Next base: position 2,141,159 of record RPFO01000080.1, on the reverse strand, counting down.
TGTGGCGTTTGGCTCTGATCTCCACGGGACAGGCAAATGCGTTTATGCACTGCTCGAGTAGTCGTCACTCGTCACTCGTCACTCGTCACTACCGTCGTCACTCGTCATCGGACTATTGGTAGAAACCTCGATCCAATCCCAGTCCTGCTCCAATCTGGTGAACTGAGCCCAGCTGGTACAGAGCCTGAGCAGCGTAAATGCGTAAATGAGTGAGCGTAAATCGCCACTTAAACGCTCACGTAAAGGGCACATACGAGAAAGCTGCCAGCATAAATGCAGAAGGCTACCTGCAGGTGATTGCACGTAGGCACCTTGGGAGAACTTCATGCTGGCCCTCGGGACATACGCTACTTCTGTACTGTACTGTTGCTCGGCAGCGTAATTTATTTTGTCCTGTGCATCGCAGTGATCGCACTGATTCCTGCACTGATCGCACTGATCGCAGGCTGATAATTGACGGAGCTTGGAGCACTCGTCGATATAAAGCCCGTCAGCTGGTAATTGCGATTTGCACTTCCAACTAATCCACGTATCTTATGACCATGGCGGGTTTGGGTCTCGAGCCTGGTATCGCGTTTTCCCTCCAGCCGGCGCATGGCTACGTCATCCTGGCCGGGATTTTCTACTCGCTTGCACTGGCTTGGATGGCATTGGCTGTGGGCAAAGCTCGGAGAAAGTACGTTAGACGGCACTTTCACTGTTGACCATCGCGTTTCAGTGCGCAAGCTTTCTGCCTCGCCCGGTCTGTTGCAGGCTTTTCCACGGTGCTGACGGTGCGCTTTCGTTTTTTCCTGCTGCGTTTGGGGGCGGCAGGTACAAGGTCAAATATCCTACCATGTACTTAACAAGAGATGACGCGGATGCTGTCACCTTCAATTGCTATCAGGTAACTCTCGTCTATGTGCAACGGGGCTTGGAAGTGCGGAGCTAGGAAGGTAACTCTCCTCTATGTGCAACGGGGCTTGGAAGTGCGGAGCTAGGAAGGTACCCAGTCAGATGCAGCGTCAGTTAACGCGGTATCTGATCGTATTTTCACACAGATGGTCTTCTAGTAGCTTCGCCCCCGTGTCCGATTGTGCGATTGCTGAAGTAGACAATGGCGTCGAGATGGCGGATGTTGGCTATATACTGACGTTTCTGACGTCTCCAGGGTAAACTATCATCAGTTCGCCCACATTCCGGAGCAGGCTACGAAGTGTTGCAGGACTTCACCTGTCCTCTGTACTTCAAACATGCAGCCCGCGATGGGCAGTAGCCTATGTTCTTGCTGATGTAGATGGCTGTCCATCTCAATTTCGTTTACCCGCCCAATGTCCCCCGGGTCCCTGAATTCTGGCACAATACATAAGAACGCAGTATTATATGACATACTACTATTTAGGATTACACATTCAGGATTATAGGCTATAGGTTCAAGGACGCAGCTTGAGTAGTGTGCAGTTTTCTTTTTTCCTTCAAAGGACGGATGCTGCTAGCTACCGCCGTGGTTATGTGGCGCAAAATCATGGCAGGGAGGCTGCAGGGTGAAATTTTGAGTCCGACCCCTTTAGACGTTCTCAAGACGTTGGGCGGCGTCCACCAATGAGCACGTAGACGCGTCACAGTAACCAAGCCTCACACGGTATCAACCAACCCATTGTTCTAGTATATACCTACTAGATCAATACTTTATTAATACTAGTGCTCACTATATATGATTCGCGACCCGCACAATATTATTCGCGAGGGCCACCCCTTCGCCATGCCCGGTTCTAGCTATCTGATTAGCGGCGCGTCTGGGCGCTCCAGGGGCACAAACCGCCTGCCATGTCCCTGGCCCCCAGGGGCTGCTGCCACGGTGGCCAGGGCGTCGGGGGAGTGTCCGCTGCCCCACCTTCTGTTGGGAGAGTGACCGTCCCCATGGGGATGCGCTTGGGTGTGTTTGGGAAACAGTTGGATGTCTGGGGCTGAAATGATAGGGGGCGCGCGCTGCGGTGACCATGGGAGGCACAACATTTTCACAAGCCACCCCTCTGGTCACGATGTCCCAAATTGACATTTATCAAGTCAATACTGCTCTGGCCAGTATCTACCTTGGGGGGTTAGGAAAGGCTTTCATTGATAGGGACCAACTCCATCTGTGCCATTCGTAGTCCCTAGGAATATTTTTTTAAATGCGGAAGATATCCACGAGGCAATCGATGCAGGCATGGCATTACTATATACTATAGTGACCATGATATCCATGAGACAACCAGCGCAGGCCAGCAATCGGGAGAATCCGGACCATCCGGGTATTAAAAGCACATAGAGCGTATTAGGGTTGATTCGTATGTGTTCTGCGAGATACTGCTGGCAGCGTTGAGTATTTTTGGAAAGCATGCTGAATGTTTCTTGTGCCTTGATGGCTACGGCTTGTGTATGAATAATCCAGGCTCAGATAGAGGCCACCCACAAGTAGTGGGATGACCATAATATCTTCCTTGAGGAAGACATGGTGGGCAATCCTGTGAAAAAGGCTTGGTTTAGCTACGGCTTTTATCATGTTGTGACGGTTATTCTCCTAGTCAAGCCCTTGGGTAGCCTGAAAAAAGCATCGTATGTGCGTTGCTCTTCCCATCGCTCACCTTGCAGCGGGCCCATCAAAACACGCTGGAGAATTGCCCCCAGACGTTCTTCCTTCTGCTGACTGCCGGCCTTAAGGTACGCCAGAAATGATGGTTAGTTAGCCAGAATCACCTATAAATAACTTATTCATACCATGTTTGTTATGTTTTAATCTTTTTTCCTGGTCTATTAGTTTCTGCTGACATCCGACCGTGAGCTATGCCATCTTGATCGTTAGTTATCTAGAATCGTGTCATAT
>RPFO01000080.1:2073314-2130814 GCA_009746045.1 Mesostigma viride | reverse complement strand
CTGCCATTATCTTGTTCGCGTGTTCGAGTCGTAGAATATCAAGGAGACAACCAGCGCAGGCCAGAAATCGGGAGAATCCGGACCATGGTAGCTCGAGCCTGCCGTTATCTTGTCCGCGTGTTCGAGTCGTTCAGGATGATGAAGATGAATGGTGATGGAAATTTGTATCCTGGTGCATTGAAATTATGGCTGGCTTACGGGTAGAGCGACTAGATGACCTAGACGGTGGGGCCGGAAACAGCATGCTTGATCAGGGCGTGTGTTTCGAGCCTAACTGGCCGGGAGTGTCTAGTGGTGATCACCATTGCTGCGATCGCTCTCCCACCATTTACAAGGAAATACCCGCAAATGGAAAACCACTGAAAAGGTCTAGCTAGTCAGTCATCACGTTAGCCATGCCATGATTCCAAACGTCCAAGAACTGCACACGGTGCAAAGGCAAAAAGCCGGAGGACAGCACTTTCAAATGTGTGGCGGGAACCAATATGCTCATTTGTAGGACATCTTGCTCAAACCAGTCAGCTAGGTCGACACCGCCCTTGGTCTGCATGGCCGGCGGCCCCCAGCGGCTTGGCCACTGCAGCCAGGGCGGCATATCCTGACCTGGCCTAGCGCCAATTGCACAAGCCCCGCAGGGCGGGTAGACCTGCCATTAAAAATGAAATTAAATTATAACATCATTGCCTCCGTTGGGAGATCATGTAGCACATATTCGTTTCCTTGATGGATGGGTGGAGTCGCACGTGGAGGAAGCCGCGTAATCGAAATAACCTAACTCTAAGCTTTATCTAGTCTAGAAAATCCTAACTACACTACTCAGCAAAATGCCCCTTCCTCTTAGGGGGGGGTGGCTAAGAGGAGATCTTGCCCACAGGGGCTGGCGTGTGAGCCTTGACAATCTTCTGCCACCGCGTCTTGTTCTGCATGGCAGTCCAAAGAAGGGAGAGAGACGGTGGATGCGGCCGGTGTTCAAACTGGGCTGGGACCACTAGGTCGATCGATCGGCCAGCATGCAACATCTGGGTGTAGTTCATGGGCCCAGGCTTACCTAGCTTCCTGGGAATGTCCTTGGGGCCATGCAGGCCAGGTCAAAATATGCCGCCCTGGTTGGCCAAGCCGCTGCATGGCGGGGGGCCGGCCAGACCAAGGGCGGTGTCGACCTGGCTGTGCACATGCGAGCAAGATGTCCTACAAATGCTATCCTACCACGCTGCCTAATCTCGTCCGAAATACGAGGCATACCCTGATACAAAGACTCTAATGACCTACGCTTGGAAAACTCTACGTTCAGGACCTGTCGGAGCATCCTCTAGACCGTGCCGTCTAGTTTGGCCGCGGGCCGCCATGCCGGTGTGTCCGTGAGCCGGTGTCCACGCCTCGGTGCCATACGTGACCTGCCATGAACTATACATATCAGGCCGCCGGCCTTGCAGGTGCTCCTCCCCAGCCGGCCCTAGCCTGCCTGTCAGCTCAATCCATGCGCTTTGCCACCCTCCCCTGCCGCATGGAGGGTGCATGTGGGCTCACCCGCGCCGCCCGCATCGCCCCCGCCCCCTTCCTTGCCGGGCTCTGATGCTCAGGCCGGGGCGGAGATCCGCCGGTTGGTCCCCAGCGCCGTCAGCGCGATTCCCGACTTGGTCACCCCATCCCCCTTCCCCTTTGTGCAGGCCGGTGCAGGATTCTTACCTCGGGATCCATGGCAGGCCTGCGACCTCATCCGCCCCGCCCAGGCCGTCGATCCACCGTCGCCTGCCCCGGGGCATGCCCGGCCGGCGTGTGGCACTGTCGTCGGTCCTAGTGTCCCAGTCTTCGCCGGGCCTGCTTGCGTTCATGAAAACAACAAAAGACCTATGCGGGTATACTAACACTGTGCCGACTGGATGGGTCTGCATGCGAGCTTGAACGATCAGGGGAAGGCTTGGCTTCACTCCGTTTCCCTTGAGGTTGAGCGTGGGGCCCGCATTCCTGCGCGCCCTCCCCATGATCCCTTTCGGTTCACGCTGGTTCCGGCCCTTTACGCCATCGCTCTCTGCCACCAGCCATGTTTGCCCCGCAACTGAACCTCTCATCACGGCGGGTGCGTACTGCGGCAGCTGCGGGCTTGCTCTCCATACTACTGGGACGCACTACATCGCGTGCATGGGTGGCCAGCAGAACCAGAACTGGTTCCTCTATCAATCTCCATGCATACTGCTCTCCTCCGGGACGTGGTGTGTGCCTTGGTTCGGTCAGTCTTTCCCCACTCCACCATCCAGTGCCAGGACGCGGACATTGGGGCCGCCCTCTACTACTTAGTACCCAACCACCGCCCCGACATTACCGTGCTTGATTACGATGGGCAGGGTTGCCTGGCACCTGCTGATCAATGTCTCCGTAGACTCTGCTGGACCTCAGTACCAGTTGCTATTTGAAAACAGCTGCATGACCATTTAGGATGGCTGCTGACGGCGGTATGGCTGACGGCGGAGTTCAGATCTTTTGCGTCTGAGCCCCAAATTCGGTCAGACCACTTGCATTCAATGCGCCTTTTTAAGGCGCACTCGCCAGCTAGTATAATCGGTTACAGCTGAAACGCAGTATCAACTCCAAAAGCAGCACGTGACAAGCAGCTATTGACGACTCCAAAAGCAAAACGGGGTTTGGAAAAGGAGCTTTCCGGCTCCCAGCCCAACCCACTCGCCATCGTCCTTGCCCTGGACATCGACTGGGCCCGCGAACCCACCGCCAGCAAACCCATGCATCGCCAAGCGCCTAGCCAGAGCCCAAGAAATTCTGCTACGAAACACTTATAGCAAATGGCGACAGTACCTAGGCTACGCATGCTTTACGGTCAGCGGCTGGCTGCGACTTACCGACGCAGAATGCACCGAGATAGTGCACTACTAGGCACGGGAACACAAGCTCCGTGGGCCCGATGGGCCCATCCGGCCGCCGACAACTGAGGTGGAGGAGTTCCTCGCCCTGCCAGAATTCAACCATCACCTCGCCATCCTCTTCAGCTTCTTTAATTAAGCTCACTGCACGTGACCTCTCGAGACGCTCTATCGGCTCCGCAACCCAGCAGCCCCGGGCCTGTGCAGCCCGGGCAGCGGCACACTGCATGGCTGCCTCCCTCTGCAAGGATCGATGACCTCCGAGCGCACTGCTGGAGGAGCACGTGACCTGGCCGCTGGCCGAGAAGATGACATTGATGACTACAGCGCTCAACACGGTGGAGGCCAAGGTCTCCAATACGGACACCAAGGCCGCACACAAGCTACAACCTCAGACGATCAGCTCACGGCGCTGCATGCAGACCACAGCGCAGGCATCCGAGGCACATGCTGCAGTCTGCACTCCTCTCCCGCCGAGAACCAGGTGGAGCCGGGGAAGTGCGGCGTGCTCATGCAGAAGCTTGAAGCCATCACCGCCCACACCGAGGCCCTGGCCACACAGGTCCCAATTAAAGATAGCGGAGCAGACGACCATTATAGTTAAACTTTCTTTGCACACGCAATGTGAAGGATATGGTTGCAATGCAGCAATGTGTGAATATGGTTGGAAACGGAGCTTTGTTAAATCGGATAATGTTTACAGCGCTCACACAATTGAGGCTTGTACACGCGCTGGCCAAGTCAAGGCACAACACGTGAGGCGGGCTCGCAAGAGATGCCCATTTGGCACTGGCCTATTGTTTATATACTTGTGCACTGTGCTTGCTAGTCCTGAGCAGCCTAGGAGGCCTGCTCAGTAATAACACCCCCGGTACAGTATTCACTACCTGTACAGCGCCCAGTTCCTATACAGTAGGTCTGCCATACAGGCACAGTGACCACAGAGCACAGTCCACAGTGACTATTGCATCTGCACCTAGAAGTCCAGGACTAAGCCTGCGGTACCAACAGACCACAGGTTAAGGTTCCTATTTCCTGCGTACGACGTATTAATCCAATACCGTCGTAGGTACAGCACCTAATTCCTGTCAGCCCAGGAATTACTGTCGACCCCATATGTCGTCGGCAAATATTCACGTCCGACTTAGAAGAACAGCCGGCTCGCGCTCGCGCGCGACCGGGAAGTCGGAACGCCATAACTTTCTTGATACTCGTCGGAATGAACTCGTTCCGGTGCCGCTGGAATCGCAGAGATATGCCGAATCAGGATCACACCAATGCGCTTGGCGTTAACTCCAATCCTTTCTTTTCTTGAGCTGTAGCAGCTCACACAAGTCTACATACAAACACACACAATGGGTACTGGACATCCTCCCCAACTACAAGTCACAACCCACTGGGCATGACAGTCAGCTTGGATTCCTGGACATCCTCCCCGACTACAAGTCACAACCCACTGGGCATGACAGTCAGCTTGGATTCCTTATTATATGTACATAGCACCCATACTGGCTCAGGAGCACAAACAAATTACAATGAGTCCCTATCCCTTCACGGGAGGCTCGTTGTGTTACCCATGTACAAGAGGTTGGCCAACTGTGGCAGCCCATAGGTGTTCAGCTAAGAACTTGAGAAGTATGTACAACCTTCAGGACCTTAGGCGAAACCCCACAGATCACCCACAACAGCTCATCAGAAAACATTGCTGACCCCCAGACGGGAGTCGGCGCCGGTCTGCTGCCCCTTATCGAACCAGACACAACATCTACGCGAAGCACATGCAAAACACAAGCTCCCATACTCGTTCCAACCGTGGAAAATCAGGGGACCTGTCGCCACCTCACCAGCATGGTGGATGGGTCAGCCAGTCCGTGAAACTCCGCCTTAAGACGGCACCAGGGAATCGAACCCCGCCCACAAACCACAGATCTGGGGAAACCTCAGACTGAGATGAAAACCCCAGATAGACATCTCTCCATCAGAGACAATGTCAGACATTCCCACACCAGAGACATGTCTCACCCCTCAAGGTGTGCTCAGGATTATGTACAATCAAGCTCCCAGCCTGATATCCAGAGACTTAAGCACCCAGCTCTCAGCTTTTAGACAGATAGACCGACTTGACAGTCAGCATTCATGAGCTTCCTCAGTACATTGTACTGGGCTGGGGCCTTGTGTGGCAGCTTTGTCAATGCATCAGCAGGGTTCTCCTCGCCAGGGATATGCTTCAAGTCAACCAAACTGGCCAACTCCTTCAGCAACAAATAATCCAGGTCCCGGCTCCTGGCCAGCTGCTTGTGAACAAACTGGACCATACCCATGCTGTCTGTTAGCAACAACGTCTCCATCTGCAAGGTCCAAGGGGTAACTGAAGCCAGCTCCAGCATTAACTCCTTTATGTACAGGCTGGACTGGATCCCCTCGCATATGGCCCTGCATTCTGCCACATCTGAACTGATAGAGACCCTCTTCTGCAGTCTGCTGTACCAGCTGAACAAACTTGCCCTGCTCTGATAAAAAGCAAACAGAGCAGCAGATCTCCCCCTGACCTTGGTAACCTGGCGAGCATCCATGGAACTGTCAACAAAGATCTCCAAGGTGATAGGCTGGGTAAAGTCAATCCCAGACAAGATCAGATCAGGGGTACTCTCCACCAACCGGGCTATGACTCGAGGTTTCTCATCCTCAAGCACCTCATCAGGCATTCTGCTATGGACCATCAAAGACGGACCACAGATGCTGGCAAACCAGGCCCACATGCCTCTCAACTCAGGTCCTGCAGCCTGGGTGATCTTCTCTGGCAAGGCCTTCACAATGGTCTGTTTATAATCTCCTCCAGCCTGAAGCCTGATACTCCACTCCCCGTCCCTCCTGAACAGGGTAGCCTGCATTCCACAGAACACTACAGGCTTGTTGGGCTCCTGCCACAGCTCCTTGCCCAGTGAAAACTTGCCACTGATGACAGGAATATATTTCTTCAGCCAGGTCGTGGGGGCTAGCAAATGCAGATCATCTCCATGCAAACTAGCATACACTGGCAGACCCTCCCATTGGGCCAGCAGCAAACAGGGATCAACTGAAGACACTCTCAAGCCACACTCACTGATCAGAGCTTCCTGCAGCGTGAGTCTCCAGATGATTGGGCTCGACCTGAGTCCTTCCAGGCCCTTCAGAATAACCAGGAATTGTTGATGCAGCTCCAGCTTCCAGATGACAGGCACCTCAACACAGTAAGGCTCATCCTGCTTCCACACCCTCCTGGCCACTTCTGGATCAGATTTTAAAAATGCCCTCTTGAAGTCCAGCAGCACTGATGACATAGCTGCTCCCCTGTTCAGCAACCCCACGTAGAGACATAGCAAAATTCTCCATGTGTCGTGTAGCATCCCTGGCGTGTATAGCTCCTCTCCTGGCAGACTCCCCGTGCCGTGATACTCATTCAGGACAGGCCTGACATGGGGCACTGATACCTCATCCACAACCTTCCTCTTCAGCACAAATCTCAAAGCAAGCTTCCTTGATGCTGGGGGACGTCTGTCTGTTGGTGCAGCACACTCAAACTGCAACCACTCCTCCAGTGCCTTGGAGAAGGCGAGCTTCCAAGCCTCAAACAAAGTAGGCGAGCTCATCTCTTGGACCAGCTGGTCATATGTCAAAGGAGAGTGTGCAGCAAGGCTCCTGTGAGTTATGCCAATACTGCTGGGGTGCAACACAGCTGGAATCACCAAACTGGCCGCTGGGGGCACCTCCCCTTCATCCCATTTTACACCCTTGACTGGCTTGGCCCTGCACCTGACTGGAAATGTTGTCCTGAAATTTTCTAGGGGAATCATCCCCCAGCCATGGCCAAGGGCTTCTTCGTCGCAGATCGGATGGCCATGGGCGACTTTCTCAAGTCGCTGCAGCTGGATCCGGTCACCATGGATAATGTGACCATCCACATGCGACAGGTCCATGGCTGGGCAGCCATGACGGACCAGTTGTATGAGTGTTTCAGCGGCAAGTACGTGGGTGGCAAGCGCCCTCGTCAGGGTGATGAGGAGGCCACTGAACCCACGGTTAAGTCCATGAGGGGATCGGGCCACGGGGGCCCAGCGCCCTCGAGAGGGCCTGAGACCTCTTCAAGGGGTCGAGGAAGGTCCAGGAGGGGGCGTGACAGAAGGGCTGGACGGGGGACCCCGCCGAAGTCGGGACATCCACAGTCCCAGTTTGACTTCAAGAGGGTGGGTGGTCCTCCCAAGGCTGGGCCCAGCAGTGGGACCTCACGGGACATCAGTCAGGTGGAATGTTATTTCTGCCAGGGGAAGGGTCACTTCAGGAATGAGTGTCCCTCGTACCTGAGGCAGGAAGGTCAGAGCAAGCCAGCTCAGGGTGGCAGCAAGGACAAGGCTGGTCCATCCCAGGACAAGGGCAAGGGCAAGGCTGCTGATCATTGACTTGAGCCTGCACACATCCCTGAACCCTGGAGGGTGCCCCCAGGGGTGTGTAATGAAGCTGCTAGTGACAGCAGTGAGGGGCAGCCCCACGTAGAGACATAGCAAAATTCTCCATGTGTCGTGTAGCATCCCTGGCGTGTATAGCTCCTCTCCTGGCAGACTCCCCGTGCCGTGATACTCATTCAGGACAGGCCTGACATGGGGCACTGATACCTCATCCACAACCTTCCTCTTCAGCACAAATCTCAAAGCAAGCTTCCTTGATGCTGGGGGACGTCTGTCTGTTGGTGCAGCACACTCAAACTGCAACCACTCCTCCAGTGCCTTGGAGAAGGCGAGCTTCCAAGCCTCAAACAAAGTAGGCGAGCTCATCTCTTGGACCAGCTGGTCATATGTCAAAGGAGAGTGTGCAGCAAGGCTCCTGTGAGTTATGCCAATACTGCTGGGGTGCAACACAGCTGGAATCACCAAACTGGCCGCTGGGGGCACCTCCCCTTCATCCCATTTTACACCCTTGACCGGCTTGGCCCTGCACCTGACTGGAAATGTTGTCCTGAAATTTTCTAGGGGAATCATCCCCCAGCCATCTCTTCTCAGAGCTGTAGCTCTGATAGAAATCCCAGGATTGCCCAGAAAATTCTGACCCAAAATCACAGGGCCATCATAGTCCTCTAGGACAAGGAAGGTCACATCCACACCCATGACAGGGGCAGTAACCTCTCCCAACACCCTTAGATGCGTCCTACCACTGAAATCAGACACCCAGGGGCAACTTGGTTCTCCGACCAGCAGTTCTCCTGTATGCTGAGGTCCCATGACAGAAACCTGTGCATTGGTATCTATCTCCATGGCAGCTACCTCAGGTTCATCCAACTGGACAAGCTTGGACACCTTAGGCTCCTTCTTGGCTCTTTGCAAAGCCTGTACAATATCTGATAGACGCACACCCCTAGGCCTGGTGTCGGGCCGTTCCGGAGGTGCAGCCTGTCCGCCTGCTTGCCCAACCACCGTATGTGAAGGTACCCCAGGGGCCGGGCCAGGGTCACCCTGAGGGCTCGATACAGCTGTAGCACCCTGATCAGGAAGCTCCACGTCACCCCCGCCTTGTACACCAGCGGGCACCTGGAAGAGGTCTCCTTGATTACCTCCCCGGGGACGGATCTTTGACCAGGACAGACGGTGCACTGCTTGGGAGCCATCAATGGCCACCCAGCACTTATGGCCAGCGGCTTCTACTCGGGTCACCACCCCATCATGCCAGCTGCCACGTTTCCCTGGAAAGCTTGGTTCCTTCCACACAACAACCTGTTGTCCAACGTTAGGTTCTAGGACACTCCAGCCCTTGTCTTTCTGCCTCAGCTTGAGGAACTTGGCCTCTAGCTTCTCCTTCCATGCCTGCTCAGCATCAGCTGGCAGCATCCTGGTATGCAGCATAAGAGGATTGATGGCAATGTCACCAAAGAACATGGGAGTCCTCAGGTTCAGCCTGTCCTCCACAGAACGTAGCCATGCAGATGTCACAATGGCAGATGACGTCCTTGGAATCCTCTCCACCAGCAGCACAGTCTTGATCTCTTGGATGGCTCTCTCCACCACCCCTTGCTGGCCGTGGCTCTCCCTGGGTGTAATCAGCAACTCTGGAAACTCTGGCAGGTTCTCACAGCACTCAAACTGAATGTCACACTGCAACAACTCCAACCCAGGGTACCTGCTCCTTGTCAACTTCAGAGCAGCAATCAATGTAGGCTTCTCCATGTCAGGCAGGATCTCTAGGGTCTTGTACTTGGTATATCTGTCCACTGCCACCAGCAGCTTCAAACCCCTGATTCTCTGAATATCTACCTGCACATGGCCTGGCTGCAAAATAGGAGTCCTGGCATGAGACTGCTTGGGCTTTCTAGCAACTAGCCTGCACTTGCAAGCTTGAGCAACCTGTTGGCAGATGGAGTACAACTCACTTCCTCCCAGCCGTCTAGCAACTTGCAAAGACTGAGCTGCATGGCCAAACATGGTATGCAACCTTGAGGCAATGTCATACAAGAGAGAAAACCTTTTATTGTCATTATTAGCACTCAAGGTATGTACAGATCCCTTATGTACAGGAGGCACCAGGGTCGTGCCTGTCAGACTGTCTCCAGCCCTATCCTCATCCTGACCATCCTGTGCCAGTCCTGCACGGTCAGAATGCTTCTGAGATCCACCTGGGTCCACATCACCAGGTCCTACCTCAGGCTCAGCACCGCCATGGCGGGCACGTTGGCGAGTAACCACTGCAGCTACAGCTGGCATACTCTCTGTGGTAACCAAGCTTGCCCCATCGTGTCCAATAGGCTCTTTCACTAGAGCATGGGGCTGCCCCTCACTGCTGTCACTAGCAGCTTCATTACACACCCCTGGGGGCACCCTCCAGGGTTCAGGGATGTGTGCAGGCTCAAGTCAATGATCAGCAGCCTTGCCCTTGCCCTTGTCCTGGGATGGACCAGCCTTGTCCTTGCTGCCACCCTGAGCTGGCTTGCTCTGACCTTCCTGCCTCAGGTACGAGGGACACTCATTCCTGAAGTGACCCTTCCCCTGGCAGAAATAACATTCCACCTGACTGATGTCCCGTGAGGTCCCACTGCTGGGCCCAGCCTTGGGAGGACCACCCACCCTCTTGAAGTCAAACTGGGACTGTGGATGTCCCGACTTCGGCGGGGTCCCCCGTCCAGCCCTTCTGTCACGCCCCCTCCTGGACCTTCCTCGACCCCTTGAAGAGGTCTCAGGCCCTCTCGAGGGCGCTGGGCCCCCGTGGCCCGATCCCCTCATGGACTTAACCGTGGGTTCAGTGGCCTCCTCATCACCCTGACGAGGGCGCTTACCACCCACGTACTTGCCGCTGAAACACTCATACAACTGGTCCGTCATGGCTGCCCAGCCATGGACCTGTCGCATGTGGATGGTCACATTATCCATGGTGACCGGATCCAGCTGCAGCGACTTGAGAAAGTCGCCCATGGCCATCCGATCTGCGACGAAGAAGCCCTTGGCCATGGCGTCCTCCCTCAGCTTGACGAAGTCTTCAAAGGCGTGGACCACTAGTTGCCCCTTGATGGGCTTGTAGTCCAGGTATTCTTGCTTCAGGTGGGACCCATCTATGGTCCTCTTGTCACTCAGGAACGACCTGAGTCGCGTCATAAACGCCGTCCAGGTGTCCCCCGCCGCGTGTCGCTCCCGAACAAACTTGAACAGCCGCCTCGCCGACTGCCGTATGTAGGCACTAGACGCCAGGATGCGAAGCTTGTCACCGTTGTATATCTCCGTGTACAAGTTCATGTCCTCTAACATCCTCTCAGCATCCCGGGGCTGCCAATTGTCCTTGATGGACTGAAACTGGCCTAGCACCGCGTACCCCTCAGCAACGGTTGGTCGCTTAGGCGCCGCTTGATCTGCGGCTGGCGCGTGCTGCCCGCCCTGCGATCCTTGGCTCTGATTATCTGGCACCTCAGCCTGGTCTCCCAGCGCCTGGCCGTCCCCGCGTCCATCGCGTCCACCGCGTCCATCGCGTCCATCTCGTCCATCCATCCCAGCGCCGCGCCGTCCAAGCCCATAAAGCCCGCTTGTTGGTTGATAGCTCCATCCTCCATGATGGCCTCTGTTCAGATCTGCTACAGCCAGCCAAGTGGCCAAGCAGCAATTAAAGCAATATAAGCTACTGAACAAGAAAGGAAAGTGCCAAGTGTTACCACTCAGGCAAGACCACCACGGCTGGCCCCAGGCGCGTCCTGGTTCTCCTTGTCGCTGTCGTCGTCGCTGTCGCTCACCACAATCAGCTCTGGTACCCTGCTACCTGCTGCGCCGTCGTCGACCCGCTGTCGGCCCGCGATGACTGAATCGTCACCGTTGGTAAAGTAGACAGGTGACAACCCGTCGTTGGCCCTCGCGGATTGTACGTTGGCACCTCGTGGTCGCCAAGTGTCTCGTCGCCTAGCCCAGCGACACCCCCTGCTCCTACCTCAAGGTCACTATCGTACCCAAGAGGTGCAAACTCCTCCCAACGCGTCACACGAACGCGAAGGGGCGGGGGCAGTTCCTGAAAAGGAACTCTTACTCGCTCTGGAAACCTGCCGACTCTTGTCGCGCGCGTCCTCCGGCGATGGCTTCCGCTGTCGCCCCGACCTCTGCAAGCCGCCTGTATGCTCCGCTCCGCGTCGTTCACGCCTAACTGGCCCGCTGCAACACCCTCGTCGCCGATGCCGCCTGCGAAAGCACGTGGTACTCCCGCGCCCGCTACTGTCGGCACAAACTCGTGTCGCCCTGCGCCAGCTGCCTCCGCAACCTCGCCTCGCCTTGCTGCCAACTCCGTCCGCACTCGCTCTGCTACTGCAGTAATCACCGTCTGGATGCCGACCAACCCGTGAAGCTCCTGCTCAAGGTCGTCGATGCTCCGGTGCTCCGGAATGACGATGGTTTGTACGTGTCGCAGAATTCGCTCCCAATCTTCGACCTGGTCGTCGACGAATTGCACGAAGCTGCGATTTACAGGCGGACGATCTGCAAGCAATAAAGATAGATCCCGAACGACACGGCGTAATTCAGGAGAAATCGAACCCCCAGCAGACTGCCGAAACCGGAAATCCTGCTGCCGTTGTTCCTCCTGCACCATTCACCACCGGACGAGCTCCTCTCGTCGTCAACGCTGCACACCGCAACCGGCAACGACCCTCCTGGCCGTTCCGCTGAGACTGGTTGTAATTTGAGTTAACTTTCTTGCACACGCAATGTGAAGGATATGGTTGCAATGCAGCAATGTGTGAATATGGTTGGAAACGGAGCTTTGTTAAATCGGATAATGTTTACAGCGCTCACACACTTGAGGCTTGTACACGCGCTTGCCAAGTCAAGGCACAACACGTGAGGCGGGCTCGCAAGAGATGCCCATTTGGCACTGGCCTATTGTTTATATACTTGTGCACTGTGCTTGCTAGTCCTGAGCAGCCTAGGAGGCCTGCTCAGTAATAACACCCCCGGTACAGTATTCACTACCTGTACAGCGCCCAGTTCCTATACAGTAGGTCTGCCATACAGGCACAGTGACCACAGAGCACAGTCCACAGTGACTATTGCATCTGCACCTAGAAGTCCAGGACTAAGCCTGCGGTACCAACAGACCACAGGTTAAGGTTCCTATTTCCTGCGTACGACGTATTAATCCAATACCGTCGTAGGTACAGCACCTAATTCCTGTCAGCCCAGGAATTACTGTCGACCCCATATGTCGTCGGCAAATATTCACGTCCGACTTAGAAGAACAGCCGGCTCGCGCTCGCGCGCGACCGGGAAGTCGGAACGCCATAACTTTCTTGATACTCGTCGGAATGAACTCGTTCCGGTGCCGCTGGAATCGCAGAGATATGCCGAATCAGGATCACACCAATGCGCTTGGCGTTAACTATTATATCACATCCTGGCTGGGCAGCCACCCTGGCAGGATGCTGGCGACCTCCCGCCGCTCTCCTATGCGGACCTGCTGCGGTCAGCGACCGCCTCAACCACTGACGCCATCGCCACGAAGCTCTGATCGACCTGAGGAGCTGGAGGACCACCGCCAGGCCGAACAACGGGACGGGCCACCGATCGCGCTCGCCGCGAGTGCCGATTGGTGCTGCGTCGTTTCCCCCAGAAGCCAGGTGAGCTAGACGTCAACCGGCATGCACCCTTGCCGATGAGCTCAAGGACCAGCTTCTCACCCTCATGGGCCTGGTAGGTGCATGAGGTATATAGAACATACTGCGCGGGTGCCACCGCCTTCCCCACTCACGGGACAAGGCGGCTCCCCCACCAGTCCTGCTCACCTTCCCCTCCCCTTCGAGGACAAGCGTCGGTTCCTTTCTCGTCGCAAGAGGTTGCACGACCTCACCTGGTCGCTGGACGACGACCTGACCCCAGCAGCAGCATGCAGCGACGCGACCTGTGGCCCGAATACCTCCGCCACAAGCAGGACCCCCAGCCGGAAGCCCAAGGTGTACTGGAGGGCCGGGCGGGGACCTGATGATTAACCACAAGATGTGGACGCCCCCTAGCGGGCCAGAGTAGCTTGTATATAACCGCCCTAGCTTGTATCCATTAGTAGTCACTGCCACCGGCCATGGCAGCCATGCCTAGAATGTTTGCCTAGCTATGCCACCATACCTAGTCACGTGCACCGCTAACACACGGTACACAACCAGCCCTAGCCTCAGCTTAGCCCTAGCTTGTACAGCCATGCTACGTCCTGGCTATGATCAGATTACTTGCCCACGCTACTAATTGTTACTGATGATATGCTCACATGGGTCTTATTGCACCCACAGCACTTGCCGGATCGTCTATGGCGTGTCCGATTGCCGCTGTGCCATGCCTCTGGCATGAAGGAGAAAGGGGGTCTCTGCCCTTTCTTCCTGTTGTGCACATGCAGCAGGGATTAACTTAAAAGCACATATCCGGTGACTCCGGTGACTCCCCAACCGTTGGGGAGTCACCCAACGATCTCCCGCGGGGAGCACGAGTTTAATAAATTAATTAATTTATTAAACTGGTGCTCCCGTTGGGGAGTCACAGAGCAAACTCGTGCTCGATCCCGTTGGGGAGTCACGGAGCACCGGAGTGCACAACAGGACTCCCTGCATGTGCACAACAGGAAGAAAGGGCAGAGACCCCCTTCATGCCCTAGACTAGATAGCTTAGAGTTAGCTTAGTTCGATTACGCGGCTTCGCCCACCTCCACCCATCCAGTGCTCAAGGAATATGTGCTCATACATGATCTCCCAATGGAGTCATGTTATAATTTAATTTAATTCTTGCTTCTCAGCAGAGAGTGACTCTCTGCATGGGCACAGCATAACAAAATAAAGCTAGGCATCATCTGGTATGGGGCACATCATAGGCACACATGTACATGGCTAAATAAGGCATGAAGGCATCAGCTGGTATGGGGCCTGTAGTAGGCGTACATGTACAAGGCCACGGTAGCTGCTGATCGAGGCCTGACTATTCGATCTACACTACTATACTGCTGTATTCCCCTACTGGGTATCAAGGAGACAACCAGCACGGTATAGTTCAAGACAAGAGAAGTCCTAGTGCTCAATTGGCTATGGGCGATGGCGGTACAATGCAGAAGACTTTAATTATCTAGCTTTGCATTGATTAACAAGTCATGCGGCCCCACTTAGGGGGAGCCCGTGCATGGCTCAAGCTTACGCGCATGTGCATGCGCCTATAATGGGACTTTGTTCAAATTCAATGGCGGACTCCCCATAGATGATGCATTCAGAACTTAGCCAAGCTTTGCCTATTATAGGCACAGGCGCCTGGGCCTAGCCGGGCACCTGGCCCGCACCATGATCAGCAGGTAGACACATCAGATAGACTAGCTAGCTGGCACCACTGAGCCCGCCCAGCCTGGGCGATATCAAGGAGACAACCAGCGCAGGCCAGAAATCGGGAGAATCCGGACCATGGTAGCTCGAGCCTGCCGTTATCTTGTCCGCGTGCTCGAGTCATTGGAAGGATGATGAAGATGAGTGGTGATGGAAATGTGTAGCCTTGTGCATTGAAATTATGGCTGGCTTACGTGTAGAGCGACTAGATGACCTAGACGGTGGGGCCGGAAACAGCATGCTTGATTAATTTGTTAATAGGGGGAGCATGAACCCTTAGGATGATAATGCAGGCGGAAGCTATCCTACTGGCGGAGCTTTGTGCTTGTTTGTCCTACAACGTAGAACTGTAGTTTTGCAGACCATCATGCAGGAGGCGGCGTTTTGATGAGTAGTGTAGTTAGGATTTTTCTAGACTAGATAGCTTAGAGTTAGGTTAGTTCGCTTACGCGGCTCCCTCCACTCCACCCATCCATCAAGGAATATGTGCTACATGATCTCCCAACGGAGGCATGTTATAATTTAATTTTTAATTTAATCATGCAGCCGACCCACAATCCCAGAATCAATTGGGGCACCCTGTTCTACGAGGTAAGGTTGCCACAGGGACACAGGCTGGGTTGCCCGCCGATGCAAAAGCTTTAAACTATCAGCATCCTGTATAATTTACTCATACAGTGGTTATCCCATGTATATGTATCTATCATCACGGAAACACCAGGAGTGGCTCAAAAATAGCCATCGCCTTTGTGCGCGGGTGACTGGAGCGCGCGACGAGGGTGTACCCGTGCTTGGATGATATCATCTCGATGACCACGTTGACAAATTTAATTGCTTCAACGAGGGTCCAAAGATCCGCGTTCGCAGGATCTTTCGGATCCAGCGGGCTCTTCCCAAGCGTGTTCATGAACAGCGTAATGCCAAGTGTCGTGAGCTCCACCCATCGGCCCGTAAAGAACGAGCCTACCGCTTCGTCCCCCACGCGCTGTAGCTGCTCCAGTGTCCACAGGTTCTGCAGCTTGCCCACGATGCTAGCGAGGTCGGAGGATGCCCGGTAGGTGCGCCACAACGGGTCGAACTTGGCGCGACCGGTCTGCAGGGCGCGAGGGAGGCCTTTCGCCCAGAGATCGGCGACGAGGCGTTCGGCATCGAACGTTTGGGAAGCAGGATGCCTGACGACGAGGGAGGACCAGAAATCGATGTTCTCGCGCAGGGTCCCGTCCGGCTGCGGCAGGCAATACTGCATGTCTTCTCCGTGGTCCAGGCCCTCGCAGCCACACACGATGAAGTGTTTGCCGCAACCGAAGCACGTCAGCTGGCGGGCGGGATTGACTTGGGCAGCCATCTTCCTTGCTTGAATCTTCGCTTGGCCGGAGGGGTTGATGGAGCGCAGAATCGTTACGACAAAGAGGTTACAAGAGGTTAATTACCCGTGAGCAACTCGGGAAACTCGCAAAAAGGCTCAACGACGGCCCTTGCTCTGGCGCGGGTGAGAGATGGGCGCGGCCAGCGTGAAATAGGCGTATTAATAGGCGAAATAATTGCAAGCACGTTCTAAGAATCGCATAAGATTACCGGCAAGATCCGCAGCTCGATTGTCGTCCGGCCGCACTGAGCTACCGGATTGTCATGTTCATGAGATAGTGCGGCCAATGCAGAACGCGGTCTAGTGACCCAACGGCCAGCGGCCCGTGTACAATGCCAGCTCAGGCCGCCTTGCAACTTGCGTAATAAATGATAGCCAGGGTCGAGCAAGCAGGATGGTAAATCCTGTGCGCACAGTGCAAAGCGTATACAGCAAAGTGAGCTTACAGTGTAATTAGTAATTCTACAGCAAGCGAAAAAAGTTCATGTTGTAAGCGTCACTGTCACACTGTGGCGGGAGCTGGCCGGGCGAAGCTCCGGGCGATGCGCCCTATTAGCCTTTTTGATAACGCGCCCTATTAGCCTTTCCAGGTAAATAGGTGTAAGGTAATCCACCCGGCTAAGGGCCACCTTAATTGCAAAACTTCTGGCATTCGCAGGACTGGGCAGATTGTCATTCTGAGCACGGATTTGGAATCAGCGACATCGACTTCGCATGGTAAAATTCTTGTTGGGACCGTTTTGGCACGTTTTGGGGGGGGGGGGGGGTGGGGGGCGGGGAGGCAAAGTCGGTTTAAGGGCCACCCCTGTTTTTTAGCAGGAAAAAGCAGGGGAAAGCGGGGAAAGGCCTTGGTTACATGGCTAGCGGTTTATTAAATTATTCTGCTCAGCATGCAGCGCCTAACACATGGTGGGCTTCCAGTTTGCTAGCTGCTTCCATTGACGGCTGAGAACCCTGAACTGAAGACGCAGAATAGCTGAGTGACAGACTTCGCGAGGGGATGGCAGAAGACACGTCCGGGCATCCAGCATTCTCCCAGAGGATGCTGGATGCTGGCTTAGTTGACTATAGGCACTTTAAAGCCCTCGTCATCGTCACAATGAAAGACGCCGAGGGCAACGCTCCCAAGGCAACCGACTGTAGAATTGTATCACCGGCGGGTTCCTTCTCGAGGTTGTTCCAGAGGAGAAATTGCGGGAATGCAGCTGGAACGACTATCAAAAACTGTTTAAGAAAGAGCACGCTACCATCGATGCTTGGAAGCAGCTGCGACAGCTGGCCACCTGAATTGTGTTCAAGTTTTCAATAAAGTCTTTGTATGGTTGTGTGATTGATGAGCCGTGATTTGCCATGAAGTTGTCTAACTTATTATGGCACATCAAGCGACCACATAGGGCCACCTGAATCGTGTTCAAGTTTTCAATAAAGTCTTGGCATGGTTGTGTGATTGATGAGCCGTGATTTGCCGTGAACTTGTCTAACTTATTATGGCACATCAAGCGACCACATAGGGCCACCCTGAATTGTGCCAAGGTGTGTGGGTGTGTCAAAAGTGTTCGATTGTTGTGTTACTTGCCATATCAAGCAACAACATGGAATCATAGATCCATTAAGACATATGAAGTGAGATCGACAACTATTCTATTGTAGTTGTGAAACAACTAATTTAGTTAGACATTAGTTACTTCCATGGTCGTGGTCGTGGTCGTGTGCGTGTGCGTGTGCGTGTGCGTGTGCGTGTTCGTGTGCGTGTGCGTGTGCGTGTGCGTGTGCGTGTGCGTGTGCGTGTGCGTGTGCGTGTGCGTGTGCGTGTGCGTGTGCGTGTGCGTGTGCGTGTGCGTGTGCGTGTGCGTGTGCGTGTGCGTGTGCGTGTGCGTGTGCGTGTGCGTGTGCGTGTGCGTGTGCGTGTGCGTGTGCGTGTGCGTGTGCGTGTGCGTGTGCGTGTGCGTGTGCGTGTGCGTGTGCGTGTGCGTGTGCGTGTGCGTGTGCGTGTGCGTGTGCGTGTGCGTGTGCGTGTGCGTGTGCGTGTGCGTGTGCGTGTGCGTGTGCGTGTGCGTGTGCGTGTGCGTGTGCGTGTGCGTGTGCGTGTGCGTGTGCGTGTGCGTGTGCGTGTGCGTGTGCGTGTGCGTGTGCGTGTGCGCCAGGTTGGCCAATACTTCGGTATGTCAAATACGTCGGCCTCAAAATACGAGTATTATACGTGGAGCATGGCAGAATACGTCAGCAGAATACGTGGCAGTGTGCAGCATGGTTATGAACGGGCCTTTAGGGTTAAGGCCTTAGGGGGCATTGTTATGCATGGAGATCAGTAAATTATGGTGGAAGGCATAATTCAATCTGCACCATTCCTTGCACTTATTCCCCACCAGCCTTCCATAATTTTTTAATGCAATATGTGCACATTCCTTGCACTTATTCCCTACCAACCTGCCACCATAATTTACGTACCCATTACTGCATGTGCACATTCATTGCAAGCTCTACAAACAGGTCGTGGACCGGCTGGATCGCATAGTATCTCCGCACATCTGAACCCTGTGATGCCAGATCTCCTTTGCGGCCGTTCCGAGCTTGGCGGGCACTGGATTCGTTGTCCACATCGTCGCGTCGCTGCAGCAACACGATGTTTTCTGGCATACGCGGGCTTTTGGTTCCCGCCGCACATTTGAAAGTGCTGTCCTCCGGCTTTTTGCCTTTGCAATGTGTGCAGTTCTTGGACGTTTGGAATCATGGCATGGCTAACGTGATGACTGACTAGCTAGACCCTTTCAGTGGTTTTCCATTTGCGGGTATTTCCTCGTAAATGGTGGGAGAGCGATCGCAGCAATGGTGCTCACCACTAGACACTCCCGGCCAGTTAGGCTCGAAACACACGCCCTGATCAAGCATGCTGTTTCCGGCCCCACCGTCTAGGTCATCTAGTCGCTCTACACGTAAGCCATGCAGCCAGAATTTCAATGCACAAGGCTACACATTTCCAACACCATTCATCTTCATCATCCTGAACGACTCGAAAACGCGGACAAGATAACGGCAGGCTCGAGCTACCATGGTCCGGATTCTCCCGATTTCTGGCCTGCGGATACAGGTGTTACGTCGCGTAACAATTCGTTGTAGTTACGGACGTAAATTAGGTCCTTGGCCTCGGTTGTTCCTAGGTTACGTGCAGTTCTAGTTTGGACATGATTGTCCCCGTAACAGTATTGTGGTATATTGGGTGCCTTTGGGCGCCGCGCCGCGTACTATATTAGTGGTCCTTATCCTTTTGTAGAATGTAGTGGACCGGCGTGCATCTGTGCACCTGCCTGTGTTTCTGTGTTTCTGCAGGCGAGGGCCAGGTCGGCCCGAGCCTGTTGGACCGTTGGTGACCATTTATGCACGTTCCACTCCTTGTGTGGTCACTCGGCGTGTGTTAAATGAATTAACACATATAGGCTTGGGTCACGGCAGTTTAGTTGTGTTTCCTTCCTCTTTTCCTGGAGTAAACGGGTTTGATTAAATGGCCTATGGCATATTACAGTAGTACATATGTAAATGCATTGAGATCTGGTTCGTCTCGGTCGTCTTTCGCTAGGGGTGTAAATAGAAGCGGCCTCACTAGTTTAGGTAGTATCAGGACCGGTAGAGGTAGAGGTGGCGGCCGAGGCTTGCGGCGTAACAATGGACTCGGAGGTAGTTTAGATAGAGAGCGAGACGACGATCCTTTGCAACATACGTCATTGAATCAACCCTTCCGCGGCTGGGAAAATGAAGACGACACCTACTTGACAGGTAATGGGCGGGTCGCCTGCGAGCTGGGGGGGTAGTGCTGCCTGATTCAGGACACGCCCTGCCTAGAAGATAGACCTGCTCGAAGCGGAAAATCCTTTTCTAGATAGTTCCTTTTCCTCGTCTTGTTTTCCTTAGAAAAGTGGTTCACTGTCGTAGATAGGTGATGTTTTCGGTTCGGTGTTAGTGAGACGATTAGCGTCTGGGTAGGTTCCACCTTTTCCTTCGTGCTGCTGTACATTAGACGGCCGCACTCGCAGAAAGTCACTGGGTCGCTGACTTTAGGACTACGAGCGCTGGACCATTGCCGCCCTCGTCATTTCGGTGATCCAGATAACCCAGCTAAGTCGACTCCTACCCCTTCCACTCCTATCGTGACTACTCAAGAACAACAAGGTGCGTTACCATGAGCCAACGGCGATCTTTTACTGCTCCTTCCCATTCTTCTAGCGATAATAGTCTAGCTAAATATTACGTAGTGATTACGCCTCAATGGTCCTCCATTTTCCTTTCTTGGTCCGACGCTAGGAAGATCGTTCAGAATCGTGTATACAACGTAATTAGGTACAAGAAATTTATGTCCTTCGAAGAAGCTCAGCAGTTCCTTATAGATCATAGCCAAACAGATTTAGGCCTTCATGTACGCCCTATTCCTCATGGTCGTCCTCCAGTAGAAGCTCTAGTCTTTGCTACCCCTCCTTCTTCTCCCCCTAAACGGGCTGCATCTGCATCTGCTTCAGATACTCCTCTCACTTTGGAGTTTGGTTCCCTATCCATTACTGTTGTTAAAAAGGATTGATTTTAATTTTGTTCCTGCTGCATACCTTCAAGGTTTTTCCTTTTTCCTTTGTTGCTTTCTTCTAGATTCCTATTCCTTTACGTAATTAAAGATGGATCCAGTGGGTGGAGATATGTCGCCTATACCTACCAATAATAATAATAATACTACTACTAATAACACTAACAATAACAATACTCGTGGTAACCGACGGGACTCCTTGGAAACGGTACACCATCTCACCCCTCAAGGTATTCTGCGTACCTCACCTCCTTCTCCTGTTGCTGGTGGTCGCCGTCGTCCCTCAATTACCCCACCTACCTATGAACAACGTATTTCCCAAGTCAGATTTAGTGATGAACCTTCTTTTGTTGTGAACCAGGCCCCTGCCCCTTCTGCAACCTTGGCTCACCCCTCCAGCAGGTCCTCACACACTAACAATGCTTCTAGGCCTCCTTCCCACCCTGTGCCTTCAATGCCTGCTATTAACACGGGTCGTACCTCGGCCCCTGTCGGCCCTTCTGGGCGCCCTAGTGCAGTTCCCTTTTACCCACCTGCTTCCTGGTCCTACCCTGAGACGGCCTATGAGGCTGCCCAGGTCCCTACCCGTGTGGCTGATTTAGAAGTTAATAATGATTTCAGTACCATGCCCCTAGATGATAGGAATTATGATCATTTTGCCTATTCATCTCTTCGTGAGCAATATACTGTTCCCTTCTCCTATGGGCACCATCCTGAAACGGTGGCTCCCTCTAGACCCCTACCCAAGACTTTTCCTATCCCTTCCTTCTATCCCGCTTATGTAGCAGTGGAAGATAGTGGCCCTATGGGAAAAACTGACTCTTCTAATCCCCCTAAGCCTCCTGCTCTTCCCCTCTTTGCCAACCTTCCTAAGCTGGATGTCAAGTCTACCCCTCAACAGTTTTTCACCTTCATTATGTTGCTCACCCAGAACACAGAGTCCTGGCAGAACCACAATAGGTGGCGCCTCTCTGATGCTGTACTAGTCCCTCATTATCTTACTACCTGCATAACTCCTGAACTTGCTAACCTCATCCAGTGTGAGTCTCTTGCCTCTCATGCCTACCCAAACTCGGTAGCAGAATTGTTCAAGCGTTTAGAGAACCATTTAGTCCCTCCCGATGCAGATTGGCAGGATAGATTATCCTTTGGCACCTTGCAGCAGGGTACCAAGTCCTTCAAAGAATATATGAAAGAGTTTGATGCCCAGATGGTACGAATTAGGGATTTGTCGGGCGCAGAAGTACGTGCCCGCTTCCTTCAGGGCCTCAGTAGACCCTTATTGCGTGAAGTCAAGCGCCAGTTCTCTGCCTACCGTTTTACTGACCTGCCCCTCAAGCATGTGCGCCAGCATCTTTTACGAGTAGCAGATTTCTTCTCCACGCCTTCTCTTCCTACCCGTTCCCGTATTAATAATATTAGCCTTACCCCCGAGGAGGAGAACTCCTATGTAGAAGAATTAGATATCTGTGTGACTGACCTTTCAGCTCTGGATGTCTCTCATATCACCTGCTATCATTGTAAGGAAGTAGGTCATCTTAAACGTGAGTGCCCCAAGTTCCTTTCGGGTGCTCCCCCTCATCCCGACGCTCGCCCTCCTCGTACCCCTCAGCGTGCTCCTATTCGTCCCACTTCAGGACGCATTCCTTCAGCTACCCCTAGTAGGCTGAATGCTGTGCAGACAGGATCCCCAGGGTTCCCCTATGATAATCAGGCTCCCGCACCCTCTTCAATCCCTCGTGACCCTCCAGCAGTGGCTTTTCCGCCAGGGTCTTCTTCGGGGTTAGTTCCTATGGATTTGGGGGGGGAGGGGGAACAGTAGGCCTGTCAGCCGGGGGTAACCTGGACAGGTCCTTAGATAGTACCCCAGATAATAATTTTTGTTTGCCTGTTTTTATAACCTCTGTAGGAGCTGAATCATCCCTACCACTACGTGTGCGTCCTCTTATGTTCTTGAATGGTGGCTTAACCGTCCCTCATACTGTTGTAGACCCCTTCCTGCATGCTGATGAACTCTTGAATGTCTCTGTGTTAGTGGATAGCGGTGCGGCTAGCTCCTTTGTGAGCGAGGCCCTAGTTAGGCGTTTAGGACTAGTCCCTACCCCTCACACAAAAACTGTCACTGTCCATTATGCTGACGGTCGCACCAGTCATTCCCCGGGTACGGTGTCCCTTCCCCTGGTCATACAAGGACGTACGGTCAACCTGACGGCCACTATAGGCCCTATCACTACAGCTGATGTATTACTAGGATTAGATTGGCACCAGGATAATAAAATCACTATTAATTATGATACTATGGTCATTTGGTTTCCAGATAGCTCTTACTGGGTACCAGAACGTCATTATAGATTAGAAAATTTATCCTTGGTAGATATTACTCCTCCTACACCTGTTGATCCTCCTGTGAGACCTATACCTGAAGTATTAATGTCCAATGACGAATTGCGATCTGAACTAAAGGAATATGGATACCTATTATGTATGTTCCTTCAGTTAGAAGTACAGGAGATACCTATCACTAATAATAGTGTGGATATAGATGTAAATACAGTGGATACAATAGGAGTGGGATTTACTGAAAATGAAATAGTCAGATACATGGCTGTGATAGATTCCTCAAAAGTATTTGAAGAAAAGACTCCTTCTTATCCTCCTCCTCGTTCTGTTTTACACCGTGTAGTTATCAAGGACGGTGCAGTTCCTACGCACTCTCCGATGTATAGAATGGGCCCTACAGAATTAAAGGAACTAAAACAGATTTTAGTATCACTATTAGAAGCAGGATTGATAGAGCCTAGTAACTCCCCCTATTCCGCTGGTGTCCTGTTAGTTCCTAAGCCAAATGGCAAGTTTCGCCTAGTTACTGATTATAGGAAGTTAAACGATATTACTGTGAAGTCTAAATACCCTCTACCTCGTATTGATGATATATTTAATAAGGTTAAAGGTTCTACCTGTTTCACAGTACTAGATTGTGCGGATGGTTTTTGGCAACTACGTATAGCTCCTGAGGATTGCCACAAAACCGCCTTTGCTACCCCTTTTGGGCACTATCAGTTTAGAGTAGCGGCTATGGGACTCTGTAACTCTCCTGCCTCTTTCCAAATGTTAATGAATGAAGTGCTTAGACCTGTTATGGGAAATTCCCACCTTCCTCAAGTGTCCTCTGATTTAAAGGATCCTTCCTTCTCCTCTGTTTCCTTATCTGAGCATGACCGTTCTTGTGCTCAAGCTTACTTAGATGATATCCTTATTTATTCTCCTGATTTTGAAACGCACCTACGTGATTTAAAGAAAGTACTAGAAATCATGGCTGAAAATTCTTTATGGGCGCGCCGTGCTAAAGTTCGCTCTGGTAGAAGTGTCCCCTTCTTAGGGCACGTTCTGTCAGATGCCGGGGTTGCTACCGACCCAGACAAGACTAAGTCAATTCAGGAATGGCCTACCCCTACCGACGTTAAAGGTGTACGTAGTTTCCTAGGAATTGCTTCCGTACTATAGGCGTTTTATCCCGCGTTTCGCAACTATAGCAGCCCCTATTAATCATCTATTAAAGAAGGATATCCCCTTTGTTTGGAGTAGTGAATGTCAGTCGGCTTTTCAGTGTCTAAAATCCCTACTCCTCTCCCCTCCCGTACTCATCCTACCGGATACTACTAAACCCTTTGTTGTAGCTACAGATGCTAGCAAGGTAGCTATAGGGGGCGTCCAGTTAAGTAATGCAATACGCATTACTTAACTAAAATTGGGCCGCGTGGGGAAATCCGGCGTTCCGCACACACCGCTCGTTACCGAGGTGACTCGATTAATTACGACTCGGCTATTCCCAGCCTCGCGCCGTAATTCCTATTTCGACTTGGCCTACCCGGCCTCCGCCAAACATAGAAATCCACAAATATCTCGACTCGGCCTCCCAGGCCTAACCGCCGCAAATATTTCCGTGCCTCCGAGAGGATTCGAACCCGGTACCCCAGGAGCGAACGCCAATCTTAGTTAAGTAATGCAATACGCATTACTTTTGCATACTTGCAAGTATGCAAAAGTAATGCGTATTGCATTACTTAACTAAAATTGGGCCGCGTGGGGAAATCCGGCGTTCCGCACAAACCGCTCGTTACCGAGGTGACTCGATTAATTACGACTCGGCTATTCCCAGCCTCGCGCCGTAATTCCTATTTCGACTTGGCCTACCCGGCCTCCGCCAAACATAGAAATCCACAAATATCTCGACTCGGCCTCCCAGGCCTAACCGCCGCAAATATTTCCGTGCCTCCGAGAGGATTCGAACCCGGTACCCCAGGAGCGAACGCCAATCTTAGTTAAGGTAGGCCAAGTCGAAATAGGAATTACGGCGCGAGGCTGGGAATAGCCGAGTCGTAATTAATCGAGTCACCTCGGTAACGAGCGGTGTGTGCGGAACGCCGGATTTCCCCACGCGGCCCAATTTTAGTTAAGTAATGCAATACGCATTACTTTTGCATACTTGCAAGTATGCAAAAGTAATGCGTATTGCATTACTTAACTCGTCCTTCTCCAGGATCAGGGTCAGGGCTTACAGCCAATTGAGTATATCTCTAGGACAATGCTTCCTGCGGAGCGTAACTATCCCGTACACCAGCAAGAACTATTAGCTGTGGTGTATTGTTGCCACGCGTGGCAGCACTTCCTTAAAGGTGCTCAATTTGATGTTTGTCTGAATGAACCCTGTGAGCTTGATCCTTATAGATTAGTTATCCAGACAGATCACCGCCCTCTTACCCATCTTCTCTCACAACCCAACCTTACCCCTCGTCAAGCGCGCTGGATGGAGTTTTTAGCACAGTTCTCCCCTTCAGTATGTTAAGGGTGTAGATAACATAGTACCAGATGCACTCTCCCGTCGTGCAGATTACTCCTTTTTCGAGGACCTTGATGTTCTCAATACTACTCTAGTTCCTACTACTATGGGTGTAACCCCGTATGGTGAACTACCTGATGATGAATCCTATGCCTACCTCTTTCATACAGCTGTTCGCATGCCTGATCTCCTTTCTCACGTAGGACTCTCTCTCCCGTGTGAGGCCCTTCCTGTGGTCTCGGTGGGGGGGAGGGGAAAAATAAAATTTCTATACCGCTTAGCCATATAGCGACTAGGTCAGGAAAGTCTTATGAACACATAGTCCCTCTAGGACCTCCCCTTCTCTTTGGCAAGGCGGTAGGAGATCTCTTTAAACCTGTTCTGGATACCTCTGTAGCGATGCCTACCTCTGATCTCGAACGTCTTATTAGTAGATTTACGGCCACTGAGCCGGAAGCATTAGCTGCCATTGCTGCCCATCCCCAACAATTAGGCAAGCACCCTTGTAAATTTGTAGGTGGATTTTTATATGTGCAGATAGCAGATTCTCCCCCTCAATGGCGCCTGTATGTCCCTCCTATCTGTCGCTCCTCCTTGCTCTTTGAGTTGCATGACTTAGCTGCTCACCAGGGTGGTAAACGGGTACGGGACCTAGTAGCCCGCTCTTACTACTGGCCTTCCCTTTTAAAGGATGTAGATGAGTATGTTAGAACCTGTCAATCTTGCCAGGAGATGAAACCCAACAATGTAGGACAGATAGCAGAGCCTAGGACCTTACCTGATCCCATCATGCCGTGGGACTCCATTATGATGGATTTTGTAGGACCTTTTAGGAAGAATGATAGAGGTAACGCCCAGATCCTTGTTTTTGTAGATCGTTTTACTCGTATGTGTCATCTCGTGCCGTGTCCCTTAGAACTCACCGCACGCGATTGCGCACGCCTATACCTTAATAACGTATATAGATATCATGGTTTGAGTAGGCAGTTTATTAGTGATAAGGATAAGTTATTTACTTCTGATTTTTGGCAGCAGTTCTTCGCTGCTATCGGTACCAAGGTCACCTTCGGTACTGCCTACCACTCCTCCTCGTCTCATTTAGTAGAACGTTTGAATAGGGTAGTGGAAGAAGCTCTGCGTCACTATGTGAATGGCTCTGGGAGTGATTGGGAGGATTACCTATGTTTGGTAGAGTTTTCCCTTAACAACTGCCCTCAGGCTGCGCATGGTTATACGCCCTTCTTCCTAGATACTGGTAGACAACCTCTTACCCCTACCTCTCTCTTAGCTAGTCCTTTAAGGGACAAGGATGATGTGTCCCGGGATACTGTAGAAGGTGTGCAGGCGTTATTAGATAAGATGAAGAATGCACACGACAACGCTATTGCAGGGTACCATAGGGCGCAGGCCAAATACCTTGCTAGGTTGCGTGCCTCATTAGATAGAAGAGCACCTGAGATAGAAATAGGAGATTTAGTCTTAGTAGAAGGCCCCCGTGTTGGCCGCTTCGCTCATAAGTTCGAAGCTGAACTGAAAGTGAAACTTAGGCCCGCCTTCTTAGGACCCTTCCGTGTGTTGTCTAGAGTAGGTAATTTTCTGTATGAGATAGATATTCCTACCTCTTGGCAGACCCACTCTCGCACCTTTCATAGAAGCCAGCTGAAGCTCTATCATCAGAGCACGTTCGCTGGTAGAGAATTAGCCCCTGCCCCTTTAGAGCATAACCCGGATACTGGTGAGGTAGAGGATGAGGTAGAGGGTATCGTGGCCCATAGAGATATCAAAAAAGGCCGCGGTACCCAGCGCCAGTATAAGGTGAAGTGGATGTATGCTCGTAGTGAGGTAGATAAGGTCTGGTATACTGAGAGTGAGCTAGATGGGTGTAGTCGCCTGCTGCAGGAGTATAAAACCCTGCATAAGCTCTAGTTGTAGACCTTCTCCTCTCTTATGTTATGTCTGCTGTCGACGGATGGTTGGTTGTCCCCTCCCCTCCGCAGCCGTCATGTCAGAGCCTACCCCTCCGGCTGAGAGCTCGCTGCCGTCCCCGCCCCCACCGGACCCTGAGCTGTATTTCGAGGCCCTTCCGGGCCGCTGGGTGTCGCGATCAAGTTACCCGGGTGGCGTTGTGCAGCCGGCCCTTCAGGCCCAACATGCGGGCTTAGTCAGGGCGGCCCTCTTCGGGGTCACGTGGTATGGTCCTTCCCCTGATGAGCCGCACCAGCTTGTCCTGCACGGGTTCGACGATGCCGGACACTGTTTGTTGGGGTGTGGTTCCAGCTGTCCCGCCTTGGGACAGATAGATGCGGTTCTCCGGTGCTGCCGTGTGTTCTCCTACCTCTCTACCCCTGTGTGGGCCGTACCTGCCTACGGGAGGTGTTCCCTTGGCTTCCGGCTGAGGGTGATGCTGAGGTAGATGAGAACCCCTGTGACCTTTTACGGGCCGTAGAATTCATGGAGATAGCTGATCAGTCGGCGGGACTAGCGGTTAGTGGTCCTGCCCCTTCGGGCGCCCCAGCCGAGGTACATTATACTCCAGATTATTCTGCCTCGAGCGCTGCGTCCGCCTCCTCGGCGTCTGTTCCTCCCTCTCCGGTCCCGTCGTCCCCTCGGTCGACCCGGGTGTTGCAGTAGAGCCTACCCCTTCGGGTTTGCCTGATCCTCTTTCGGCGACGGTCTCGGCTATGCAGGCTCAGATCCAGTCCCTGACCACGGCGTTCGGGGCCTTCCTGGCGGCCCAAGCGCAGACTCCGGCCACGCCAGGTGGGGTGTCTGTGGTGTCCGCGCCCCCTACCCCTTTGGTTGCTTCGGCACCTGTGGTTTCGCCGGCGCCCCCTACCCCTTCGGTTGCTGCGGCTCCGACACCTCCGGTTGCCTCCGTGCCTGCGGCCGACGTTCCCGCGCCTCGGCGCGAGTCTTCAGCCCCTTCGGCTGTGCCCGCCGTCGCCCCCTCTGGGCCGTCCGCTGCGCCCTCACAGCCAGTTCGTGGTTTCTTCAGCGACACGGGCGATCATCCCAGGCTTTGGGAGGGTGGTCCCCCGCAGAGGATCCCGGTGCCCGACTGGAGCTTGGATGGTAACCAATCTTATGCCGGGCTGCCTGTCCCTACGGGCCCTATCTTCAATATGTGGCCTGAGGGTGCACCGGCAACGGAGACCGGCGCGCCTGCGTCGATGGCGGGTCCGTCACGGCCCTCTCTGGCTTCGGGTCCGGCGCGACCTCCTGTTTTACCAGTGCCCCTGCGTCGGTGTCGGCTCCTGCCCCTGCGTCGGCCCCTGCTTCGGTCCCTGCTCCTTCGGCCTCGCGGTCATTGGCCGCGGTTGTTCGGTCCACCGGTCAGGATCCTCGCGTCACCCGCGCTGCCGATTCCCTCCGGGAGTTGTCCCAGGGTGATCGGGACAGGGCCCCTTCTGTGGTGCATGCGACGCCGGAGTCGCGCGACACGCCCATTCCTGGGTATGGTATGTCCGCACTCGCCTGCCGACAGTGTGACCTGCCGCGCGCCTCTGCTGAGCTTGCCATCTCCCCATGTCCTACGGGTTCTCCCAGGTGTGTCGGGCGCCCGGGATCGTGGCCTACCCATTGAGACTGATCGGCCTCCTTCGACATGGTTATTTTAGCTGATCCGGTGTTCGAGGGTGAGATCCTGGTCCGGCGCGTTCTGTATCGCTGGGCTAGGCGCCACAACGACTTGGACACCTACGGTGGGTTCCAGTGGGCTTACCCTCCACCTCTGGGCATTATGGCTTCGGATGCCCTTACAGTAGAGTTTCCTGCGGTGCCGGGTGCGGCGTACACTACGGTCCTCCAGCCCATCCTTGAGTGGGATGCCCGTCGCCCGGCGCCTATCCCGGGCCAGGGTCTAGACTCCCGCGGTCACCCTCCTCCTCGGGCCAGCGACTACCTAGAGACATTCGGGTCGCGACAGTGTGTTCGTCGGTGGCGCTCCCGCGAGGTTCGGCACATCCGGTTGTGGCCGTCCAACGTGGAGCCCCTGGTGGACCTGTTCTTCCCGACGGGTATGCGCCCTCGGATCCGGTACCATCGCCTCCTCCTGCGGGCCCTTTGCCTGATCGCGGTAGAGCCTTTCCTTCGCCTCTTTGCCTGTGGCTTTCTGGACTGGGCCCGTGGCCAGGTCGTCCTCACGCAGCATAGGTATTACTGGGCCTTCCTGGGCCTCTTTCCTGACGGCGTGTGGGCCGATGTTTTCCTCACTGTAGATAGGCATGACAATGTCGAGGATGTGGCCCACTACCAGGCCTACCTGGAGGTCCTGCTGGCCTCTCGTGGCACTTATCAGACGGATGGCCACTAGATAGAGGGCCTTAGGCCCGACCTGAGGGTGTTGTCCCTCCGGTATATAGAGTCGCCCTCATATTCTGGCCAGTTGGTTGGCTGTTCTTGGTCCTTAGCGCTGATGTGTTTACTCTGTGTGTCCTGCCCAGTGCCGTCCCCCCCGGCCAGGACTCCGTTCCAGGCAGTTAGGGGAACCTCCCACCAGGCTTGGTGCTGGCTAACCCTACACCACCCGGCGTGGTGGTGGAGACCGTGTGAACTATTGGTGCTTTGTATCTGGGATGGTCTATCGATTGTGTTGGTATGTGCTGGGTGCATTAGGTTTTTCCTACCCCTTTGGTTCCCTCCTCTCTGCGTAGGGAGAGGGCTCCCTACCTTTTGTGGGGGGGGAGGTGTTACGTCGCGTAACAATTCGTTGTAGTTACGGACGTAAATTAGGTCCTTGGCCTCGGTTGTTCCTAGGTTACGTGCAGTTCTAGTTTGGACATGATTGTCCCCGTAACAGTACTGTGGTATATTGGGTGCCTTTGGGCGCCGCGCCGCGTACTATATTAGTGGTCCTTATCCTTTTGTAGAATGTAGTGGACCGGCGTGCATCTGTGCACCTGCCTGTGTTTCTGTGTTTCTGCAGGCGAGGGCCAGGTCGGCCCGAGCCTGTTGGACCGTTGGTGACCATTTATGCACGTTCCACTCCTTGTGTGGTCACTCGGCGTGTGTTAAATGAATTAACACATATAGGCTTGGGTCACGGCAGTTTAGTTGTGTTTCCTTCCTCTTTTCCTGGAGTAAACGGGTTTGATTAAATGGCCTATGGCATATTACAGTAGTACATATGTAAATGCATTGAGATCTGGTTCGTCTCGGTCGTCTTTCGCTAGGGGTGTAAATAGAAGCGGCCTCACTAGTTTAGGTAGTATCAGGACCGGTAGAGGTAGAGGTGGCGGCCGAGGCTTGCGGCGTAACAACAGGCTGTGTTACAAATACCACGTTCCCAGCACAGCTGGCATTTTCATCGTGCTGGCACTCTCTCGGTCTCTCCGTGTAATTTCAGCTAGCTTGCCAACTGCCAAGTCATTACTGGACTTGCGAAAAGCCTAGCTCATAGTGCAGTGTAGAGAATCTTGGCAAAGGTAGGCGCCGCGCCACGGTCCGGTTGGCCTGGCGCCAAGCGCTGCCCCAGCTCGAACCTCGAAAATTTCCAAGTCCAAATCACGTATTCCTGACAAAATACGCGTATAGTACGTCGGGGGCAAAAAAACGCGTATTGCCGTATTTATTTTGACAATACGCACGTATTTGCCAACCTGGCGTGTGCGTGTGCGTGTGCGTGTGCGTGTGCGTGTGCGTGTGCGTGTGCGTGTGCGTGTGCGTGTGCGTGTGCGTGTGCGTGTGCGTGTGCGTGTGCGTGTGCGTGTGCGTGTGCGTGTGCGTGTGCGTGTGCGTGTGCGTGTGCGTGTGCGTGTGCGTGTGCGTGTGCGTGTGCGTGTGCGTGTGCGTGTGCGTGTGCGTGTGCGTGTGCGTGTGCGTGTGCGTGTGCGTGTGCATGTGCGTGTGCGTGTGCGTGTGCGTGTGCGTGTGCGTGTGCGTGTGCGTGTGCGTGTGCGTGTGCGTGTGCGTGTGCGTGTGCGTGTGCGTGTGCGTGTGCGTGTGAGCAGGATTGAGTGTGGGCAAGGGCAAGTGCAAGGGCAAAATATCTAGAACCTTGATGTCTAATCACTGCAAGAAATTAAATGTCCTCAAATGAGGACATTTTAAAGATGGATACCATTTGTAATAACTCACACACGTCCATGGGTACGGTATGGAACCATTAACTTTTATGATATGCTCAAGAGTTGAAATGCTTTACATCCATGAAATATGCTCATTGTATAATTGTTTACGATTTATGAATTCATGTAGGGGGGTCGTTACACGAGTGACCAAAAAGCACTCTGACAAGTCATGTTCAATGTGCCAAGAAAGAAGGCATGGCCAGGTCATGGCTGGTCCTGAAAATGCACTGAGGGTGCCCACAACATGTCTACGTTACACCCTCGCTATCCTAGACCCTGCAGCCTGCCAGGGGGGGGGGGGCACAAAATGTAACTGGCAGCCAGGGACGATGGTGCAGGCCAAATAGCAGGTGTAAAGCTAGCTCAGTCCAAAGAGTGAAACAAGAAGCAAATATTTGCGTAGGCCAAGGTTAGGTCCAAGATTGTCATTAGAGGCTTGGCTGCCACCACGGTGCTAAACCATGATGCTGAAGCCTCGCATTACATATGAAACATATTCTGAAAGGGGCACGTATTGTAACACAATAACAATGTAAACATGACGAGCTCAAGTTTCCAAGCCAGTCTAATTCATCACTTGGACAAGAGTTAAAGCGTTAGAAACATATGGGCATCTAGTCGCTCTACACGTAAGCCAGCCATAATTTCAATGCA
This sequence comes from Mesostigma viride, assembly GCA_009746045.1. Lineage (NCBI taxonomy): Eukaryota > Viridiplantae > Streptophyta > Mesostigmatophyceae > Mesostigmatales > Mesostigmataceae > Mesostigma > Mesostigma viride. The sequence continues at coordinate 2,098,613 of RPFO01000080.1, read as the reverse complement.
CAAGGATACACATTTCCATCACCATTCATCTTCATCATCCTGAACGACTCGAACACGCGGATAAGATAACGGCAGGCTCGAGCTACCATGGTCCGGATTCTCCCGATTTCTGGCCTGCGCTGGTTGTCTCCTTGATATGGGCAACATCCCAGCAAGCCTTGAAAAGCTTCAGGCAGTATATGTGTTAAATCAAACTACCACATTGCAATTAAACACAGCGACTGCTACTTGCTGCTGTTTTGACATCGCAAGACCGTTTACCTTTTCAGTGACGCAACGGGAAAAGAAAGCACTGTCCAGCAAACTTCCGTAAATCCGCTTTGTCGCCGTTTACCGAAACAGCGATAACATTTTTGTCGCGAGGGTTTTCTAGCTCCAACTCGGACCAGCCAGCAGCAACCTCTATTGGCACCCGTGATCATTACTATCATAATACGCCGTCTAGGTCATCTAGTCGCTCTACACGCAAGCCACGAACACGCGGACAAGATAACGGCAGGCTCGAGCTACCATGGTCCGGATTCTCCCGATTTCTGACCTGCGCTGGTTGTCTCCTTGATAATACGCCAACCCTTCAGGGTGACATCCGTTGTCACGACTCGACGGCTTATGGTCGTCATAGGGAATGAACGCCGGTTCATATGGAACAGTGAACAAGCTGCTTGTCGTCTGTCGAGCTCTATGCGGAGCACGTAACCTTGTGCAACGATCGTTGCTCAATCCATACGATGCAAGTACCGACTGGATACATACGAAGCAACGACCGACAACAAGCAGCTGGAATTACGGCATGGCCTGGAGGCAACCGCTGGCCCTTCCCTTGCAGCTACGCCGCCATGCACCTGTTGTAAAATATTCTGGTCATTTCAAACAAATTGCGCAAAATGCTGGGGGGGGGGGGGGGGGGGGGGGGTGTCCATGGGTGGCCCTTAGCGGGTGTGGCCCTTAGCCGGGTGGATTACCTTACAACGTGCATTCCGGAAAACGACGACCTGACCATGGCGGCTTGCGCCCACGCATGGCATTTACGTTTTCGTTCGAATTTTCTGACCAAACTCAGGAAATTGATTTTATACGTCCTAAAGATGATACAGGCCAATTTTTGGTTCGCGGGAATGCCGTTTGATAGGTGTCGGCAGCGTGCTTGCTGGAAAAACCTGCGATCAGGCCGGACGATAGAAACGTTGACAGCAATACCTTTCCGGCGTATTTTAAAGGATATATCGGTTTCTTTTTACTTTTTATGATGGTTTGTAGTCGTAAACGTGCAAGGGTGGCCAGAAATCGTCGAATCTAGCGACCATGCTGCACAACTTTGGTGTGCCGCAATGCGCCATTTTGCGGCCACCGCCTGGGCCAAGGTAATGCCAGCCATGCCAGGTAAAGCTGAGTTATCGTTTTCTTGTCGATTTTTGACGTTTATATATACGTTCTAGCTTGTGTAGCACATTCTTTTTGCATTATTCATGCTCTTTCTTGACCATGGCCTGGCCCCTTCCTAAAACACCATTCTTAGATGCTTCCCTCAGTCAGTTGACCTGCCATAGTGTGATGGTGATAAGTTTTAGAGGCTGTATGGGTTTGAATACCTCCATATATGTTTGTTATACATTTCCCACACACATATTGCATGAGTGTGAGGCAGTTGGCTGGTCTCTGTGGCATCATCAAGCATGTAACCGGTGAGTAGAAGCTTCCCATTGTCAGCATGTGCCACCAGGTGTGCTGGCCATCACCTGGCAAGCTATAGCAGCTTAGGCCTAGTTTATCCTTGCTAGGTCAAGCTGAAATAGGCTTAAAATCACTAGTTTGTTGGTGGCTGCCTCCTAGAATGCATGCCTTGCGTACGGTATCCGTACCACGTTACCTACGTGCATGGACAAGGTGGCACCTGCACATAGGTGCCATGTAAGGGCAGTGTGATGATGCAGTTATGTTTCCCCATCATTGTGGAAGGGAAATGTATTGTGTGGCATGGTTGGGGGCCATTTTTTGTAGGTGTTAGTAGGTAGTATGCCCACCCCTACCCCCTTGGTTTCTTTTTACCACCGGTACCCCTATGGGCTGTACTGGGTGTAACTGCTGGTATACCCACCCAAATGATGACCCCAATGGCTCAAACTATTCAGCAACTAATTGTTTATCATCCCTGAAGGGGTAGGTGCCTAGCTCTTACAACATAATTCAAAATGCACATTCTACCAAAAATGAAAACGCTCGTCTTGACCCCCCTGACTTTGACAGCAGTTATACATGGCCTACCCTGCATATATGTAAGGTTGTGATATACCAACCCGAAGGGCAACTCATGGACATGCTTGGCCCCCAAGGACAGCCATTGGATATGGGTGGGTTGGATGGCATGTGGTTTGCAAAATTGTGAAGTTACAGCCGATGCATCGGCAGTATTTCTGCCCATTTAGGGGTTAAACAATTCTGCTACTGAGTTAGGGTAGGCATGGGAGGCCAAAGATTCACACTGAATGAGATTAGCAAGCTCAGGGGTAATACACGGGTAGTAAGATAGTGAGGGACTAAAACATCATCAGGGAGACGCCATCTATTATGAATTTGCCACGACTCTGTGTTCTGGGTAAGCAGCATAATAAAAGTGAAAAACTGTTGAGGGGAAGACTTGACATCTAATTTGGGAAGATTAGCAAAGAGGGGAAGAGCAGGGGGCTTAGGAGGATGGGAAGGATTAGATCTGCCCATGGGACCACTGTCTTCTACTTCCACATAAGAGGGATAGAACGAAGGAAGAGGAAAGGTTTTGGATAGGGGTCTAGAAGGGGCCACCGTTTCAGGTTGATGCCCATAGGAGAAGGGAACAGTATATGGTTCACGAAGGGAGGAGTAGGCAAAATGATCATAATTTCTGTCATCTAGAGGCATGGTGCTGAAATCACTATTAACTTCTAGCTCTGCTACGCGGGAAGGGACCTGGGCAACCTCGTAGGCCGTGTCAGGGTAGGACCAAGAAGCAGGAGGATGAAATGGAACTGCACTAGGGCGACCAGAAGGGCCTACAGGAGCAGAGATACGACCCGTGTTGTAAGCAGGGATGGAAGGAACCGGGTGAGGAGGAGGCCTGGAAGCATTGTCAGGGAGTGAGGACCTAATTGAGGGTTGAGCCAAGGGTGCAGGAGGGGCAGGGGCCTGGTTCAAGGTAAAGGAGGGGTCGTCACTAAATCTGACATGCACACGTTGTTCAAAGGTAGGAGGAGTAACAGAGGAACGACGACGACCACCAGTGGTAGGGGAAGGAGGTGAGGTACGCAGGTTACCTGGAGGAGTGAGGTGGTGTACCGTTTCCAAGGAGTCCCGTCTGTTACCACGAGTATTGTTGTTATTATCATTAGTAGTAGTAGTAGTAGTAGTAGTAGTAGTAGTAGTAGTAGTAGTAGTAGTAGTAGTAGTAGTAGTAGTAGTAGTAGTAGTAGTAGTAGTAGTAGTAGTAGTACATAGTAGTAGTAGTAGAAGCGGTAGGAGTTAGTCTCCATGCTTTGCTGTAGACTAAGTCTCAAAGGCATTGTGAATACAACGTATGAATAAGCCTTGTAAACCCACGTTGGTATGTGAATATAAATACCACGTGGGCTATGCAGATAGGGATGCTAGTCGAGTCGCATACGTTTCCCTAGATAGGTACTTTGGGTACTGAGGTACGTGACAGATGTCAGTACCCAGTATACGTAGTGTCCTGTCATTGGACGGTACTAGAGTATCCTAGATAGGGACCGTACTGCAGCGTGCATTGATTTGTGATCGCACGATGCAGTGACTAGGCAGCTACCTGTCATCGTGCGGCCTCGGGCCAACGGTCTGCACCCAACGGTCACTGGCGGCGCAGCCGGTGAGAGGAACGTTGATAAAGGGTAAACCTATTTTCTAATGAACCAAGCAATTCATTGCTCACAGCTTCAGTGTTCTCAAGCAATATATCCCACCGCATTCTAACTTGAATTTTATTTGCTACCATGGCTATCACGAACAAGAATGTCGCTAAGAAGCTTACCTACAACGAGGATGATGATGGGCAGGATCGGCGGATGCCCAGAGACAACAACAAGAAGCCGGCTGGCGATGCGGCCATTTCCAAGAAAAAGAAAAAGAACAAAAAGACTCACAATGGTTGCCAGGACGAGGGGACGGCGGCTGCAAAGCCGACCGACCTACCCCCCTCCCCTGCGAGGCCGGAGGCCGAGACGGCTCCCCCCGGGGAGACCGGCTTACCCTCGACTCCGGCGGCCGCCCCAGCCGCAACCACGGCTGGCGCGGCCATGGCTGCGGAGACCTCGGTGGTAAACCCCACTGAGGCTCCACAGTCCGGCCCCACGTTGCCATCTCTTCGGGAGCGTATGCCCCGTCAGACGGCCTCGGTGGCACCGGACGGGACGATTACCTTTCGTCCCGCCACATCAAACCTTAATGTCCCTTTCGCCCAGGGACATAACCACATTGAGCTAACGTTTGGGCGACCCTCTGCGTCCCTTCTTCGCAAGAAGAAGGACATGGAGAGTATTAAACTCGCACGGGTGGTGCGAAAACCTGTGGAACCCATCGCCGGACAACCAATGTCCGACGATGAGGTATCCGACACTGCCAGTCTCCCCGATGGGGAGACTGAGATCAATCTTACCCCAGCGCTCCTGGCGGTCGAGCAGGCCGCGCTGGTGGCAAATGAAGAACGCCGAGAGCGGCAGCGGGACCGAGAGGTCCGCCGAGAGGCGGCTTTTCGGCTCGCCGCTAAGCGGCAAGAATATGAAGAGGAAGCCGCCCGTCGCCTGGCTACCCACCAGGCGATGGCGGACGCGTACCGCGAGGCCACCCAGCGGTTACGTGACCTCTTAAAAAATGCTGACTATCCCATGGACTATGCGGACAGTCAAGACCTGGCCGAGCTTGCTCGGTCAGCACACTTTAAAACCATGTCCTCCATCACCCAAGCCAGGGTCACGGAGGCCATCTTGGCCAAACATGGGGTGGTAGCTGAAGAAGCCCCCCCGCTGGAAACCACCAGCAAGAAACCCTCTCCCCCCCAACCCCTGCAGTACAAGGAGGGACTGCTGGCCCTGGGCGCGAGGAAGGGCAAAGAGGCGGACTGTCCAGTCCGGCCTGCTATGATCATGGGAGAACCACTCCCTGACATACCCGAGGATGAGGCTGCTTTTCAGGCAGCCCTCCGGGAGCATGAGGTACGCAAGGAGATGAAGCGTCTCATGCGGGAGGAGGCCAGGAGGAGAGCAGAGGCAGACACCCCTGCCCGCCCCTCCACCGATGGGGCTGGACCCAGTGGGGTTACCCGGACACCCCCGGGCTCCCCCAGGGCCACCATGACCCCCCTCCCCCTCCCCCACCACCCCAGGTTCGCCCTGTGGGTTGGGGCCCCCTCCCAAACCAGGGGGGGTGGCCAGGACCCCAGGAGGCCCTGGGGGGAGGTGCAGAGGTGCCACAGGCACCCAACAGGCCTGCTGAGGCCCCCCCAAGGAGCGGGGATGTCCTGGAACAGCTCGCCATTCTCCAGGCCCAGCTGGCCTCGTTGCAAGATCAGCAGTTAACAGCTAACCAGCTGCAAACTGTCGAGGGCCTGCGCGCCCTGATGTCGCGGTATGAGCGGGGGACCATCAACCTGGACCCCACCCGCCTGCAACAAGCAACCGACGCTTCTTGAGGGCCAACCCCCCTCTCACAGGTGTGTTTAACCCTCATAAAAAGGAATCCAAAATCAATATTGCTGGCTTGCCTGAGGGTCACACTGTTGAACAAGCTAAGCAATTTGTTTTTGCTTTGGAGTATGGGATGGAAGGTCTTAACCTTAGACATCAGTTTAAGGCTCTCAGGGCCTCCTCCACATTCCATCAATCATCTCCTGCAATCAGAGCATTGATTCAAACCTATCAGGAACGTACCCTGACACCTGAAGCAGCCATTGAACAGTGGCCTACCTTTATCACTGATCTGAAACAGCTAGTGCTTACCAATAACCACATGGAAGCAGTAGAACGTTTCAACTGGCTTGCTGCATATAAGGTGAACAAGAATAACCTCTCTGGGGATGCAAAAACATACAGGGTAATGATTGAGAAAGACCTTGAGCTTCTCAAGCTCCAACCAAGGTATCTCATCCACACCTGGCTAACAAAAGCTAATTTGCAACCTTCTGTCCTGGCTACCCTGCTTACAGGCCTCAAGTCCCTCTGGGACAACTTCAGAGCTGCCATGCTCTATATCGAGGAGGCAGTGGACCCCCTGGGTACTGGCAACAACCAGGCCCAGGACCCCAAGGTCCAGGGTGTCCAAGGCCACAAACGCAAGGGGCAGGCCAGCCAGGGGGGGCACCCAAGACCCACAAGTCCTCCCACCAAGGGGGCAGTGGCTCTCAGGGGCGTGGCAACACGTGGCACCGTGTGCCCCTGCATGGCAACCCCAACAACAACAACAACAACAACAACAACAACAGGTCCCAGCAGGGCAACAATAACAACAGGTCCCAACAGGGCCAAAACAACAACAACAACAGGTCCCAGCAGGGCCAGAACCGGTCCCAGCAGGGAAACAACAACAACAACAACAACAACAACAACCAGCCTGGCAACCCTGGGGGGTCCATAAGGTGCCTGAGGTGCTTCCAACGAGGGCACGCACGGCACAACTGCCCCAACAACGACTCCCTGGCCAACGGGGTGGATCTCTGCCCGGGCTGCTGGCACGCACGTCATCCCCTGGGGCCTCCAGGCAGCCGTTGCAACAGGCCTCGCTACCCAAATCAATGTGAGTTCACTCACCTTATGTACTCTGAGGATGATGATCTCATTACCATTGGGGATGGCAACCAGGGCATAATTGATTTTGAGGCAGCAACCTTACTGTCCTCCCAACACCCTGTTCTGGAACCTTACATAAAAGCACTAACCCCTACTGTTGACAACTCCATAGATATCAAGGAGCTTGCTCATCAGCTGCACCTAGCCATGGGTCATGAAACAGTGGCTGAGGAACTGGCCAGACGGCTGGGGGGTAGTAGCATGGGAAAACAACTCAGGAATGCAGTAAAACTGGCTAGACAACACTGTCAAGAATGTCAGTTCAATAGCCCCAAACCTCAAAAATGGCATACTGCAACTCCTTCCACCAATAGGGGCATGATAGTGGGGGATGTGATGCACATCAACAAAGATGTCCAACCCTACCTGATCCTAAAAGACTCATGGTCCAGGTTCACAGTAATGGAACCCCTACCTGGCATGTCTGCAGGGCAGCTACGTGTTGCACTCATGATTGCTTTACCCAGATTCTACCCAGTTGACAGAATTTTGCTTGATCAACAATTTTCTTGTCTGACTGACCTGGAAGGGTGTGAAGCAATAGAGATTGCTGGGCTGGAAGATCATGAGGGTCAGGGGGTCATTGAAAGAACCATCAGATCTGTCAAAACCCTACTAGCCAAAAATCCTTCCAAGGATGCTACTTCAGGGGTCTATTGTGACAGGGCACTCTGGTGTCATGAAATGTGCACAACCCTAAACATGAGACCTGTCTTGCATGCCACGTGGGGTGAAGTAATCCCAGCAGGCCTGCAGGCAGGTGTATATCCCCCAGAGGTGATAGCACTGTACAACACTGCACGTGCACAAACCTCAGCAAAACTGGCAGAAAAAGATAAAACCCATTCCAGGCCAGTATTCCAAAAAGGTGATCAAGTTCTCTATTACAAGGAAAACAGCTTTGGTAAGGTTGGAACTTGGCTAGGTCCAGTTACCATCCGTGGATTTACCAAAAACAGCAAGACCGTGGAGGTCAAGCACAATATCAATGGGAAGCGTCACAGGGTGAGCTGTCATAGAATTAAGAAGTATTATTCTCCCATGGCAGACGTGCCTGGGGAAGAGTCTTTAAGCATGGACTCACTACTTCTATCTGGCAACTCCAGCATGCCCAGCAGTAGCTCTGAGCCACCAATTACTGCTGTTGACAGCACCACAGCACCCTCTGTGAACCTTCCACCCTCAGTGAAGCCAGGCCCACTTCACAACCTGGGGATTGCTTAACCAGGCACGAGGTAGCTGGGTTGGAAGCATTAGCTCAGCCCCAAGGCACCAAATTGTCTGCCAACCCTCCCGCTCTGAGGTCAAGATTGGCAGTCGCCTTGCAAGCATTACACAGGTCACATAAGCAACAAGCTGCTGTGGCCGCAGGGTTGGCAAAAGTCTCAGCTGTGTGCACTAGTCAGGACCCCTGGACCCTGGCAATAGACACTCAGGCACAGGTCAGTGTGATCAGTGCACAAGCCATCCCTGGTCTTGAGATTGCACCTTCATTTTGGGCACGGGTGCAGGATTTCTCAGGCCAAAGCTCACTGGATGTAGTGGGACAAGTGATGCTCCCTATACTTGGTATTCAGACACCCTTCCAGGTGGTGGAGGGGTACTCTGGTAACACCTTGTTGGGGGAACCTTTTGTATCCTATCCTGGGGTGCTTATCTCAGCTAATGAGCTCAGTGTCACAGGGGTGGGTGCAGTTCCTCTGGACCACTTTAAAATCCCTCTCTCCAGTATTGTCCCTGGTATGGATGCTGTCATCAAGGCAGTCAACACTCAGTATGCACCAGGGGAGATCCCTGATCTGGACAAGTTAGTGCACAGCCAGTTCCTCCATCCCTCAGCCTTTGGGCTGGGTAAGTGGGACATAGCCATGCACTCACCCCACCAAATCTCCCACGTCATACAAGAATGCAAAACACAAAAAGGGTTTACCAAGTGGCTGATGGCCATTGTCCACCAAGCCAGGCAGGAATGGGTCCTGCCCAACCCCAAAAACCCTCAATACAAACCGCCTGTCACCCCTTCATGGGACGTGCCAGAGGGAGCCAAAAAGCTCAGATTAAAATTTGTTCTCAAACAAAAACCACAAAAAGTGGGCTCCCCAATCTTCCATGCCAGACCATGTGTCACAGAATTAAAGGGGACCTCCACACTGCCAAAAGGGGAAACATACACACCTGGGCTGCAACAAACCTCACTCAGGATCATGCTCTCCCTCTTCCTCCACAACCTCAATGCAGGCCAAGACTATGTCTGCAAAGCCACTGATATTAAAAGGGCCTTCCTCAGGGGGGACCCAGAAAAGGCTGAATCTGTGTGGAAAGGGAAGGTGTACGTGGTAGACACCCCAGCTGTGTGGAAACCTTATATTGATGAGCCCCACCTTATCATCAACATTGGGGTGGAAGGGCTTGTCAGTGCCCCAAAAATTTTCAGAGACTCAGCAGAGGAAGTATTCAAAAAGCTCAAGGCCACGTATGATGACCTGGACCCATGCTTTTTTGTTGTACCCACCCCCTCTGGACTGCTGTTCTTTGTGTGGCATGGAGATGACCAACTCATTTGTGGGCCTAGAGCTGAGGTGGAAACCTTTATTCAGCAGGTCCAGGAATCATATGAGATTGGCAAACAGGTGGAATTGAGCACAACCCCCATCCAGTTCTGTGGCATCATGTTGCAGCTGCATAGGCAGCCAGATCAGTGGGTCTGCTCTCTCTCCCCTCCTGCAGAATATATCCAAGATTGTCTAGATCTGCTGCAGGACAACTACCTCCCCTTACATATGTGTGCCACTGTTCAGGGCAAACTGGGGTGGTGGTCAGCCATCTGTGGGGCTCCCTTAGCTGTCATCAGCAGGGTCACCCATGATGTTCTAGTCAAGATCAAATGCAGTCACATCAGGAAGTTGGTCAATGACTGTCCCCCCCTCATCCTCCATGGCCTGAATCTGATGGAAGACATCCACATCCAATGTGTCATGGACAGCTCCATGGAGAGCAGAACAATCAATCAGATGGGGGCACGGGAATCAGGGCTGTTTTTTCTCACCAACAGGTCAGATTACATGTCCCTCACTTCCTGGTACAGCAGGCTACACCGCAGAAAACCTGGCAGCAGCAACTCAGCTGAATGTCGTGCTGTGGTGTCTGCTGCATTGCATGCTCGTTCCCTGCAGCACATGCTCACCTGGCTACAAACCCAGGCAGGCAGCACATGCAATGTCATCTCACATCTCTATACTGACAGCCAATCTGTGATCAGTTTTCTAACCAAGAAATCTGTCTCTGCTGCTGTCCACACTGACTTGGATTGGGTGATCCTCAAACAGGAGGCCACCTATTTTTCCAGCTGGACTCATGTGGATGATGAGGACAACCCAGCAGACGCTCTCACGAAGCTGCGGGATGCTGCTGGCCAACAGTACCAGCTCCTCTTTCAGAACATGAACCCCTATGATATCAGAGTCAGTGTTTGAATAAATGACTGGCCATAGCACAGTACACAACCACCACACCCCCTTACCACAGCGATAGCTGCTGGGCGCCATAAAATTCAACACATTCGTTGTGGGGTGTGAGTGCTGGCTAGGTCAGATTTGTATCCATTTGCAGCTTGAGGACACAAGCTTTGTATCCATTTACTTAATGTGTGCTTCAGTACCTGGCCAAACCAGCCAGCTGTGTACACCTTATTTAATGTGCAATATAACACCTGGCCAGAACAGCCAGCTGTAACCAACCTGGCTCAACCAGCCATGTCTCTTTTGTACCCCTAATCAACTTAAAAACAATAACAATAATGTTGGGGGTGCAGACCTGCATTAAGAAATAAATAATAAAACAATACTGGAGTTAGTCTCCATGCTTTGCTGTAGACTAAGTCTCAAAGGCATTGTGAATACAACGTATGAATAAGCCTTGTAAACCCACGTTGGTATGTGAATATAAATACCACGTGGGCTATGCAGATAGGGATGCTAGTCGAGTCGCATACGTTTCCCTAGATAGGTACTTTGGGTACTGAGGTACGTGACAGATGTCAGTACCCAGTATACGTAGTGTCCTGTCATTGGACGGTACTAGAGTATCCTAGATAGGGACCGTACTGCAGCGTGCATTGATTTGTGATCGCACGATGCAGTGACTAGGCAGCTACCTGTCATCGTGCGGCCTCGGGCCAACGGTCTGCACCCAACGGTCACTGGCGGCGCAGCCGGTGAGAGGAACGTTGATAAAGGGTAAACCTATTTTCTAATGAACCAAGCAATTCATTGCTCACAGCTTTCAGTGTTCTCAAGCAATATATCCCACCGCATTCTAACTGTAGGTATAGGTGACATCTCTCCACCCACTGGATCCATGTTTAATTATGAGGAAAAACAATGAAAATTGCCCTAGGAAGAAGGATAGAAACCTAAATTAAAGCAAGGAAGGCAAAAGGAAAAACCTTGAATGTCCTAAGCAAGGAAAGCAAGTAAAATTGTTACGCCGCAGGCCTCTACCTCCACCTCTACCTCTACCTGTCCTGATGCTACCTAAACTAGTGAGGCCACCTCTAGCTACACCCCTAGCGAAAGACGAACGAGACGATGAAGATCTCAATGCATTAACGTAAGTACTACTGTAATACGCCATACAACCATTTATCCGAACCCGTTTATTCCAGGAATAGAGGAAGGAAACACAACTACACTGCCGTGACCCAAGCCTATATGTGTTAATTCATTTAACACACGCCGAGTGACCACACAAGGAGTGGAACGTGCATAAATGGTCACCAACGGTCCAACAGGCTCGGGCCGACCTGGCCCTCGCCTGCCGAAACACAGAAACACAGGCCGGTGCACAGATGCACGCCGGTCCACTACTTTCTACCGAAGGATAAGGACCACTAATAAAGTACGCGGCGCGGCGCCCAAAGGCACCCAACTGAATATACCACGGTACTGTTACAAGGACAATCATGTCCCAACTAGAACTACACGTAAACCTAGCCGAACAGCCGAGGCCAAGGACCTAATTTACGTCCGTAACTACAACGAATTGTTACGCGACGTAACACCTCCCCCCCCACAAAAGGTAGGGAGCCCTCTCCCTACACACAGGGAGGAAACCGAAAGGGGTAGGAAAAACCTAATGCACCCAGCACACACCAACACAATCGATAGACCATCCCAGATGCAAAGCACCAATAGTTCACACGCTCTCCACCACCACGCCGGGTGGTGTAGGGTTAGCCATGCAGCACCAAGCCTGGTGGGAGGTTCCCCTAACTGCCTAGAACGGAGTCCTTGCCGGGGGGGGACGGCACTGGGCAGGACACACAGAGTAAACACATCAGTACTAAGGACCAAGAACAGCCAACCAACTGGCCAGAATATGAGGGCGACTCTATATACCGGAGGGACAACACCCTCAGGTCGGGCCTAAGGCCCTCTATCTAACGGCCATCCGTCTGGTAAGTACCACGGGAGGCCAGCAGGACATCCAGGTACGCCTGGTAGTGAGCCACATCCTCAGCATTGTCGTGCCTATCTACAGTGAGGAAAACATCGGCCCACACGCCGTCAGGAAAAAGACCCAGGAAGGCCCAGTAATACCTATGCTGCGTAAGAACGACCTGGCCACGGGCCCAGTCCAGGAAGCCACAGGCAAAGAGGCGAAGGAAAGGCTCTACCGCGATCAAACAGAGGGCCCGCAGGAGGAGGCGATGGTACCGGATCCGAGGGCGCAAACCCGTCGGGAAAAACAGATCTACCAGGGGCTCCACGTTGGACGGCCACAAACGGATATGCCGAATCTCCCGGGAGCGCCACCGACGGGCACACTGTCGCGACCCGAACGTCTCGAGGTAGTCGCTATCCCGGGGAGGAGGATGACCCCGGGAGTCCAGACCCTGGCCCGGGATGGGCGCTGGACGACGGGCATCCCACTCTAGGATGGGCTGAAGGACCGTGCTGTACGTGGCGCCCGGCATCGTCGAACGCGTGCAAAACAAGCTGGTGCGGTTCATCAGGGGACGGGCCGTACCACGAGACCCCGTAAAGAGCCGCCCTGACTAAACTCGCATGTTGGGCCTGGAGGGCCGGCTGCACAACGCCACCCGGATAACTGGACCGTGACACCCAGCGGCCCGGAAGGGCCTCGAAATACAGCTCAGGGTCCGGTGGGGGCGGGGACGGCAGCGAGCTCTCAGCCGGAGGGGTAGGCTCTGACATGACGGCTGCGGAGGGGAGGGGACAACCAACCACCCGTCGACAGCAGACATAACATAAGAGAGGAGAAGATCTACAACTAGAGCTTATGCAGGGTTTTATACTCCTGCAGCAGGCGACTACACCCATCTAGTTCACTCTCCGTATACCAGACCTTATCTACCTCACTACGAGCATACATCCACTTCACCTTATACTGGCGCTGGGTACCGCGGCCCTTTTTGATATCCCTATGGGCCACGATACCCTCTACCTCGTCCTCTACCTCACCAGTATCAGGATTATGCTCTAAAGGGGCAGGGGCTAATTCTCTACCAGCGAACGTGCTCTGGTGATAGAGCTTCAGCTGGCTTCTATGAAAGGTGCGCGAGTGGGTCTGCCAAGAGGTAGGAATATCTATCTCATACAGAAAATTACCTACTCTAGACAACACACGGAAGGGTCCTAAGAAGGCGGGCCTAAGTTTCACTTTCAGTTCAGCTTCGAACTTATGAGCGAATCGGCCAACACGGGGGCCTTCTACTAAGACTAAATCTCCTATTTCTATCTCAGGTGCTCTTCTATCTAATGAGGCACGCAACCTAGCAAGGTATTTGGCCTGGGCCCTATGGTACCCTGCAATAGCGTTGTCGTGTGCATTCTTCATCTTATCTAATAACGCCTGCACACCTTCTACAGTATCCCGGGACACATCATCCTTGTCCCTTAAAGGACTAGCTAAGAGAGAGGTAGGGGTAAGAGGTTGTCTACCGGTATCTAGGAAGAAGGGCGTATAACCATGCGCAGCCTGAGGGCAGTTGTTAAGGGAAAACTCTACCAGACATAGATAATCCTCCCAATCACTCCCAGAGCCATTCACATAGTGCCGCAGAGCTTCTTCCACTACCCTGTTCAAACGTTCTACTAAATGAGACGAGGAGGAGTGGTAGGCAGTACCGAAGGTGACCTTGGTACCGATAGCAGCGAAGAACTGCTGCCAAAAATCAGAAGTAAATAACTTATCTTTATCACTAATAAACTGCCTACTCAACCCATGATATCTATATACGTTATTAAGGTATAGGCGTGCGCAATCGCGTGCGGTGAGTTCTAAAGGACACGGCACGAGATGACACATACGAGTAAAGCGATCTACGAAAACAAGGATCTGGGCGTTACCTCTATCATTCTTCCTAAAAGGTCCTACAAAATCCATCATAATGGAGTCCCACGGCATGATGGGATCAGGTAAGGTCCTAGGCTCTGCTATCTGTCCTACATTGTTGGGTTTCATCTCCTGGCAAGATTGACAGGTTCTAACATACTCATCTACATCCTTTAAAAGGGAAGGCCAGTAGTAAGAGCGGGTTACTAGGTCCCGTACCCGTTTACCGCCCTGATGAGCAGCTAAGTCATGCAACTCAAAGAGCAAGGAGGAGCGACAGATAGGAGGGACATACAGGCGCCATTGAGGGGGAGAATCTGCTACCTGCACATACAAAAATCCACCTACAAATTTGCAAGGGTGCTGTTACGTCCCTGCCCTTTTGGCCGGACGTAACACTGGAATAAATTACTAAGGCCGTTTGGTCTATTGGACTTGGGTTTTATGGACCTTGGCTATTGTGTGAATTGGACTAGTTATTTTGGTCCTAGGTTGTCCTTTTAGGGGCCGGCGCTGTGGCGCCGCGCCTGTACTGAGTCCGTCAGTAGTTCTAGGCGTGGATCCTATAGTTGAGGGTCGATGTCGGCCCGGATCCTACGTGGATTGAGTGACTCGGATTATTCTAGGGAAATTGGCGTGTATCTGCGCCGCAACCAACCTAGGTTAAATTGGTCCGAGGACGAGAGTCTCGTCCTCTTGGTTTAATGAATGATAAGTGCGAATACGCCTACACATTGAGCCCGGGGCATTATCCATTTGTAATTGGTATTGCTAGCCAATATAAGTGTGAATTAATTAGCTTGGCATTAAGCCGTGATGCCAGATATCTCACGACTCACGTCGTGAAGCGCAACCTACTTTAGGCTATCTTGAATTATTCCTAATTCCGGCAAGAAGGGTCTTTCGCTACGTAGCTCAGGCTAGGTGTGTCTGGGCAGGGACGTAACACTGGTTATCGGAGGAAATGTGCTGGAAAGGTTAGCTAACTCTCGCGGAGAGGGTTAGTGAGCCAATTAGGATACCAAGACGAAGCTTGGCGTAGGTAGAGGTTCCGGAATTCAACGATTGCTGTCAGGCCGGCGGCCAGCCCGTAAAGGGATTCAACGACGACCTAGGCAGCAAGCGGCCAGTCTGGGATACTCGGCGGGGCTAGCAATAGTCCTGTGGTGAGGTGCTGTCAACGATAGCGTTCAGCTCTCCTGTTTTCAACGACACCTAGTGGCGGCCAGGGCTTGCCTTCAACGACACCGGGTGGCGGCCAGCTCAGGAGGGTTTAACGTCATCGAAGATGGTACGTCCCCTAGTTAGAATTCTTTCTTTACAAAGCTATGCCTGCTGAAGGCTAGCTGGCGAGCTTGCTCTCTTTCCGGGAACGCGCGCGTAGGGGGTTTATGTTATATGTTGTGCCCTCTATAGGTTGTAAATGTTGTTGGTGCCCATGGACGTCGCGGAGACGGCCATTCGTTGTTTGACCTGCAAGGGGTCGTGGGGGTGGATACCGTCTGGCTGTTGCCGACTGTGTTGACGGTGTTTACCTCCGTGTGTGCGTATAGCCCGTTCCTGCGGAAGGCTCGGGCGTGTGCTGTGCTATACTCCGTGCTCTCTCCTCGTTTGTTTAAGGTCACTGCATTAGAGGTAGCCTGGGTTTCCCCTTTCTCTCCTGCTTGCAAGCCGCTGCCAGACTATGATGTAACATGCCACGACGTAAAATAAACAAGGGTGGACAGTCTGGATTTCCTTACTACGCAGTAGCTCACGACGGGGATAAGGGTAGACCTGCTATATTCTACAGCTGGAAGACTTGTGAGGAGCATATTAAAGATAAGATATTGTCCCAAGGCTCTAGTGCTAAGTGGAAAGGGTTTGATAACATTACAGATGCAGATAGGTTTGTTATAGGGAACACATGCCATTGCCTGAGGGGATGCACATCACACGTGAATGCTCCAAGCCACCCACACTCAGCAGTCAGGGGGAGGGGACAGCAGTTACAGTGACTTTCTCTCAGTTGACCATTGGCCCTAGCAAGCAGTAGAGGAGACCATTACTAGGGAGTAGTATTAGGCTCTATAGTTATAGCTCTATAGCACGTGGTTGCTCTCTCTCCCTTGCTCTCTCTTCCTTCCTGGGGAGGTGTTGCCTGCAGTGTAAGGTACCGGTACGAGCACCATGCCCACACGGTCCCAAACAAGGAACGCCAGAGATACAGAGGAAGAGACTAGAGAACGAGATCTAGAGAATACAGAGGTAGAACCGGTAGACAACCACGAGCACGGTACAGAGGGTATAGAGGTTCCACTGCACGTCCAAGCAGGGACAGATACAGGTGAGGTCATGGAGAGACCTGCGGAAGGCTCCCCACGATCCAGAGACCAGAACCCTAGGTTCCCAGCGGATGGGGACAATATAGACGCCTTACCCAGGCAGGGAGATGACAGGAACGACCGAGAGAGACTCCAAGAGCAACAGCAGCAGCAGCAACAGCAGCAGCAGCAACAGCAGCAGCAGCAGCAGCAGCAGCAACCGCAGCAGCAGCAACAGCAGCAGCAGCATCAGCAGCAGCAACGGTCACCACAGCAGCAATGGCAACAGCAGCAACCCCGGATGCAGCAGCAACAACCCCAGACGAGACCACAATGGCTACCACCGGATCCAGAGCAGCAGGGAGACGATAATGGAGATACCCTGCACTACCGCCAGCAGCAGCCAGTCACCGGGCGGCCAACGCATCCTTGGGCAGGTCGGGGGCGGCCCCAGAGACCTCCACCGGGCCCCCACACCGGGGCAGACGCAGAGTGTCCTTCGGCAGCACGTCCCTGTTACCCACGGCGCTATGGTATTCGGACGAGGAAGGGGAGGCCCCAGGGGCAGATGGCGAGTTCGATGACCTGGAAGGGACTAACGAGGCGGACGAGGGATCTGTCACGCAGGGCCCGCCCGTTGGTTCTCATAGACCACGGACCAGCCCAGGGGAGACCCGGAGCAGTGTCACCACCCGCGACGAGGAGACTCACCGCCAGCCCAGCGCCCGGCACCTCAACCGCAGCGTCTACGGGCGCTTGACAGTAGCGTGGTCCCTTCGCCCGCGGCCGTCGGTAACCTGAATTTCAGCAGGGTGGCACTGGATGACCCGGGGTACGAACACCCCTCGTCGGTACAGGTGCGCCGGACACACGGCACACCGGACAGATCCGGATCTCTCCCGCGGTCGCAGCCTCCAGCATTCGGCTCCATCTCCTACAGAGAGGTCGGTGGGCCTAAGCTTAACACGATAAAGGCCCCACCGATGCCTACCTTCAAGAATGTACCCAAGCTGCACGCGGATATGAAACCGCGAGAGGTCGACGAATGGGGACGCATGTGGCAACAGCAGTATACCGTTTGGTGCAATCACAACAGCTGGGAACTGGCCACCTGTGATTTGATCCCACATGTGGTCAACACCTGCATGGACCCCTCGGTGGTGAGCATCCTGAACTGTGAGAGCATCGCATCCCAGTCATACCCGCAAACCGTGGAGGAGCTGATGGACCGGGTGCGCCGCAAGCTGATACCCCCAGACGCGGAGCTCCACGAGCGGATCGCTTTCGGCAAGCTGCGCCAGGGGACCACCCCATATCGCGAGTTTCTGTCCAAGTTTGAGTCCAGCGCCGCTTATCTAACCGACATGACCTGGTACGAGTACAAGATCAGATTCATCGAGGCGCTCAGCCCCGAGCTGCAGGACGAGGTATTCAAACACTACGCTGAGGTCCCCTGGAAGGAGTGGGACATCCTGAATATCCAGAGATACCTTCTGCAGGTGGCCGACGTGGTGTCTCGCGGGCGCGCACCCTCGGTGCGCCGTTTCTTCAGACCTGCTCCCCCGCGACGGGTGAACCAGATGTACTCCACTGATTTCGCCGGCGAGGAGGAGGACGAGTACCTCGACGACCCTGACGAGGGCTACACTGACCTGGCGTCAACGCGATCGACGCTAGCAAGGCGCGCTGCTTCATGTGCAGCGAGGTGGGGCACCTCAAGCGCGACTGCCCCAAGCTCCGGGGCAAGAACGCCAGTCGTGGGACAGGAGAGGGGACACCCAGTGTTCGTTTCTCCGGCCCGGCCTTCGGCAGCCGCCCCGACTCCTCCGGTCCTCGGGACCGACCCCGCAACGCGGGTGAGCGTGCGGCTCGCCTGCAGCACGCCAGACAGGTCCCGACGCAGTACCAGCAGCCGCGACCACCCGCGACCAGCTCTACCAAGGGTGTGTTGCGTGCGGTCAACGAGATGGAGGCGCGGCGACAGTCCTCCTCTTCCGGCCAAACGCAGGCAGTGGCTGGCTACGAGTATGACGACGAGGAGGGGGCTGACGAAGAGGAGGAGGGGGGGAAGAGGGCGGGTGGTCGGGCGAGGCGGCCTCCCGTCCCACCGCTCCTCGGGAGTAGTAGCCCTGCCCATGGGCTTGGGTCCCGGGGTAGGGGATAGGATAGAAAAATCAGATGGTAGCCCAGACGCGGAGTCAACTAGAGTAGAGGTAGACGTCAATAACGTGGCCGCAGACGCGTCCTCCCAACCGGCGGCGCGTGCATCTCAAGGAGATTCGCGGCATCTGTTTCTTTTCAGCGGAGGGTTATTGGTCCTCCCACCGTCCTTGATCCGTATTTGAAGGAGAAAACGATCATGGACGTGAAGTTCCTGGTCGACACCGGCGCCTCCACGTCCTTCATCAACGAGGCCCTGGTGCGTCGGCTGGGCCTGGTACCCCGGCCTCACACCACGGCAGTCTATGTCACCTACTCAGACGGTCGGCGACACCAATCGCCGGGCCTAGCAGACATCAAGGGTGTGCTGCAGGGCACGCCGGTGGACCTGGTGGCGACTATTGCGCCGCTGGGCGCTGCCGACATCATCATTGGAGTGGACTGGCTGGACAAGCAGGATGTGGACATCAGTGTGCGCCGGCGGGTAGTTTGGTTTCCTGATGGTTCATTCTGGTGCCCTGACAGCGAGTATAGGGCACAGGCCGCGGAGGTCCATAACATTACACACGAGCGCTCGGCGGACGGGCCTCGACCAGCGTCCCAGATCCTGATGAGTAGCAAGACGCTGGCGCGCCAGCTTCGGAAGGGCAAGGAGTACGCGATGTATCGCATAGACCTGGATAGCACTCAGGCTCTGCTTAACGAGATTGGTGCCGGATTCACACCGGATGAGCTGGCGCGGTTCAATGCCGTCCTGGAGAAGCGCACTACCCTTTTTGCGGATCGCACCCCCCAGTTCCCTCCCAATCGATCGGTGTTGCACCGTGTCCAGCTCCAGGAGGGTTCCGGCCTACCGTGTCTCCCATGTACCGCATGGGCCCAGTCGAGCTGGTGGAGCTCAAGAAGATCCTCATTTCACTGCTCGACGCTGGGCTCATTGAACCCAGCAACAGCCCCTTCTCAGCGGGCGTGCTGCTCGTTCCCAAGCCAGGAGGCAAGTGGCGTCTGGTGACGGATTACCGGAAGCTGAACGCCATCACCGTCAAGTCCCGGTATCCTCTACCGCGGATCGACGACATCTTCAACCGTGTCCAGGGGGCCACGTGTTTCACCGTCATCGACTGTGCGGACGGGTTTTGGCAGCTGCGCATCGCGCCAGAAGACTGCCACAAGACCGCGTTCGCTACGCCCTTCGGTCACTATCAGTTTCGGGTGGCGGCAATGGGGCTGTGCAATTCGCCGGCGTCCTTCCAGATGCTGATGAATGATATCCTCCGTCCGGTGATGGGCACAGCCCACTTGCCGCAGGTCTCCCAGGACCTGGCGGACCCGCAGAAGGGGGCGCGCCCGCCCTGGACCTACAAGCGCACGTGCGCGCTGGCGTATCTGGACGACATCCTGGTGTACTCCAAGACGTTCGAGGAGCACCTAGAGGATGTGGACGCCGTGTTGCAGATCATGGAGGATGAGCACCTTTCGGCGCGGAAAGCCAAGGTGCGCGCCGGCCGCTGCGTGCCGTTTCTGGGCCATACCTTGTCCGCGACGGCATCGCGACCGACCCGGAGAAGATCGAGTCCGTCCAGCAATGGCCTGTCCCTACGGACGTGAAGGGGGTGCGCAGCTTCCTGGGATTGGCATCTTACTACCGACGGTTCATCCCGCGGTTTGCCACCATCGCCGCCCCGATCAACGCTCTTCTCAAGAAGGGTACCCCGTTCCTCTGGGCTGAGCAGTGCCAACAGGCTTTTGAGGCGCTTAAGCGCCACCTCACCACAGCACCAGTCCTTATCCTGCCGGACCCGGCCCTTCCTTTCGTCGTGGCTACGGACGCCAGCAAGGTGGCCATCGGGGGTGTCCTCCTGCAGGACCAAGGCAAGGGTCTTCAGCCCATCGAGTATATCTCACGCACAATGATTCCGGCGGAGCGGAATTACCCAGTGCATCAGCAGGAGCTTCTGGCAGTAGTCTACAGCTGCCACACGTGGCGTCACCATCTTCTGGGGGCCCAGTTTTCGGTGGCCATTAGTGAGCAGGGGGATCTCGACCCCCACCGCCTGGTGATCCACACCGACCACCGGCCGCTCACCCACCTCCTGGTGCAGCCCAACCTGACGCCCCGCCAAGCGCGGTGGATGGAGTACTTGTCACAGTTTGCGCCATTCAAGATCCAATACGTCAAGGGCGCGGACAACGTGGTGCCAGACGCCCTTTCGCGACGGGCGGACTATTGGTTCTACGAGGACATGGATGTGCTTCATACCACTTGCGTACCAGTGGCCGCCCCGGGGACCGCCTACGGCGCGGAGCCACGGTCTCCCCGGGCCCGCCACCTGTTTCATCTGGGACACACCACCAGCGATGACTTGTCACCTCTCTTGGAGGAGACGAGTGCCCACGAGGACGTGGACGCCCCCGGGGAGGGGGAGGGATCGCATATGCGCATGCCCCTTAGCCATGTGGTGCCGCCCCAGGGAATTTTTCAGCTTCAGCCGATCGGCCCGCCCACAGTCTTCTCCGAATTCGTCAACCAGGCGAGTGCGGAGACAGACCCGGCCGCGGACGCGTTCACAGTCACGTCGGACCTGGAGACGATGATCAGTCGTTTCACGGTCACGGAGGAAGCGGCGCTTGAAGCCATCCGGGCGCATCCCCAGCAGATGGGTGCCTACCCTTGCAAGTTCCAGGATGGACGCCTGTTCGTGAGTATCCAGCCGGAGGAATGGCGGCTGTATGTCCCGGAGCTTTGTAGGGCCGCCTTGCTTCACGAGCTCCACGATTCGCTTCTAGGCGGACATCAAGGAAGCCACCGTCTTTATCCTCGGGCCCGCAAACATTTCTACTGGCCAGGGATGAAGGAGTATATTGAGACATATGTGCGCCAGTGCCCCTCGTGCCAGATCATGAAGTCCAGGAACACGGGCTCGCAAGCCGTCCCCAAGACGTTACCTGATCCGATGGGTCCTTGGGATTCTATCATGATGGACTTCATCGGCCCGTTCAAGAAGGCGAAGAGCGGCAACAGCATGGTCCTGGTGTTCGTGGACCGCCTGACGCGCATGTGTCACTTGGCCCCGTGTCCGGCCGACCTCACTGCGGAGGAGTGCGCCAAGATATACCTGACGCACGTGTTCCGGTTCCACGGGCTCAGCCGACAGTTCATCTCCGACCGCGACAAGCTCTTCACGGCCAAATTCTGGCAGGAGTTTTCGAACGGCTGGGCACCAAGGTGTCGCTGGGCACGGCCTACCACAGTTCGTCGTCACATCTGGTGGAGCGGTTGAACCGCACAGTGCAAGAGACCATGCGACACTACACCGACGCGGTGGGCAGCAATTGGGAGGAACTTCTGGGCTTGGTGGAGTTCTCCCTGAACAATGCCCCCAGGCCGCCCACGGATTTACCCCCTTTTTCCTCAACTCTGGCAGGCACCCTCTCACGCCTCCCGACCTGCTTATGAGCCCCGGACGGGAGAGGATCAGGTCAAGCTGGACACACGCCAGGGGGTTGATCGCTTGCTGCAGCGGATGCACCAGGCTCATAACAGTGCAGTCCAGGGCTACCGCGCCGCGACCGAGCGGTATCTGGAGAGGACAGCCGGCAAGCGGGATAACCGGGCGCCGTCCATTGAGGTGGGCGATTGGGTCCTGGTGGAGGGCCCACAGATCGGACGATTCTCACACAAGGTGGAGAAGGAGCTGAAGACTAAGCTTCGTCCCATGTTCCTGGGCCCCTACAAGGTTCTCACCAAGTTTGACGACGTCATGTTCCAGGTGGACGTCCCGGTGTCATGGAACCTCACGTCCAACCGTTTCCATCGTGACCAGCTCAAGTTGTACCACCAGAACACCATTCAGGGTAGGGTCAATCCCCCGGCCCCGTTGGAGTTCAATCCGGACACAGGGGAACAGGAGGATGAGGTGGCTGCGATCGTGGGACACCGAGATGTCAAACGAGGTCGGGGGACCCAGCGACAGTACCGTGTGCGATGGCGATTCGCGCAGCATGAGTCGGAGGACTCCTGGCGCACCCCTACTGAGTTAGCGGGTTGCGCCCGCTTATTGGAAGCATACAAGAAGACACACCAGTTGCATTAATAGGCGGTATAACGGTGTACGGTGTAGGGTGAGAGTGAGGTGTGAGCCGGGTACTAGGTACACGCCGACTAACGCCTTGGCTTTGGTGTGTGGGCCGTGCAGGGGACGCCGCGGAGGCGCTTCCCAGGGCCAGACTTCTGCCAGCGCCGCGGAGGCCGTAGAGGCAGGGAATCCGGGTAGTAGACGGGGAGTCGAGTGAGGAAGATCTGGTGGATATGGACACGACAGATTACCCGGAGGCCCCTCTACCAGAACAGGTTGACAGGATGCAGACAGCTCGCGGAGAGCCTGCAGTCCGAAGGGGTGCTTCAAGGGCCGGGGGCTCGGGTGGTGGCCGGCACGAGACGTCGTCCAGACCCGGAGCCCGGACGCGCGCGCGAGCAGCTAGTGAAGGAGCTGAATGAGGAGACATTTAACCCCCGAGTGTTCGTGCGCGACTATGGTCGGGAGGGTGACTTGGTGGAGCGGCGTCGTCGGCGCCGTAACCAGATGCCGTCAGATCTCCGCGCTGATTCCATTCTGGCGCATGTCGGCCCCGCTAAGCTGGAGGATTTTCGATGGTTCGTGCGAGAAATGTGGGGTTCAAGATCGAGACCCGCACTGCCGAGCGCGACGGCGTGGTGGTCGGTATCGACTGGGAAACCCATGAGCGGGAGTGCCTGTGTCATGCGTGCGTGAACACGCTGGATGCAGGTCTGGTATTTCCACGGCTGTTGCTCCTCCTGATTCCGCCCGAGGTGCGGAAGCATCTGGAGAACTACTTTCCTCGATACCTCCCGTTGGAAGGGGCGTTGCGGGGCGAGAAGTGTATGCGCGCGGGTCAGTACTCGTTACGGCAGGCCTGGATCGCATCGTGGCGATGGACGACGAGGACCAGGATGATGGGAGCGAGGGTGACGACTCCGACTCTGATGACTACCCTCCCCGTCCTCTTCCTCGTCCTCCTTCAAGGGATCCACCTTCTGGGGGCTCCTTGGAGGCGGCGCAGGACATCGTCCTGTGACGCGTTTCGAGGCGCCACCGCCGGCGATGGGCTGGGGGCGCCCCTCTGGGCGAGGGTCTCGCCCGCGGTCCACGGGTTGGGGCGGAGGCAGCCAACCAGACTCTCGGCGTGCTCCAGACCGGCCTGCGCGTCGGCGCTCGCCCCATTACAATTCGTTCAAGTGGCCCGCCGGAGCGGCTGTACAATTTTTCCCAGTGAGCGCGCTGCCAAGTGTACTTGTGGGCAAATTTTTAGGTGCCCCGTCACTTCGAGGTACTAAAAATTAGGCTACGGTACGAATTCAGCGAATTTCAGCGAATTTTCAGTCGAACCAAAGGAAGTGACGCCAACTACCAAAACGTTTCCGTTACGAATTTTCAGCCCAACACTCGCGCAAAATGAAGTGACGGCAACTACCAAAAAGTTTCCGTTACGAATTTTCACTCCCACACGTTTGCACAAGAGGAAGTGACGGCAACTACCAAACAGTTTCCGTACGAATTTTCAGTCCCACACTTCGCGCAAATTTTAGTAGGGCTGCACGCAAGCTACCTTTCAAAATTTTGCGCTAGTATGGAACGGATTTCATTCGTCTGGAGGAACGCTGCCGCCAACTACCCCCGTTCAGAATGTTCCGCCGAAATTTACTTGAGATTTGGAAATCTGAACGTGCGCGCAAATTTTAGTAGGGCTGCACGCAAGCTACCTTTCAAAATTTTGCGCAAGTATGGAA
The DNA here is from genome assembly GCA_009746045.1 of Mesostigma viride. NCBI lineage: Eukaryota > Viridiplantae > Streptophyta > Mesostigmatophyceae > Mesostigmatales > Mesostigmataceae > Mesostigma > Mesostigma viride. Next base: position 2,074,158 of record RPFO01000080.1, on the reverse strand, counting down.
CGCAATTCATTCGTCCGGAGGAATGCTGCTCGTCAATTACTGCCCCCGTTCAGAAAGTTGCGCCGAACTTTACTTGAGATTTGGAAATCTGAACGTGCGGTTGGAGTTTCGCGGGGAAACCCAAGTTCCCTAGTAATTCACCAATGACGCGCTTCGAACACTTGTCCGCTAAAACCTAAGCAGCCGCTCCGGCTGGCCACTTAAACGAAACTTGATGCTCACCGTCATCGCGCTCGCGTTCCCGTTCGGACTCGGGAACGGAGGTACGCCCTGCTCGCCGAGCGTCACCACCACCCCGGCGCCCGGCTGATCCTCACTGGGAGCGCACGTGGGGTCGGCGGTGGAATTGGAGCGAGAGTCCCGGCGACTCGGTCGGATACGACGGAGCTGCGCCGGCTAGGACAGAACAGCTGGCCGGGGCGAGCCCCGGTTGTGCCCCCTTTGGCCCTCCGACGGATGCGGGCCAAGAGGAGCCTACCCCTTGTCTCCTTGGAACCACCGGAGCAACCTTCCTAGTCCCTGAACCACGTCCCCGACCTGCACCAGCCGGCCATCAATGCCACGTCCTGCGGAGGGACATATCCGGCCCACTTCGTCGGGTCGACCCTCGCACCCTTCCGCGAGGAACCGTGCCTACCCACCATGGCAGAGACGCGACTTCGGGCCGCAGAGGGCCCCAGCGGAACGGACATTCTGTACCAGCGGAGCCCGTGATGCGCTTGGAAGCGCTCGTAGCTGCGGTACAATCAGGACAGACCTGATACAGCGCCTGATGGCCAGCACGGTCGTCAAGGCGATCAGTCTGCGGCCACCTCAGTGGCTATGATGCGGCTTCCAGAGCTCC
>RPFO01000080.1:1887182-2073190 GCA_009746045.1 Mesostigma viride | reverse complement strand
TTTCGTTTCCGGCCGGCTTGGCACCGCCCGACTCTCCGGTCCTCGGACCGACCCCGCAACGCGGGTGAGCGTGCGGCTCGCCTGCAGCACGCCAGACAGGTCCCGACGCAGTACCAGCAGCCGCGACCACCCGCGACCAGCTCTACCAAGGGTGTGTTGCGTGCGGTCAACGAGATGGAGGCGCGGCGACAGTCCTCCTCTTCCGGCCAAACGCAGGCAGTGGCTGGCTACGAGTATGACGACGAGGAGGGGGCTGACGAAGAGGAGGAGGGGGGGAAGAGGGCGGGTGGTCGGGCGAGGCGGCCTCCCGTCCCACCGCTCCTCGGGAGTAGTAGCCCTGCCCATGGGCTTGGGTCCCGGGGTAGGGGATAGGATAGAAAAATCAGATGGTAGCCCAGACGCGGAGTCAACTAGAGTAGAGGTAGACGTCAATAACGTGGCCGCAGACGCGTCCTCCCAACCGGCGGCGCGTGCATCTCAAGGAGATTCGCGGCATCTGTTTCTTTTCAGCGGAGGGTTATTGGTCCCTCCCACCGTCCTTGATCCGTATTTGAAGGAGAAAACGATCATGGACGTGAAGTTCCTGGTCGACACCGGCGCCTCCACGTCCTTCATCAACGAGGCCCTGGTGCGTCGGCTGGGCCTGGTACCCCGGCCTCACACCACGGCAGTCTATGTCACCTACTCAGACGGTCGGCGACACCAATCGCCGGGCCTAGCAGACATCAAGGGTGTGCTGCAGGGCACGCCGGTGGACCTGGTGGCGACTATTGCGCCGCTGGGCGCTGCCGACATCATCATTGGAGTGGACTGGCTGGACAAGCAGGATGTGGACATCAGTGTGCGCCGGCGGGTAGTTTGGTTTCCGGATGGTTCATTCTGGTGCCCTGACAGCGAGTATAGGGCACAGGCCGCGGAGGTCCATAACATTACACACGAGCGCTCGGCGGACGGGCCTCGACCAGCGTCCCAGATCCTGATGAGTAGCAAGACGCTGGCGCGCCAGCTTCGGAAGGGCAAGGAGTACGCGATGTATCGCATAGACCTGGATAGCACTCAGGCTCTGCTTAACGAGATTGGTGCCGGATTCACACCGGATGAGCTGGCGCGGTTCAATGCCGTCCTGGAGAAGCGCACTACCCTTTTTGCGGATCGCACCCCCCAGTTCCCTCCCAATCGATCGGTGTTGCACGTGTCCAGCTCCAGGAGGGTTCCGGTCCTACCGTGTCTCCCATGTACCGCATGGGCCCAGTCGAGCTGGTGGAGCTCAAGAAGATCCTCATTTCACTGCTCGACGCTGGGCTCATTGAACCCAGCAACAGCCCCTTCTCAGCGGGCGTGCTGCTCGTTCCCAAGCCAGGAGGCAAGTGGCGTCTGGTGACGGATTACCGGAAGCTGAACGCCATCACCGTCAAGTCCCGGTATCCCTACCGCGGATCGACGACATCTTCAACCGTGTCCAGGGGGCCACGTGTTTCACCGTCATCGACTGTGCGGACGGGTTTTGGCAGCTGCGCATCGCGCCAGAAGACTGCCACAAGACCGCGTTCGCTACGCCCTTCGGTCACTATCAGTTTCGGGTGGCGGCAATGGGGCTGTGCAATTCGCCGGCGTCCTTCCAGATGCTGATGAATGATATCCTCCGTCCGGTGATGGGCACAGCCCACTTGCCGCAGGTCTCCCAGGACCTGGCGGACCCGCAGAAGGGGGCGCGCCCGCCCTGGACCTACAAGCGCACGTGCGCGCTGGCGTATCTGGACGACATCCTGGTGTACTCCAAGACGTTCGAGGAGCACCTAGAGGATGTGGACGCCGTGCTGCAGATCATGGAGGATGAGCACCTTTCGGCGCGGAAAGCCAAGGTGCGCGCCGGCCGCTGCGTGCCGTTTCTGGGCCATACCTTGTCCGCAGACGGCATCGCGACCGACCCGAGAAGATCGAGTCCGTCCAGCAATGGCCTGTCCCTACGGACGTGAAGGGGGTGCGCAGCTTCCTGGGATTGGCATCTTACTACCGACGGTTCATCCCGCGGTTTGCCACCATCGCCGCCCGATCAACGCTCTTCTCAAGAAGGGTACCCCGTTCCTCTGGGCTGAGCAGTGCCAACAGGCTTTTGAGGCGCTTAAGCGCCACCTCACCACAGCACCAGTCCTTATCCTGCCGGACCCGGCCCTTCCTTTCGTCGTGGCTACGGACGCCAGCAAGGTGGCCATCGGGGGTGTCCTCTGCAGGACCAAGGCAAGGGTCTTCAGCCCATCGAGTATATCTCACGCACAATGATTCCGGCGGAGCGGAATTACCCAGTGCATCAGCAGGAGCTTCTGGCAGTAGTCTACAGCTGCCACACGTGGCGTCACATCTTCTGGGGGCCCAGTTTTCGGTGGCCATTAGTGAGCAGGGGGATCTCGACCCCCACCGCCTGGTGATCCACACCGACCACCGGCCGCTCACCCACCTCCTGGTGCAGCCCAACCTGACGCCCCGCCAAGCGCGGTGGATGGAGTACTTGTCACAGTTTGCGCCATTCAAGATCCAATACGTCAAGGGCGCGGACAACGTGGTGCCAGACGCCCTTTCGCGACGGGCGGACTATTGGTTCTACGAGGACATGGATGTGCTTCATACCACTTGCGTACCAGTGGCCGCCCCGGGGACCGCCTACGGCGCGGAGCCACGGTCTCCCCGGGCCCGCCACCTGTTTCATCTGGGACACACCACCAGCGATGACTTGTCACCTCTCTTGGAGGAGACGAGTGCCCACGAGGACGTGGACGCCCCGGGGAGGGGGAGGGATCGCATATGCGCATGCCCCTTAGCCATGTGGTGCCGCCCCAGGGAATTTTTCAGCTTCAGCCGATCGGCCCGCCCACAGTCTTCTCCGAATTCGTCAACCAGGCGAGTGCGGAGACAGACCGGCCGCGGACGCGTTCACAGTCACGTCGGACCTGGAGACGATGATCAGTCGTTTCACGGTCACGGAGGAAGCGGCGCTTGAAGCCATCCGGGCGCATCCCCAGCAGATGGGTGCCTACCCTTGCAAGTTCCAGGATGGACGCCTGTTCGTGAGTATCCAGCCGGAGGAATGGCGGCTGTATGTCCCGGAGCTTTGTAGGCCGCCTTGCTTCACGAGCTCCACGATTCGCTTCTAGGCGGACATCAAGGAAGCCACCGTCTTTATCCTCGGGCCCGCAAACATTTCTACTGGCCAGGGATGAAGGAGTATATTGAGACATATGTGCGCCAGTGCCCCTCGTGCCAGATCATGAAGTCCAGGAACACGGGCTCGCAAGCCGTCCCCAAGACGTTACCTGATCCGATGGGTCCTTGGGATTCTATCATGATGGACTTCATCGGCCCGTTCAAGAAGGCGAAGAGCGGCAACAGCATGGTCCTGGTGTTCGTGGACCGCCTGACGCGCATGTGTCACTTGGCCCCGTGTCCGGCCGACCTCACTGCGGAGGAGTGCGCCAAGATATACCTGACGCACGTGTTCCGGTTCCACGGGCTCAGCCGACAGTTCATCTCCGACCGCGACAAGCTCTTCACGGCCAAATTCTGGCAGGAGTTTTTCGAACGGCTGGGCACCAAGGTGTCGCTGGGCACGGCCTACCACAGTTCGTCGTCACATCTGGTGGAGCGGTTGAACCGCACAGTGCAGGAGACCATGCGACACTACACCGACGCGGTGGGCAGCAATTGGGAGGAACTTCTGGGCTTGGTGGAGTTCTCCCTGAACAATGCTCCCCAGGCCGCCCACGGATTTACCCCCTTTTTCCTCAACTCTGGCAGGCACCCTCTCACGCCTCCCGACCTGCTTATGAGCCCCGACTGGGGAGGATCAGGTCAAGCTGGACACACGCCAGGGGGTTGATCGCTTGCTGCAGCGGATGCACCAGGCTCATAACAGTGCAGTCCAGGGCTACCGCGCCGCGACCGAGCGGTATCTGGAGAGGACAGCCGGCAAGCGGGATAACCGGGCGCCGTCCATTGAGGTGGGCGATTGGGTCCTGGTGGAGGGCCCACAGATCGGACGATTCTCACACAAGGTGGAGAAGGAGCTGAAGACTAAGCTTCGTCCCATGTTCCTGGGCCCCTACAAGGTTCTCACCAAGTTTGACGACGTCATGTTCCAGGTGGACGTCCCGGTGTCATGGAACCTCACGTCCAACCGTTTCCATCGTGACCAGCTCAAGTTGTACCACCAGAACACCATTCAGGGTAGGGTCAATCCCCCGGCCCCGTTGGAGTTCAATCCGGACACAGGGGAACAGGAGGATGAGGTGGCTGCGATCGTGGGACACCGAGATGTCAAACGAGGTCGGGGGACCCAGCGACAGTACCGTGTGCGATGGCGATTCGCGCAGCATGAGTCGGAGGACTCCTGGCGCACCCCTACTGAGTTAGCGGGTTGCGCCCGCTTATTGGAAGCATACAAGAAGACACACCAATTGCATTAATAGGCCACAGGCGGTATACGGTGTACGGTGTAGGGTGAGAGTGAGGTGTGAGCCGGGTACTAGGTACACGCCGACTAACGCCTTGGCTTGTGGTGTGTGGGCCGTGCAGGGGGACGCCGCGGAGGCGCTTCCCAGGGGCCAGACTTCCGCCAGCGCCGCGGAGGCCGTAGAGGCAGGGATCCGGGTAGTAGACGGGGAGTCGAGTGAGGAAGATCTGGTGGATATGGACACGACAGATTACCCGGAGGCCCCTCTACCAGAACAGGTTGACAGGATGCAGACAGCTCGCGGAGAGCCTGCAGTCCGAAGGGGTGCTTCAAGGGCCGGGGGCTCGGGCGGTGGCGGCCGGCACGAGACGTCGTCCAGACCCGGAGCACCGGACGCGCGCACGAGGGAGCTAGTGAAGGAGCTGAATGAGGAGACATTTAACCCCCGAGTGTTCTTGCGCGACTATGGTCGGGAGGGCGACTTGGTGGAGCGGCGTCGTCGGCGTCGTAATCAGATGCCGTCACATCTCCGCGCTGATTCCATTCTGGCGCATGTCGGCCCCGCTAAGCTGGAAGATTTTCGTTGGTTCGTGCGAAGAAATGTTGGGTTCAAGATCGAGACCCGAACTGCCGAGCGCGACGGCGTGGTGGTCGGTATCGACTGGGAAACCCATGAGCGGGAGTGCCTGTGTCATGCGTGCGTGAACACGCTGGATGCAGGTCTGGTATTTCCCCGGCTGTTGCTCCTCCTGATTCCACCCGAGGTGCGGAAGCATCTGGAGAACTACTTTCCTCGATACCTCCCGTTGGAAGGGGCGTTGCGGGGCGAGAAGTGTATGCGCGCGGGTCAATACTCGTTACGGGAGGCCCTGGATCGCATCGTGGCGATGGACGACGAGGACCAGGATGATGGGAGCGAGGGTGACGACTCCGATTCTGATGACTACCCTCCCCGCTCTCTTCCTCGTCCTCCTCCAAGGGATCCACCTACTGGGGGCTCCTTGGAGAGCGGCGCCGGACATCGTCCTGTGACGCGTTTCGAGGCGCCACCGCCGGCGTTGGGCTGGGGGCGCCCCTCGGGGCGAGGGTCTCGCCCGCGGTCCATGGGTTGGGGCGGAGGCAGCCAACCAGACTCTCGGCGTGCTCCAGACCGGCCTGCGCGTCGGCGCTCGCCCCATTACAATTCGTTCAAGTGGCCCGCCGGAGCGGCTGTACAATTTTTCCCAGTGAGCGCGCTGCCAAGTGTACTTGTGGGCAAATTTTTAGGTGCCCCGTCACTTCGAGGTACTAAAAATTAGGCTACGGTACGAATTCAGCGAATTTCAGCGAATTTTCAGTCGAACCAAAGGAAGTGACGCCAACTACCAAAACGTTTCCGTTACGAATTTTCAGCCCAACACTCGCGCAAAATGAAGTGACGGCAACTACCAAAAAGTTTCCGTTACGAATTTTCACTCCCACACGTTTGCACAAGAGGAAGTGACGGCAACTACCAAACAGTTTCCGTTACGAATTTTCAGTCCCACACTTCGCGCAAATTTTAGTAGGGCTGCACGCAAGCTACCTTTCAAAATTTTGCGCTAGTATGGAACGGATTTCATTCGTCTGGAGGAACGCTGCCCGCCAACTACCCCCGTTCAGAATGTTCCGCCGAAATTTACTTGAGATTTGGAAATCTGAACGTGCGCGCAAATTTTAGTAGGGCTGCACGCAAGCTACCTTTCAAAATTTTGCGCAAGTATGGAACGCAATTCATTCGTCCGGAGGAATGCTGCTCGTCAATTACTGCCCCCGTTCAGAAAGTTGCGCCGAACTTTACTTGAGATTTGGAAATCTGAACGTGCGGTTGGAGTTTCGCGGGGAAACCCAAGTTCCCTAGTAATTCACCAATGACGCGCTTCGAACACTTGTCCGCTAAAACCTAAGCAGCCGCTCCGGCTGGCCACTTAAACGAAACTTGATGCTCACCGTCATCGCGCTCGCGTTCCCGTTCGGACTCGGGAACGGAGGTACGCCCTGCTCGCCGAGCGTCACCACCACCCCGGCGCCCGGCTGATCCTCACTGGGAGCGCACGTGGGGGTCGGCGGTGGAATTGGAGCGAGAGTCCCGGCGACCTCGGTCGGATACGACGGGAGCTGCGCCGGCTAGGACAGAACAGCTGGCCGGGGGCGAGCCCCCGGTTGTGGCCCCCTTTGGCCCTCCGACGGATGCGGGCCAAGAGGAGCCTACCTTCCTTGTCTCCTTGGAACCACCGGAGCCAACCTTCCTAGTCTCCCTGGAACCACGTCCCCGACCTGCACCAGCCGGCTCATCAATGCCACGTCCTGCGGAGGGACATATCCGGCCCACTTCGTCGGGTCGACCCTCGCACCCTTCCGCGGAGGAACCGTGCCTACCCACCATGGCAGAGACGCGACTTCGGGCCGCAGAGGGCCCCAGCGGAACGGACATTCTGGTACCAGCGGAGCCCGTGATGCGCTTGGAAGCGCTCGTAGCTGCGGTACAATCAGGACAGGACCTGATACAGCGCCTGATGGTCCAGCACGGTCGTCAAGGCGATCAGTCTGCGGCCACCTCAGTGGGCTATGATGCGGCTTCCAGAGCTCCGGGGTCATCCCACGAGGAGTGGTCATTGGGGGATTTCATACGGCCGGTACCGGGCAGAGTGGTGAGACATGGTGGGCCAGGACCGCGCACGGAGAAGCTTTGTGTGACATTCGAGGGACCTCCGGCTTTTCAGATTCCCCCGGGTACGCACCTACCTGCTCCTCTGGTATTTCGAGCGGGTCCTTGGTTCGCTGTGGATCGCGGGGCTTACTGGGAACAGGTAGAGATCACCTTCCTGCCCCAGGTCCCCCTGCCTCTGCCGCAACCCGACGACCCTCGTTTCCCCGCTGCGGTGGGGCATACTGTGCGGTTTGGGTCCGAAGACTGGTGGGATTGGAAGTATCAGGTCGACGGGGTGGGGCACGTGGTGACGCCTCCCAAGGTGGCCCCAGCGGAGGGGAGTGTCTTTCTTAATCTGGTGGCGCCCGATATTGTAGGGACCCGGACGGTGTCGATCAACGATGATCACGTGCGTATGGAGGTTTTCCTGATGGGGGTGCACTTTGTTCGAGAGCACCGTTGTGGAGTGGTGGATCGGTCGGCGCTGACACTCCTATTCACCCATCCCCAGTACCTCGCTGGGTTCCTGTCTCTGTGGCCCAGAGGGTCGTGGGTGGAGCTGTCCCGGCTGGGTCGGCAGAAGGTGTCCCCCTACCAAGTGGCTTTTGAGATTGACCTGTGTTCGCACCCCGGGGTGATGACTTCACAGATGACCCATGCGGGGCGTAGGGCCTTCAATGAAGTCCTGTCGCAGCGACGTGCCACTAGCGGCGGACGCTAGAGTGGTTAGAATAGTTTCCGTGACGGATAGCGGATTGATCCAGTCACCATCAGAGTCGTACTACTACGTCAGAGTTGGTCCTGTGTATCAACTTCTAGAGGAACTGGCATTACTAACCTGCGGGTGAACCGAGGTTGGGACATAGTACTCTTATAGTAGCGCTGTTTTTCCAATCTAACTTGTACGGTAGGGACTACCGACCCCCATGGGGGGGAGGAGTGTTACGTCCCTGCCCTTTTGGCCGGACGTAACACTGGAATAAATTACTAAGGCCGTTTGGTCTATTGGACTTGGGTTTTATGGACCTTGGCTATTGTGTGAATTGGACTAGTTATTTTGGTCCTAGGTTGTCCTTTTAGGGGCCGGCGCTGTGGCGCCGCGCCAGTACTGAGTCCGTCAGTAGTTCTAGGCGTGGATCCTATAGTTGAGGGTCGATGTCGGCCCGGATCCTACGTGGATTGAGTGACTCGGATTATTCTAGGGAAATTGGCGTGTATCTGCGCCGCAACCAACCTAGGTTAAATTGGTCCGAGGACGAGAGTCTCGTCCTCTTGGTTTAATGAATGATAAGTGCGAATACGCCTACACATTGAGCCCGGGGCATTATCCATTTGTAATTGGTATTGCTAGCCAATATAAGTGTGAATTAATTAGCTTGGCATTAAGCCGTGATGCCAGATATCTCACGACTCACGTCGTGAAGCGCAACCTACTTTAGGCTATCTTGAATTATTCCTAATTCCGGCAAGAAGGGTCTTTCGCTACGTAGCTCAGGCTAGGTGTGTCTGGGCAGGGACGTAACAGGTGCTTGCCTAATTGTTGGGGATGGGCAGCAATGGCAGCTAATGCTTCCGGCTCAGTGGCCGTAAATCTACTAATAAGGCGTTCAAGGTCAGAGGTAGGCATCGCTACAGAGGTATCCAGAGCAGGTTTAAAGAGATCTCCTACCGCCTTGCCAAAGAGAAGGGGAGGTCCTAGAGGGACTATGTTTTCATACGACTTTCCTGACCTAGTCGCTATATGGCTAAGCGGTACAGAAATTTTATTTTTCCCCTCCCCCCCCACAGAGGCCACAGGAAGGGCCTCACACGGGAGAGAGAGTCCTACGTGAGAAAGGAGATCAGGCATGCGAACAGCTGTATGAAAGAGGTAGGCATAGGATTCATCATCAGGTAGTTCACCATACGGGGTTACACCCATAGTAGTAGGAACTAGAGTAGTATTGAGAACATCAAGGTCCTCGAAAAAGGAGTAATCTGCACGACGGGAGAGTGCATCTGGTACTATGTTATCTACACCCTTAACATACTGAAGTTTAAAAGGGGAGAACTGTGCCAAAAACTCCATCCAGCGCGCTTGACGAGGGGTAAGGTTGGGTTGTGAGAGAAGATGGGTAAGGGGACGGTGATCCGTCTGGATAACTAATCTATAAGGATCAATCTCACAGGGTTCATTCAGACAAACATCAAATTGAGCACCTTTAAGAAAGTGCTGCCACGCGTGGCAACAATACACCACAGCTAATAGTTCCTGCTGGTGTACGGGATAGTTACGCTCCGCAGGAAGCATTGTCCTAGAGATATACTCGATTGGCTGTAAGCCCTGACCCTGATCCTGGAGAAGGACGCCCCCTATAGCTACCTTGCTAGCATCTGTAGCTACAACAAAGGGTTTAGTAGTATCCGGTAGGATGAGTACGGGAGGGGAGAGGAGTAGGGATTTTAGACACTGAAAAGCCGACTGACATTCACTACTCCAAACAAAGGGGATATCCTTCTTTAATAAATGATTAATAGGGGCTGCTATAGTTGCGAAACGCGGGATAAAACGCCTATAGTAAGAAGCAATTCCTAGAAACTACGTACACCTTTAACGTCGGTAGGGGTAGGCCATTCCTGAATTGACTTAGTCTTGTCGGGTCGGTAGCAACCCCGGCATCTGACAGAACGTGCCCTAAAATGGGACACTCCTACCAGAGCGAACTTTAGCACGGCGCGCCCATAAAGAATTTTCAGCCATGATTTCTAATACTTTCTTTAAATCACGTAGGTGCGTTTCAAAATCAGGAGAATAAATAAGGATATCATCTAAGTAAGCTTGAGCACAAGAACGGTCATGCTCAGATAAAGAAACAGAGGAGAAGGAAGGATCCTTTAAATCAGAGGACACTTGAGGAAGGTGAGAATTTCCCATAACAGGTCTAAGCACTTCATTCATTAACATTTGGAAAGAGGCAGGAGAGTTACAGAGTCCCATAGCCGCTACTCTAAACTGGTAATGCCCAAAAGGGGTAGCAAAGGCGGTTTTGTGGCAATCCTCAGGAGCTATACGTAGTTGCCAAAAACCATCCGCACAATCTAGTACTGTGAAACAGGTAGAACCTTTAACCTTATTAAATATATCATCAATACGAGGTAGAGGGTATTTAGACTTCACAGTAATATCGTTTAACTTCCTATAATCAGTAACTAGGCGAAACTTGCCATTTGGCTTAGGAACTAACAGGACACCAGCGGAGTAGGGGGAGTTACTAGGCTCTATCAATCCTGCTTCTAATAGTGATACTAAAATCTGTTTTAGTTCCTTTAATTCTGTAGGGCCCATTCTATACATCGGAGAGTGCGTAGGAACTGCACCGTCCTTGATAACTACACGGTGTAAAACAGAACGAGGAGGAGGATAAGAAGGAGTCTTTTCTTCAAATACTTTTGAGGAATCTATCACAGCCATGTATCTTACTATTTCATTTTCAGTAAATCCCACTCCTATTGTATCCACTGTATTTACATCTATATCCACACTATTATTAGTGATAGGTATCTCTTGTACTTCTAACTGAAGGAACATACATAATAGGTATCCATATTCCTTTAGTTCAGATCGCAATTCGTCATTGGACATTAATACTTCAGGTATAGGTCTCACAGGAGGATCAACAGGTGTAGGAGGAGTAATATCTACCAAGGATAAATTTTCTAATCTATAATGACGTTCCGGTACCCAGTAAGAGCTATCTGGAAACCAAATGACCATAGTATCATAATTAATAGTAATCTTATTATCCTGGTGCCAATCTAATCCTAGTAATACATCAGCTGTAGTGATAGGGCCTATAGTGGCCGTCAGGTTGACCGTACGTCCTTGTATGACCAGGGGAAGGGACACCGTACCCGGGGAATGACTGGTGCGACCGTCAGCATAATGGACAGTGACCGTTTTTGTGTGAGGGGTAGGGACTAGTCCTAAACGCCTAACTAGGGCCTCGCTCACAAAGGAGCTAGCCGCACCGCTATCCACTAACACAGAGACATTCAAGAGTTCATCAGCATGCAAGAAGGGGTCTACAACAGTATGAGGGACGGTTAAGCCACCATTCAAGAACATAAGAGGACGCACACGTAGTGGTAGGGATGATTCAGCTCCTACAGAGGTTATAAAAACAGGCAAGCAAAAATTATTATCTGGGGTACTATCTAAGGACCTGTCCAGGTTACCCCCGGCTGACAGGCCTACTGTTCCCCCTCCCCCCCAAATCCATAGGAACTAACCCCGAAGAAGACCCTGGCGGAAAAGCCACTGCTGGAGGGTCACGAGGGATTGAAGAGGGTGCGGGAGCCTGATTATCATAGGGGAACCCTGGGGATCCTGTCTGCACAGCATTCAGCCTACTAGGGGTAGCTGAAGGAATGCGTCCTGAAGTGGGACGAATAGGAGCACGCTGAGGGGTACGAGGAGGGCGAGCGTCGGGATGAGGGGGAGCACCCGAAAGGAACTTGGGGCACTCACGTTTAAGATGACCTACTTCCTTACAATGATAGCAGGTGATATGAGAGACATCCAGAGCTGAAAGGTCAGTCACACAGATATCTAATTCTTCTACATAGGAGTTCTCCTCCTCAGGGGTAAGGCTAATATTATTAATACGGGAACGGGTAGGAAGAGAAGGCGTGGAGAAGAAATCTGCTACTCGTAAAAGATGCTGGCGCACATGCTTGAGGGGCAGGTCAGTAAAACGGTAGGCAGAGAACTGGCGCTTGACTTCACGCAATAAGGGTCTACTGAGGCCCTGAAGGAAGCGGGCACGTACTTCTGCGCCCGACAAATCCCTAATTCGTACCATCTGGGCATCAAACTCTTTCATATATCCTTTGAAGGATTTGGTACCCTGCTGCAAGGTACCAAAGGCTAATCTATCCTGCCAATCTGCATCGGGAGGGACTAAATGGTTCTCTAAACGCTTAAACAATTCTGCTACAGAGTTTGGGTAGGCATGAGAGGCAAGAGACTCACACTGGATGAGGTTAGCAAGCTCAGGAGTAATGCAGGTAGTAAGATAATGAGGGACTAGTACAGCATCAGAGAGGCGCCACCTATTGTGGTTCTGCCAAGACTCTGTGTTCTGGGTGAGCAACATAATGAAAGTGAAAAACTGTTGAGGGGTAGACTTGACATCCAGCTTAGGAAGGTTGGCAAAGAGGGGAAGAGCAGGAGGCTTAGGGGGATTAGAAGAATCAGTTTTTCCCATAGGGCCACTATCTTCCACTGCTACATAAGCGGGATAGAAGGAAGGGATAGGAAAAGTTTTGGGTAGGGGTCTAGAGGGAGCCACCGTTTCAGGATGGTGCCCATAGGAGAAGGGAACTGTATATTGCTCACGAAGAGAGGAGTAGGCAAAATGATCATAATTCCTATCATCTAGGGGCATGGTACTGAACTCATTATTAACTTCTAAATCAGCCACACGGGTAGGGACCTGGGCAGCCTCATAGGCCGTCTCTGGGTAGGACCAGGAAGCAGGTGGGAAAAAGGGAACTGCACTAGGGCGCCCAGAAGGGCCGACAGGGGCAGAGGGACGACCCGTGTTAAAGGCAGGCATGGAAGGCGCAGGGTGGGAAGGAGGCCTAGAAGCATTGTTAGTGTGTGTGAGGACCTGCTAGAGGGGTGAGCCAAGGTTGCAGAAGGGGCAGGGGCCTGGTTCACAGCAAAAGAGGGTTCATCACTAAATCTGACTTGTGAGATACGTTGTTCATAGGTAGGTGGGGTGATTGAGGGACGACGGCGACCACCAGCAAAAGGAGAAGGAGGTGAGGTACGCAGAATACCTTGAGGAGTGAGGTGGTGTACCGTTTCCAAGGAGTCCCGTCGGTTACCACGAGGATTGTTAGTGTTATTAGTAGTAGTAGTATTATTATTATTATTATTGGTAGGTATAGGCGACATATCTCCACCCACTGGATCCATCTTTAATTAAGTAAAGGAATAGGAATCTAGATGAAAGCAACAAGGGAAAAGGAAAAACCTTGAAGGTCTGAAGCAAGAACAAAATTAAAATCAATCCTTTTTAACAACAGTAATGGATAGGGAACCAAACTCCAAAGTGAGAGGAGTCTCTGAGGCAGATGCAGATGTAGCCCGTTTAGGGGGAGAAGAAGGAGGGGTAGCGAAGACTAGAGCTTCGACGGGAGGGCGACCATGAGGAATAGGGCGTATATGCAGGCCTAAATCTGTTTGGCTATGCTCTATAAGGAACTGCTGAGCTTCTTCGAAGGACATAAATTTCTTATACCTAATTACGTTGTATACACGATTCTGAACGATCTTCCTAGCGTCGGACCAAGAAAGGAAAATGGAGGACCATTGAGGCGTAATCACTACGTAATATTTAGCTAGACTATTATCGCTAGAAGAATGGGAAGGAGCAGTAAAAGATCGCCGCTGGCTCATGGTAACGCACCTTGTTCTTGAGTAGTCACGATAGGAGTGGAAGGGGTAGGAGTCGACTTAGCTGGGTTATCTGGATCACCGAAATGACGAGGGCGGCAATGGTCCAGCGCTCGTAGTCCTAAAGTCAGCGACCCAGTGAATTTCTGCGAGTGCGGCCGTCTAATGAGCAGCAACACGAAGGAAAAGGTGGAACCTACCAAGACGCTAATCGTCTCTCTACCGTAGAACCAAAAGTAGAACCTAACTATGTCCTAGGCAACACCGGAAGGAAAACATTAATGCCGAAAGAGGGACAGGAGCTATCTATGAAGGATTTTCCGCTGCGAGCAGGTCTATCTTCTAGGCAGGGCGTGTCCCGAATCGGGCAGCACTACCCCCCCAGCTTGCAGGCGACCCGCCCATTACCTGTCAAGTAGGTGTCGACTCCGTGTTCCTGGCCGCGGAACCTTGGTTGATATAAAGGCGTATGTTGCAAAGGATCGTCGTCTCGCTCTCTATCTAAACTACCTCCGAGTCCATTGTTACGCCGCAGGCCTCTACCTCCACCTCTACCTCTACCTGTCCTGATGCTACCTAAACTAGTGAGGCCACCTCTAGCTACACCCCTAGCGAAAGACGAACGAGACGATGAAGATCTCAATGCATTAACGTAAGTACTACTGTAATACGCCATACAACCATTTATCCGAACCCGTTTATTCCAGGAATAGAGGAAGGAAACACAACTACACTGCCGTGACCCAAGCCTATATGTGTTAATTCATTTAACACACGCCGAGTGACCACACAAGGAGTGGAACATGCATAAACGGTCACCAACGGTCCAACAGGCTCGGGCCGACCTGGCCCTCGCCTGCCGAAACACAGAAACACAGGCCGGTGCACAGATGCACGCCGGTCCACTACTTTCTACCGAAGGATAAGGACCACTAATAAAGTACGCGGCGCGGCGCCCAAAGGCACCCAATATACCACGGTACTGTTACAAGGACAATCATGTCCCAACTAGAACTACACGTAAACCTAGGAACAGCCGAGGCCAAGGACCTAATTTACGTCCGTAACTACAACGAATTGTTACGCGACGTAACAAAAATCAATCCTTTTTAACCACAGTCATGGATAGGGAACCAAACTCTAAGGTAAGAGGAGTATCTGCACTAGAAGAGGATGCAGCACGTCGAGGGGGAGAAGAAGGAGGGGTAGCAAAAACTAGGGATTCCACGGGAGGACGAACATGAGGAATAGGGCGTACGTGTAGGCCTAAATCTGATTCACTATGGTCTATAAGGAACTGCTGAGCTTCTTCAAAGGTCATAAATTTCTTATACCTAGTTACGTTGTATACACGGTTCTGGACTATCTTCCTAGCATCAGACCAAGAAAGGAAAATGGAGGACCATTGAGGCGTAATCACTACGTAATATTTAGCTAGACTATTATCGCTAGAAGAATGGGAAGGAGCAGTAAAAGAACGCCGTTGCTTCATGAGAACTCACCTGGTAGGTCTTGTGACGTCAAGCTAGGAGAATGAGGAGAAGGCAGCTGATCTAGGGTGTCTGAAACCGAACCAGATTGACGACGCACGCAGGTACGAGGATTCCAGCGCCAGGTGGTCGTAAGTATCCGGTTTCAAGAATTCTGCGTCCGGTGATGGGTCGTCTAAATACAAAGCAGGCAAGATGCGGAAAAGGTGTAATCTACGAGACGCTAGTCGTCTCTCTACCGTAGAACCAAAAGTCGAACCTAACTATGTCCAAAACAGCAACGGAAGGAAAACATTAATGCCGAACGAGGGAAAGGGGCTATCTATAAAGGATTTTCCGCTGCGAGCAGGTCTAACTCCTAGCTTAGTGTTGCACGGATGCAACATGCCGTTTGTGGTATTAAATTATCCGTCCCGGTCGATCGGCGCCGGATTACGTCCGGCGCCAGTGCCGAGGCCATAGTACAGTTGGCAGCCGAGGCAACCCGTGTGGAAGTATAAGTGTAGAAGTTTTGCTGACGAACTTGGCCTTTGCGCCGTAGGCAGACCTAGCGCCTGAACGGGAGTTACGGGACAGCCAAGTGGCACTGCACATGCGTTATGATGGTACCTACGGACATTTGGATATTTTTCAGGAGAGGCCTCTAGCCGTACTGGTCTTTAATGTGTTCTAGACGGTTCGAGAAGCCCGTCCCCGCGGACCTCACGTCATGCCTGGTTGGCAGCGCCAGGCGCAGCCGCCAACGGGGACGAAGGGACAAAATAGGCAAGGCACGAGCTATGCCAGCAGCCCGGACTTTGTATCGTAATTTACCACGTTGCTCTACAGATTACTAACCATCGCTTAATCCTGGAGTGTAAATCTCCTGTGGGCTCGAGTGTGAATCCCTCGCCTACTGGGTGTAAGTCTTCCCGCATTGAGTGTTTTAATCTGTGTGGTAACATTGTAATATACGAAACCGGTTTTCCGGGTTTGAGCTTATTCGTATTGTGTGACAAGTATTCTTAAGCCACCATCGTGCGCTGTGACGCATAGGAAGTCAAAGGTCTTTCGCATTCATTCTCAATTATTAAGGCGCTATTTTAAATAGCCATACGTGTTAAACTGGTATCGGAGGAAACTTTCCTAGTGGCCTCTATCCCGTCCCGTTTTTCTGTAATCTGATCCGGATCAGCAACGGAATTATATAAGGGCCGGAACCCTTACTAATTCCGCTTGCAGTAATTCATTGTGGGGGTCGGATCCCCACAATCCTATCTGTCCATACCCGTTACCCATATTGCGGTTCTTGCATGCCCCAACCTGGCCTTGTCCGGTTGACCTAAGGGATTCGTCCGGAAACGAATCTCCTTATATTGCGTGCTTTATAAGGAAACGCTGTGTGGGTTGCGATTTCACGCATTATTTGGCGTCTTGGCCATTGCCTCACACCCTATGTCTGGGATATATACTGTCAGCTCCGGCAAGCTGCAGGAATATCTCATGTCCTTGAATTGACGTATTTTGGTGCTCGGTCCCCGTGACCCAGTTCGCGTGACAGTGCCCGAGAGGACGCTTCCACGGATCTATTCCAGCACCGGTCGTTCAAGGGACTGCGCTTCCAGCGGATTCGCATGGACAACCAGGCACATCAGTGCAGGCTAACAAGGAACATGCCCTACCCCCCTTGTTAGAGCATTGTGTAACCTGTTTGGAAGCTGTGGGTGTGTGTGAGGATTATCATCCTGCCAAGACTAAAGGCACATTGTTTCACACTTTACCAGCCACCACGCGATGGCTGACGGTATTGAGCGAGGGCGACGAGAGGCCCATCGCTTCTCTCCTGCCCCTTCCCTCGTGGCAGCACTCGAGGCGGCAGAGAGAGCTACCCAAAATCACTCACGCCCGAGTAGTGAGCGTAGTTGAACGCCCTTCACCGCTGGCTAGCACGCCGGCGATGGAGACGGGATTTTTGTTGTTTGGGGAACCGATTGTGGGAGGCTGAGCCCGCAGCCGCCACTGATTGCTATTGAACCCTTGCAGCTGGCCAGGCCGCAAGGAGCTCAGCGGCGCGGCGCTAACCGATTAGGCATGCTCGAGCCTCTAACCCGAGACTACCGGTAGGCTACCCGATAGTGCATGCTCGAGCCTCTAACCCGAGACTACCGCGGCACTCAGCGGATCTGTGCTACCGAGGGCGACGGTTCTCTGACCGTCCCGGCGCGCACTGGCTTCCGTACCTTGCTTAGGCACCGACTAGCATCTAGACACCAATCTTTGATGCCCACCTGACTAGGCGCCCAGGCCGGCGACTACCGGCCAGCGGATAGATGCCACTCGGGAGCACAACTCCCATACTTTCTTTTTAAATAATTATCATAAATTATTTAAAGCGAGGGGCAATAGGGTAGCACTGACCCTACGTACGTGCAAGTAGAGAAACACGTAACGGCACACTGACCGTCCCCAAATCCTAAACCCCAAGGAGGGTGCCCTACGCTGGGATCTGAGCACGCCAAAAACACCCGGGCTTTGCTCCCGGCCTCCTTTTCTACTTGGGTGCAACTGCACCACATGCATCATTATTAGGCACACTGGCCGCCTGTCAGGTCTAGGGAAATGTATTCACAGATGAAAGAAGCGCCCATTCCCATGCAAAAAGACGACAGGTCACACGGTAAAAAAAACTCATGTCATCATGAGCTGCCGCAGCAGCTTGTACTGAGGCCCCGACAGCATCGCTGGCTTGGTCAAGGCATCGGCAATATTCTCGCTCTCGGGGATCCACCGCCGCTCATCCAACACCGTGGCGGACTCGGCCAACACAAGGTAATCTAGTTTGGTGGTGGAGGCGAGCGGGTTATTCAGAAACTCAATTATTGACTTGCTATCTGTGCACAGCCGCATGCGGAGCGACAGCGCCACGCGGGCCTTATCCGCAATCCATTGCAAAAGATGCTGCACATAACACGCATGGTCGACAGCGGAAATGAACGCGCGACACTCCGCGCGATTGCTGTCTACCACTACCCGCTGATGGATGCGGCTATACCAGTCGACAATAGTGGGCTGCCCAGTGGGGCTATCAAGAAAAAAGATGGCCGCCTCCCGCGCGCGCAGCTGCGTGATGGTACGCGACTCCAGGTTCGCGTCAGAGTAAATGGTCATTGCCACCGGGCGGGTGATATCAACCCCCCACACGCGCAGGCCCGGTGACGCCAAGACTTGCGTCCGAAGATGCTGCGCTCCCATGCCCGCAAGCACGGCGTCGGGCGCACGCGCGTAGATGGACAGGTCGGGTCGCACCGTGCCCGCGAGCCACCCCAGCTGGCCGCGCAATTGCGGTCCCGCGGACGCATCCAGCCGCTCAGGCAGCGATTGCGCGAGCTTGTCGGCGTATTCCTGCTTGGCCGCCATGTCAATGCACCAGCCAACCGGTGTGCGGTGCAAAGTGTAGGTTAGGCCACAGAAAGGGACGGGGGTGTCGGGGTCCAGCCACAACGTGCGGCTAGTGGGCAAAAGCTTGGCCACAGCGGTTATGAACTGCCGGACCCACGCCCGGGGTCCAATAAGCCGCCAGTCATCCCCATGCCATTGCATGAACGCGGGCTCGTGTGGGTTGGGTGTGTGGATGTGAAAGAGGTTGCTATCGATGCGGGAAAACACCGCCCCCATGCTAGCAAAGATGCGTTCAGCCGTCTTGCGAAAGATGATGGGGCTAGACTGCAGGCCCTCCACACCAAGGAGAAGCCGCAAGTACACACACCGCAGCTCCCCCTGCCACACCAAAGGGACCTTGACCACATACACCGTGCCACGCCACACTTCCTCGGCCACTGCCGGGTCGCTATGGAGAAAGGCCCGCTGAAAATCTGAGCAGGCCATGGCATAGTCCAACCCCCGATCCAACAGCCCCAAGAACACCGATGTTAACACCCGGCTAGTGGTCTGCGACAGCCCGGGCGTAAACAATTCCTCCTCCGACAACTCAGACGAGCCCCTAAACTCCGTGACACAGGGCCGTACATGAAATGTGACAGGGTCAGTGGGGAGGACCTGCTTATACTTGAGCACAAACTTCAAGTTCAGCTTTACCGCCCCTTGCGGCACCTCCATCAACTCCCCATACACCCCATACATCGCCCACTCCAGCTGCGCGCGCAAGAAAGCCGCGCGCCACTTATGGAACTTGACAGGGTCACGGCAGTCCTCCTTAAACTGCGGATAACTAACAGGAGATTTAGTGGCGATGCTCCAGGGAAAAATGCCAAGACTGCTGGGGTGACACTTCTGCGGCTGCGTGACATCGGCTACCAGCGGCTCTGCCGTATATTCCGCCCCGCGAATGGCCCCTACTGCAGTGGCATAATCCTCAGGGTGATTAATAGCCTCGGGGGGACCCCGGCCCGTGAGGGCTGCAAGCGCTACGTGATATTGGTACAAGCCTATGCTCCCCACCCCCTCGAGGGTCACCAAGCCGGCTGACACAGAAAACCCGGGGAGGGAAACAAAAGGGTTACCTATGAGGGTGATCCCCTTGTAACCCTCTAGCACTTGCACAGGGACATCTACCCCTAGGATGGGCATGAGCACCTGCCCAGCCACCTTATAGGCCCGCTGCCCGTCAAACCCCGCAACCTCCTTCCAACTACTGGGCAGCAAAGGGTAATAGGCCTCGGCCGCCGCCGGGCTCGTGATAGACACGCCTGCCATGGTATCTATGGCCGCAATATGCCTAGAGGGAACATCATGAGCTTCAGTCACAACCGTGGGGCACTTATCTGGCATGACGCGGCTGACTTGTGCCGCACCCCCCGCTGCCGCCGCCTTGAGCTTGTCCGCCTTGAGCAGCTGTCGGAGGACGTGGGCCAGCTGGGAGCCCACGCCCGCGCCTGACGATGTGTCCGGCGCCGCCACGGTGGGCGCTGCTGGGGTCGCGGGGAGGGGCTGAGGTAGCGCCCCCGCGTCGACCCCGGGGACTTGCTCCGGCGCGGCGCCTGCAGGGGGGTGGGCAACAAGCGCATCATGCACAGCCACCCCAAGTGGGGTGGGTAGGACAGGTTCCAGCCGGGCCCGCTTGGCCGGCCGGCTATCCACATCCCAACCGAGCTGGCGGCTGTGCTCCTTGGCCGCCTGGACCTGGGCATCGGACGCCTTGTACCGATACACCTTATCCCACGGGATGAGATAGTCCCTATGCTCCCAGTGCACCTTCACCCGCCTATGCACCCAGTCCAAATCCACCACCATGCCTGGCCCTTGCATCTGCCCCCGCTTGCCAAAGGAATTCTCCTTGTGAAACAAGACCAACTCCCCCAGCTCCCACTCCTGCGACAAGTCAGGCTGGGTGCGGTCTAACTGCCGCCTAACCTCAGCGGTGGTAGCGAGGTGGGCCTCCCAATGGTCTGCCACGTCCGGAGGGTAAATGCCCGACTGCAGCCCCCGCGCGGTAATAAGACCTAGTCCCTGGGGCAGCTTGAAAAGCACCTGGCTGTTGTACTTGTCCATGAGCAAGCGGCACCACAGCGCGCGTTGTGCATAAGGCTGCCCCGCGGGCTTGAATCCTAACCCGCTGGCCTGCTGCTTGGCTGCCATGCCCTTTACGCTGCTGATGTGCCTATCAATCAGCCCCAAGTTGCCATGGTCCTGCCGCCCAGCAATAACCACCATCTCACAGCCCTCCCGCCCCACAATGCAATCAAATTGTTGGTCCAACATGACCTCAGAAATGGGAAAGAAGTGAGACATGGCAATGCGCAGCCCCCGCCACAAGGACTCCTCTACCATGCTTGGCAGGGGCTCGATGGCTAGGAACTTGGTATAGCGATCCATCAAGACCAAATAATAGTCCCCCTCCTCCAAATGCATGACATCCCCCACTAACCTCCCCCGGTACGGGGAAGGAGTCTTAGCATGCCAGCGCCTACGCTTCTTCCTGACACTTGCGCATGCGTGGCACTCCTCTAACTCCGCCTGAGCGACCTTCAACCCCGGCGCCCCCATAAGCCGAGTCGCCCAGTCTAGCGTTTGCCCCGCCACATGACCCACCGCAAGGTGAATCTGGTGAGCAAGCATCCGCAATCCTATGGCCGTGGGGGTGGTGCCATCCCCTTCTATGCTAGGCACCTGCCCCGCCAAGCTCTCTGCATGTGCATTCCTGTCGGCAATGTGCTCTAGTGAGGCCTTACTGAGGCGGCGACCCAACTCCACGTCTACGTGAGGGGCTACCTCGGCATCTGCCGGCACTATCTCACCTGAAGGGGTGAGCTCCGGAAGGGCGTGTTCAGGCTCTATTGCGACCACGCTGGGCACGCACTCCTGATCAGCTGCAGCACTTGCACTTCCATTCTGAACCACGGACGTGGGAACATTAGGACTACAAGGCACAGCATCCTCACGCCTAGCCGACTCACCGCGACACACATCACCTCTATGACGTCACTTGGGCATGGCTGGCCGTGGGGCGCGGCATGTGTTGGGGTCGTGTCCAGGAAGCCGAACCGCCCAGCAGCGCCGGCACACTCGAGTCGCCTTGCCGAGGTCCAGCCGCAGCGTGCAGTTGGCCTCGGTGTGCCCCACGCCGGTGCACCGCTCGCAGACGACCTTCTCCTTGGGGACGCCACCCTGCTGCTGTTGCTGCCTGCCAGCGCCGCCCTCCTGTCGAGGCTGCTTGCCCTGACCGCCTCCCGGCCCGCGTTTGCTGGACGCGTTCTGGTTGTGCCGACCACCGCGAGCTCGGCGTTTGCCACCCAACATTCGCACCACGTTGTCGGCCACCGTCGTGGACAGCTGGGTAACAAGAGTGGTCAAGTCCGACAGAGAAGCTGCTGGCGGGGTCGAGGCAGGCACAGGGTTTACCTGAGCAACTGTCGGCAGCTTGTTGTTACGCCTGGGGCCGCCCCGGTCCTTGAACATCTCTCGGAGGTGCGCCATGGCTGCGTTGAACCGTTTCTGGTCGTCCGGGGTGCCCACTACCACGGAAGAAGCTAGCGCAATTTTCATGCCGAGACCGGCCTTGACATTGGCACGGCTCTCTGGCGTCAGCCCCAGCGCATCCAGAACTGCGCTGAGTAAATATTCGCTACTCATGTGCTTCAAGACACCCTTGCTCCGGACCTGGGCCGCGAATCTGGCCATGTCCGAGCTGAGGTAATTCGGGTCAAGCGACAGGTTGCGCACCAGCGCCTGCCCCTCCTTTTCCTCGTCAGGAAAGCTTGAGGTGTCGAGCACCTCTTGCAGGGCCTTCACTGTGTCGGGCCAGGTCCACGCCTCTTTGCTGGCGTTGATAATGACCCCTCGCACGTCCGCATTACCCGTAGCCTCGTTGCATACCTCTGACCGGCGCAGCTTGGTGAGGAAAACTGCGTCGGACAGTTCGTTGTAGTCCTGCCGGAGCTCGCCCAGGCTGTTAATAAACTCCTCCACGGCGGACGGCGTCAGAATTTCTGGCAGCTTACTTGGCAGCTCTTCTTTCTTGAAAACTTTCCGGGCAGTTGGTGCTGACTGCTGCCCCGGAGCTGTGCTGACCGAGCCACCAGCTGGCTCAGTCGCCACGGTGGCTGCGCCACTCCCATCCGCCGGAGTTGATGCTTGCGTTCCCTGGTCCTGGGTTGCAGCTGGCGTTCGCTCCGCGCCACGCGCCATGAGCCCAGAAAAATGGTCAACGCTTCTTTCATCTGTGAATACAAGTTGAACGCCCTTCACCGCTGGCTAGCACGCCGGCGATGGAGACGGGATTAATTTGTTGTTTGGGGAACCGATTGTGGGAGGCTGAGCCCGCAGCCGCCACTGATTGCTATTGAACCCTTGCAGCTGGCCAGGCCGCAAGGAGCTCAGCGGCGCGGCGCTAACCGATAAGGCATGCTCGAGCCTCTAACCCGAGACTACCGGTAGGCTACCCGATAGTGCATGCTCGAGCCTCTAACCCGAGACTACCGGCACTCAGCGGATCTGTGCTACCGAGGGCGACGGTTCTCTGACCGTCCCGGCGCGCACTGGCTTCCGTACCTTGCTTAGGCACCGACTAGCATCTAGACACCAATCTTTGATGCCCACCTGACTAGGCGCCCAGGCCGGCGACTACCGGCCAGCGGATAGATGCCACTCGGGAGCACAACTAGCGTGGCTCTAGGGGGTCATCCCCAGCACAAACCCCACGTTTGGGAGGGAATTCCTCGGCGGCTGCCGGTGCACCACCTGACAGCCCTGTAGTGAATCCCCTTAATGGACCACCTAGTGGAACATCCATCGCGGGATTGTCGGCGGTTCCGGCCCTTGGTGTAGGAGCCGGCGCGGGGGCGCAGGGGAATAATGTTACCCTGCACTACGGTAGGAGTGGGGCCCTGCCTACGGTGCTGCCGCAACCTACATTGGCCACTTGGCCCAGCAGCGCCCCGGCGCCACCCTTGTATGATAGCCGATCGCGGTCTCGTCGCGCTGCGCATCGGGCGTCCTATCATGCGCCTGGACCCCTTGGGGCTAGCCCCTTCGGCCATGCCTCGCCAAATATGGCTGGGCGGGGCCAGGGCACCGCACGGACCGGTCGGTCTTCCTTCGGGGTCGCAGGGGAGGCGATTCCCCTCCCCAACTCAGCATACGACCGCCTGGCTCCGGGTGACCCACGAGCGCAGCACCCAGCGGCCACCGCCGCCCATCATTATGCAAGCCGCGCCCACTACCCACATGGGTATGAGCACCCGGGTGAGGATGAGTGCAGCCCCCCGGCAGGTTACGCGCGTGGGCACACCTCGCAAGGTGTGGCCAGGCCCGGGAGACCCGCGAGTATCATGGGCCATCATGACGATGATACTCACAATGCAGGGCGACTACCACCGTTGCCCAAGCTGTCGGATATTCCCAAGTTAAAACCCGACTGCTCGTACCAAGAGTTTGAGGCTTGGGAGATTGCAGTGTCTCAGAAGATCGACATCTGGGAGACATACAATCGCAAGCTCTTGGACGAGGATATCAAGGTCAAGCTGGTGTCCAGCGAGGCACTGGCTCCCGATGTGAGACAAGCTCTCCATTGCGAAAGCGCCCTGGCCAATGGCTTCCCCAGCAGCTTGGCTGAATTATTTCGGCGAGCACGAGCCAAGTATCTGCCACCCGACCAAGACAAGCTGGACCGGGAGGCTTTTGGGGCGTTCAAGCAGGGGAACCTGAGCTATCGGGAATATATGACCAAGTTCGAGCTTCTAGCTGGGCGGGTTGATGACCTGATGGGCCCAGAAGCCTTGGCAAGGTTCTATGAGGGCTTGCAACCCGAATTCCGGGATGAGGTGAAGCGGAAATTCGCCCACCTCTCCTGGGCTCAATGGAACCTGCAGGACATCAAGACCTACCTAGCGGAGATAGCTCCCTTGGTGCAGCGGACCCCAAAACCCCGCGTGAATGCACTGGAACTCAATGAGCTGGGATTCGCCCCCGTGTGGGTGGATGAGCTACAGTGCGAGGTCCTGGACATTAATGCCTTGGACACTTCCCGGATTCAGTGCTACCACTGCAACCGCGTGGGGCACATCAAACGTGAGTGCCCTGATCTCCCTCCGCTGGACCAGGCCCCGCCTGTGCAACGCAACAACTTCCAAGCGGCCTCCCCGCAAATGGCCTCGAGGCCACCACCGGCGCGAAATATGCGCACAGCTCCCAGTGCGGGTGAGCGTGCCCGACGCTTGCAACAAGCGCGCCAACAGCCCCGGCTGTACCAACAACCCAAGGCGCCCCCAAGCGCCTACCAGCAAGCTGGGCATGCCCTCAACCAACTGGATGCCGCAGACGCGGCCGAGCCTGATGATGGCTCTTTCGCGGCCGCATCCGACCACCTGCGAGGCACACCGGTGGACGAGGGGCCTGCAGGAGAGGCGTTGGACTGAGAGGCCGGGAGGGCACTCCGGGCGACACCTTACCCGGCCATGAACAAGTCGCCCAAGTTTTGTTACCATGTAATGTGGTGACAGAGACCCAGGAATGGCAAGCGGAGCCTAGCGAAGGCCCGCGGCAACTACTCCTAGAGCTTCACTGGAAGCCTACCAGACCCCCAGGGCTCTGGGCGTTGTTTGGAGGGCATCAAGGTCCTCATTGACAGTGGTGCGGCTACCACCTTCGTCAGTGAGGCCATAGTGCAGCGCCTGGGAGTAACCCCTACTCCCCATACCATTGCTCGGCGCGTGCGATACTCGGATGGCTACACTCAGCCATCCCCGGGCTATGCGGACTTGGCCCCTATCGTACAAGGCACCAGCGTGCCCATTCGCGCCACGGTCATTCCCTTACAAGCGGCTGATATCATCCTAGGGATTGACTGGCTGCACATATCCAAGGTGACCGTCTCTTTTGGTACCATGGTTACCCACTTCCCAGATGGGTCATTCTGGTTACCTGAGCGGCAGTATGCGGCCAACGGCATGACCATCACCGATGACACGCCTGCCCTCAAGAGTGACCGTCGTCGCCTTGCGGACATTCTCATGTCCAAAAGGGAGTTCAAGCGGATGATGAGAGCCCGACAGCCTCCTCCCGTTTACTCCATTCGTCTGGACGCCCTTGCCCACGCGCGCGGGCCCAGCGCCCAGCATGCCCAGGCTGGAGTTTCGTTAAACTCGCTTGGCATGGACTTGTCGGAAGACGAGGTGAAACGACTCAACGCAGTGCTCGATCAGTATTCAGCCGTGTTTGAGGAGAAAACACCTACGTTTCCCCCGGCCAGACCGGTGCTCCACCGCATTCATTTGCAGGAGGGGCACCCACCTACCACCTCGCCCATTTTTCGCATGGGGCCCGTGGAGTTGGCAGAGCTCAAGAAGATCTTGGTCGGCTTGTTGGAGGCCGGCTTGATCGAGCCCAGCAATAGCCCTTACAGCGCGGGCGTGTTGCTGGTGCCCAAACCCAATGGGAAGTGGCGTCTGGTTACGGATTATCGCAAACTCAATGCGATCACCGTGAAGTCCAAGTATCCCCTCCCCCGCATCGATGATATATTTAATAAGGTGGAGGGCGCAAAGTACTTTACGGTGCTCGATTGTGCAGACGGTTTTTGGCAACTTCGGATCGCCCCCGAAGATTGCCATAAAACAGCCTTTGCCACGCCTTTTGGCCATTACCAATTCCGCGTGGCGGCCATGGGCTTGTGTAACAGCCCTGCCTCTTTTCAGATGCTCATGAACCACCTCTTTAGGTCGGTGATGGGCACTAGTCGGCTGCCCCAGGTCTCGGCAGACCTGCGCGACCCGACTATCCCGTGGGACCCGGGGACGCAGCCATACAAACGCACCTGCGTGGCCATCTACTTGGATGACATCCTCATTTTCTCTCGCACGTTCGAGGAGCACTTGGAGGATGTTGCCGCGGTTTTGCAGATCATGGCGGATAATAAACTGTCCGCCCGCCGCAGCAAGGTAGAATCAGGCCGCAGCGTCCCCTTTTTAGGCCACATTCTCTCGGACAAGGG
Source organism: Mesostigma viride (assembly GCA_009746045.1). Lineage (NCBI taxonomy): Eukaryota > Viridiplantae > Streptophyta > Mesostigmatophyceae > Mesostigmatales > Mesostigmataceae > Mesostigma > Mesostigma viride. The sequence goes on along the minus strand of RPFO01000080.1, from coordinate 2,046,721 downwards.
CGTGTCCACGGACCCCGATAAGGTCGCCGCCGTCCAACAGTGGCCTGTTCCCGCGAATGTTCGCGCCTTGCGCAGCTTCTTGGGCTTGGTATCGTACTATCGCCGCTTCATCCCGCGTTTCGCGACCATTGCGGCCCCACTTACTCACCTCCTCAAGAAGGACGTACCGTGGGAATGGTCAGGCCTGTGTCAACAGGCCTTTGACCTGCTGAAGGCCAGGCTCGCCACTGCGCCTGTCCTCATCCTTCCGGATCCCTGACGGCGGTATGGCTGACGGCGGAGTTCAGATCTTTTGCGTCTGAGCCCCAAATTCGGTCAGACCACTTGCATTCGATGCGCCTTTCTAAGACGCACTTGCCAGTATAAACGGTTACGGCTGCCACGCAGTATAGACAAAGTTACGCACGTGACCAGCTATGACGACTACCAAAGCAAAACGGGGGCTGGAAAAGGAGCTGGCACAGCTTCCCAGCGCCCAGCCCAACCCTCTCGCCCTCGCCATTGTTCAGCCGCCAGGCTTACCCGCCAACCAGCCGTCTGGGCCTGCCAACCCACCGCCAGCAGCCCCATCGCCCAGCGCCTCGCCTGAGCCCAAGAAACCCTGCCACGCTCGCAAATGGCGCCAGTTCCTCCCCGGCGACCGAGGATTCTCCCTCACCGGGTGGCAAGAATTGTCGCCGCAGGAATGCATCGAGGTTCTCCAGTTCCTCGAACAGGAGCGGAAGCTCTTCGTGAAGGGGGCGGCTATTGACTACAATGGAGACATGTCCTGGCTCTATGCTATGAACGAAGCACAACAACGCCTGGCTATCTTGACCAGCCATTTCCAGCTCCGCCTCATCGACATCACCCGCACGCTCCGCACCCCAGCCCCCGCACAGCCGGCAGCCCCATCGGCTTCCTCCCTCTGCAAGGATGACATCCGCGCAGTGCTGGAGGAGCACGTGACCTGGCCGCTGGCCGAGCAGCTGACATCGCTGAACACCACGCTCAACACGGTCGAGGCCCGGGTCTCCAACGTGGAAACCAAGGTCGTCCACAAGCTCCAGCCCCAGTTCACGACGCTGCACACCGCGGCGCAAGCTTCGGAAACGCATGCGGCACTTGTCTCTCGCCTTAACCAGGTGGAGGGCAAGTGTGGCGTGCTCCTGAAGAAGCTTGAGGCCATCACCGCCCACACCGAGGCCCTGGCCACACAGGTCCCCAAGATAGCGGAGCAGACGGCCACCATTGCATCCCAGCCACCCCGGCAGGATGCTGGCGACCTCCCGCCGCTCTCCTACGCGGACCTGCTGCGGTCAGCGACCGCCTCCACCACCGACGCCATCGCCACAAAGCTCCAGGAGCTGGAGGACCACCGCCAGGCCCAGCAACGGGAGGTCACCGACCGCGCTCGCCGCGAGTGCCGAGTGGTGCTACGTCGCTTCCCCCAGAAGCCAGGTGAGACGTCAACCTCTCTTGCTGACGAGCTCAAGAACCAGCTTCTTACCCTCATGGGCCTGGTAGGTGAGGTAGAACTGCGTGGGTGCCACCGCCTTCCCCACTCACGGGACAAGGCGGCTCCCCCACCAGTCCTACTCACCTTCTCCTCCCCTGAGGATAAGCAGCGGTTCCTCTCTCGTCGCAAGCGGTTGCACGACCTCACCTGGACGCTGGATGACGACCTCACCCCCGCTCAGCAACAGCAGCGACGCGACCTGTGGCCGGAATACCTCCGCCATAAGCAGGACCCCCAGAAGCCCAAGGTGTATTGGAGGGGCGGGGACCTGATGATCAACCACAAGATATGGACGCCCCCAGCGGGCTAGAACAGCAATAGCCCTAGCTTGTAACCATTGGCGTCACTGCCGCTAAGGCAGCCATGCCTAGAATGTTGCCTAGCTGTGCCAACACACCTAGTCACGTGCCGCCAACGCACGGTACACAACCAGCCATAGCCTTAGCCTAGTCCTAGTACAGCCATGCTACGCCCTGGCTATGTTCAGATTACTTGCCCACGCTCCTTGCTATGATATGCTCACATGGGTCTTATTGCACCCACAGTTTGCCGGATCGTTAGCCTGTCCTTTTAGCTAGCCGCGCCCGATTGCAGCTGTGGCATGCCTTTGGCATGAAGGAGACTGGGGGTCTCTGCCCTTTCTCCTGTAGTGCACACACAGGGATTAAAAGCACTTCGGTGCTCCGTGACTCCCCAACGGGAGCACGAGTTTAATTAATTAATTAATTAATTCCGGATCCCACCAAGCCATTCGTGGTCAATAGCGATTCTAGCAAGGTTGCTATTGGCGGTGTGCTGCTCCAAGACCATGGTCTCGGTCTCCAACCGGTCGAGTATATCTCCCGGACGATGATCCCGGCCGAAAGAAATTACCCGGTCCATCAGCAAGAGTTGTTGGCCGTGGTGTACTGTTGCCATACTTGGCGGCACCATCTTCTGGGTGCTCAGTTCAACGTGGCTATGGCCGAACCCGACCCTGCGGACCCGTACCGCTTGATCATCCAGACCGACCATCGGCCCCTCACGCACTTGTTGACGCAGCCCACGCTTACGCCACGCCAAGCCCGTTGGCTTGAATATTTGGCACAGTTCGGTCCGTTCAAGATCGAATATGTCAAGGGCCTTGACAACACGGTCCCTGACGCCCTGTCGCGTCGCCCCGACTATTGGTTTTATGAGGATCTTGACGTTTTGGCCACGACGTTGATCCCCTCCCATGGTCCCGTCGCCCCCTTTGGCGACCGCTTGAGCGACCCGATGAGCCACTTCCTCTTCTGTGGCGCCACAACCGCGGAGGTTGACACTGTTGACCATTCCGTGCGCCTCGCCGGCAGCACCCCTGCACGTGAGGGCACGTGCGCAGCCACAGGGGGGGGACGGACTTCGGCCCCGTACAGCCATGTGGTGCCGGCGACAGCCGTCTACCCTCCAATGCAGCCCGTTGGAGAGGTATTCACGTTGGCAAATACTGCAACAACGGTCGTCATCAGCTCGGACCTAGAGCGCCTCATCTCGCGCTTCACGGTCACTGAGGACAAGGCAAATGAAGCCATAGCTCAGCGCCATAGCTCAGCGCCTTCATGGCTGAGGGCGGGCAGCGGCTGCCCGCCCTCAGAGCATGGACGGCTACCCAGCCAAGTTTCAAAACGGGTTCCTTTACGTGATCGAATGTCAGTGGCCAGGCGGCCCGTCAAGACTCATGGCGCTTGTATGTCCCCCAAATATGCCGCGCCGAGGTATTATTTGAGTTACATGACTCCGTCTTGGGGGGACACCAAGGCCAGGATAGGCTGTTAGCGAGGGCCCGGAGGTCCTACTATTGGCCTAAGATGGCTCGTGATGTGCGGGAGTATGTCAGTACCTGTGACAGCTGCCAGCACATGAAGCCACGGAATACGGGCAAACAGGGCGTTCCAAAGGAAATTCCAGACCCCATGTTCCCTGAGTTTTTGTAAACATCAGACACTGATTTCTTCAGACGATGCACAAGGCTGGGCGCGGCGCAGCGTGCGCAAGGCTGGCGTGCGCAAGGCTGGGGAGTGCGCGAGGCTGGGAGTGCGCAAGGCTGGGAGTGCATCGTGGCTGGGCGCGGCGCGGCAGCGTGCGCAAGGCTGGCGCGTAAAACTGCAAACGACGTAAATCGTATCGGCTGCCTTTGGACTTAGCCGAATTTCGTCGTCGATGCGAGTGGTGATGGCCGTTTAGATCTTAGTTTTTAACCCGACGGGTTTCCTTATGATGCGTTCAAAATGGCAGCTGATGGCATGATTACTTAACATGTGGCGCGCGCAAAGAGCCTGTAGTCGTGCAGTTTACCCTCAATAATCAATCAATCTGAGTCTCGAGTCCACGTTGGAGTCCACTGACCCCCCGACTAGAATTTCCGACCCCCAATGTTGCACGCAAGCTATGCCTGCCATGCTTTTTCTATTTCCTAACACCCACAGTTGGGGGATCATAGTCATTGACAATTTCTCCCCGTTGCTTTTTATGCTGCATATCCAACTATATCTGAGTAAGAGGGGTCGAGCGGATGACGCCGACATGGTTTGCATATACCTTCATAGTGGCTTCAAATCGTCATATTCTTGAAGCGCGGTCAGTTCAGCCCACAGAACCTTACGTACGTCTTACCAAGGTACATGCACGGTGGGGACGCGGTCGGCCGGTCGGGGTTTGCCTGCTTTCTTTACCCAACCAGGGACATGTTCGTGATTTTCTTGCAGCGCTGGAAGATCAGTCCCGGGAAGAACCGCCTGCGACCCCTGGACCGTTCCGTTCCAACGATACCTGTGACTCTTCAGCATCAACGGTACGAATAGCACGAACCCGCCCACGTGCTTGGCCGCCATACCCGTTCCTAGTCATGCCATGCTCCTTCCTAGTCATGCCATGGTCGTTCCGAGTCATGCCATGGTCGTTCCTAGTCATGTCACTCCCGTTCCTAGTCATGCCATTAATTAATTAATTAATTAAAATGATAGCTCCGTTGGGAGCATATGTAACACATAGCCCTGAGAAAAGGGCATCTATGGGTTTGTAATACAATCAGGGCTACAACCTGCAGGTGGAGGATGTACAACTGTCACCTGCTCTGGGTGCACAAGGTGCACCTGCACCGCCATGATGGTTCATGCCTCCTTAACAAGCACAGGCACCCAGGGGGGGCTTGAGGAGAGGGCCTAGAAGGCCTGCATGACATATGGGGTGGAGGGTATGTGGCTAGGCTATAGCTGGTGTACACATGGCATCTCAGCAGAGAGTAACTCCCTGCATAGGCATCGCATGGCTAAATTCTTAATGCATCATCCATGGGAGGTCCCATTGTAGGCTGGGCGCGGCTAAATACTGAAAGCATCATCCATGGGGGCCATTATGGGCGCACATGCGCGTGGGCCACGTCATGCCATACCCGTTCCTAGTCATGCCATGGCCGTTCCTAGTCATGCCATGGTCGTTCCGAGTCATGCCATACCCGTTCCTAGTCATGCCATGCCCGTTCCTAGTCATGCCATACTCGTTACTAGTCATGCCATGCCCGTTCCTAGTCATGCCATACCCGTTCCTAGTCATGCCATACCCGTTCCTAGTCATGCCATACCCGTTCCTAGTCATGCCATGCCCGTTCCTAGTCATGCCATGGCCGTTCCTAGTCATGCCATGCCCGTTCCTAGTCATGCCACACCCGTTCCTAGTCATGCCATGCCCGTTCCTAGTCATGCCATACCCGTTCCTAGTCATGCCATACCCGTTCCTAGTCATGCCATACCCGTTCCTAGTCATGCTGTACACGCTCCTAGTCATGCCACACCCGTTCCTAGTCATGCCATACCCGTTCCTAGTCATGCCATGGTCGTTCCGAGTCATGCCATACCCGTTCCGAGTCATGACATACTCATTCCTAGTCATGCCATACCCGTTCCTAGTCATGCTGTACCCGTTCCTAGTCATGCCATGGTCGTTCCGAGTCATGCCATACCCGTTCCGAGTCATGACATACTCATTCCTAGTCATGCCATACCCGTTCCTAGTCATGTTGTACACGTTCCTAGTCATGCCACACCCGTTCCTAGTCATGCCATGCCCGTTCCTAGTCATGCCATGCTCTTTCCTAGTCATGCCATACCTGTTCCTACTTCCTAGTCATGCCATACCCGTTCCTAGTCATGCTGTACACGTTCCTAGTCATGCCATGCCCGTTCCTACTCATGTCATGGTTTTTACCTGTATGTCCTCTGCCCTTGGTGCCAGCGTTCTGTGAGCACCTCAATGTATGGTCTGTCGTGAGAACAATAATGGCAGTCTAGCCAACGTCGATACGTTCGAGTTGGGCTCATAGTTAGTTGGTTGTTGTCGACCCACACAATAGCTGTTGCTTGTGTTAATTGGGAAATGTGTTTTATTGCAGCTGAACATGTATCAAGCTTCATTGCAATCTAGCTGTCGCGAACGATTCCTCTAAATCATCTTTAGTGGTGATAGGTACCATTCGAGTGCCAACGGTGGAGACGTACAGGTTCTCACATAGAGGTGGGTTAACTCGTAACAGTGCTATCAATTGCGTGCGATAAGAACGTGACTGCACCACGTGAACAAGAGACAATTATCAATATTATAATTAACAAACATCACGTGAGCATTATTAAGTTTACATCATTTGCAGGTTGTTGCTTAGCACGCTTATAGACCATGTACCCCCTCTCACGGACATTTAATTAATTAATTAATACCACGTGACTGCGTGAGCAGTATCCTCATGAAGGGAATGGATGACATGCGAAAGAAACTATCTAAGCACGGGTAGCAGGATTGTGGGCCCCGCGGCCGGTGGCACTGTGCCGACCGTAGCGGGTTACCCGAGGTGCCCCTACCGGACATTAATTAATTAATTAATAGACACGTGACTGCGTCACGTGAGCATAAGTCCTCAGTGGGAGGGGAACATGGGATGGAATGGATGGTATAAGCTATCTAGGTCCTAGTTACAGGGGTGTGGGCACCGCGGCCCGAATCGCTATGAATGCCATACTTGGTCACACGCGGAGCCCCCACAGACTTGGGGGTGGTCTCCTTCATCACTACTTGCCATCTATCCTTGCGCACCATCTGCCTTAATATTACAGACTACCGGACATGTGTTACGTGATCTCCCAACGGAGTAACGCTTCAATTCAATGCAACTAATACGTTAGACAGTATAATATTATCGTGACATGCATCACGTGAGCATAATGAATGCAATATCAAAGCGACTACCGGCGCAGGCCAGAAATCTGGAGAATATGTCAATATCAACAAGTACTAGGAGCATAGAGTGTACGCATTATGACTGTCCTGGTTAGCCTTGTACTCAGACCCTACGTGGATCATGCCACGACAAATGAGGGTCGTACACACAACTCTTGGTTTAGCTCCGAGACCATGCAGTCATTGGCAAACTTTGGAATTACCTCTTTCTCGATACTGTGCCAAAATTCCAAAACAAAAGAGGTGGTATGGACACCTGTAAAGAGCCGGTATGGACACCCACAGCTCTGCACACATCTTGATTATCCAAGCAATTAGTGTACAAGTGTTTCGCCTCCGTGGCTTACCATTATGCATCATCAGCACAACAAGTTTTAACAGTGATTGCAAACCACGGTTTTTTATGTGTCATGCAAGGTCTACCAAAAGGCGGTGTCACCATTGCATTTTTAGGCCCAAATGCATGTGTCACCCGAAATGCATCTAAACCTTAAACCTTCCTCAACCTTTTCATGAAACAATCAAAGGTTCATTACAATATCTGATTTTCTCGCCAACTAGTTTTGCCTGTTGGCTTAGCCCCCCCAACATGGCCCGGGTAGCACGTGTTCGCCGCCCTCATCAGGGGGAATAGTATCACATTTGGTCAATAGGCCATACCAAGTCATGCTTGTTGCCCCAACCAACTAGAGCATATTCTCAATGCCCATTCCCGCCATCCAAGCTATGCCTCCTGTTTACCGCCGCAACACCGGTTGCCAGCAGCCCATTACTCACTTCACCCGCCGCTTGCTACACAAGGCCTTGCCGCCTTGCCCAACATGCTGCCTGCTTCGCCTCGTTCGGCCGAATTTCGCAAGTAACCTTGCAGTTCCAAGTACCTCAGGTTTGCTTGACATTCCCCCTCCCTCACCCCCTCCCACCCCCCCTCCCTCCCTTTTAGAAGCTACATACACCGCTACGTTCAAGAAGTATAAGTATTTATCTATATATTATACAAAGTTGACAAGATATTTATCACACACTTAGTTTCAGTTGGCTAACTCGCTTTCTATGTCGTGTGCCCAAGGGGCTTTTTGTTGTGCATCGATGAATTACGCCAGACATAGGTGTAACTTTTCTGTACATGTTCTTGTTGTCGCTCTGTTGACTTGTTGTCGCTTCACAGGCAATGCACTATTGTGTGGAAGGACGCGCATCCCCTGGAGAAGATGCGACTGTACCATTTTGCCCAGCTTCAGTGGCAAATGAAGGTGAAGAATATGCGTTGTGGCCTTCTCCTCAGCTGGACGATGGAGAACGACACCGCCTTTTGGTAGACCTTGCATGACACATAAAAAACCGTGGTTTGCAATCACTGTTAAAACTTGTTGTGCTGATGATGCATAATGGTAAGCCACGGAGGCGAAACACTTGTACACTAATTGCTTGGATAATCAAGATGTGTGCAGAGCTGTGGGTGTCCATACCGGCTCTTTACAGGTGTCCATACCACCTCTTTTGTTTTGGAATTTTGGCACAGTATCGAGAAAGAGGTAATTCCAAAGTTTGCCAATGACTGCATGGTCTCGGAGCTAAACCAAGAGTTGTGTGTACGACCCTCATTTGTCGTGGCATGATCCACGTAGGGTCTGAGTACAAGGCTAACCAGGACAGTCATAATGCGTACACTCTATGCTCCTAGTACTTGTTGATATTGACATATTCTCCAGATTTCTGGCCTGCGCCGGTAGTCGCTTTGATATTGCATTCATTATGCTCACGTGATGCATGTCACGATAATATTATACTGTCTAACGTATTAGTTGCATTGAATTGAAGCGTTACTCCGTTGGGAGATCACGTAACACATGTCCGGTAGTCTGTAATATTAAGGCAGATGGTGCGCAAGGATAGATGGCAAGTAGTGATGAAGGAGACCACCCCCAAGTCTGTGGGGGCTCCGCGTGTGACCAAGTATGGCATTCATAGCGATTCGGGCCGCGGTGCCCACACCCCTGTAACTAGGACCTAGATAGCTTATACCATCCATTCCATCCCATGTTCCCCTCCCACTGAGGACTTATGCTCACGTGACGCAGTCACGTGTCTATTAATTAATTAATTAATGTCCGGTAGGGGCACCTCGGGTAACCCGCTACGGTCGGCACAGTGCCACCGGCCGCGGGGCCCACAATCCTGCTACCCGTGCTTAGATAGTTTCTTTCGCATGTCATCCATTCCCTTCATGAGGATACTGCTCACGCAGTCACGTGGTATTAATTAATTAATTAAATGTCCGTGAGAGGGGGTACATGGTCTATAAGCGTGCTAAGCAACAACCTGCAAATGATGTAAACTTAATAATGCTCACGTGATGTTTGTTAATTATAATATTGATAATTGTCTCTTGTTCACGTGGTGCAGTCACGTTCTTATCGCACGCAATTGATAGCACTGTTACGAGTTAACCCACCTCTATGTGAGAACCTGTACGTCTCCACCGTTGGCACTCGAATGGTACCTATCACCACTAAAGATGATTTAGAGGAATCGTTCGCGACAGCTAGATTGCAATGAAGCTTGATACATGTTCAGCTGCAATAAAACACATTTCCCAATTAACACAAGCAACAGCTATTGTGTGGGTCGACAACAACCAACTAACTATGAGCCCAACTCGAACGTATCGACGTTGGCTAGACTGCCATTATTGTTCTCACGACAGACCATACATTGAGGTGCTCACAGAACGCTGGCACCAAGGGCAGAGGACATACAGGTAAAAACCATGACATGAGTAGGAACGGGCATGGCATGACTAGGAACGTGTACAGCATGACTAGGAACGGGTATGGCATGACTAGGAAGTAGGAACAGGTATGGCATGACTAGGAAAGAGCATGGCATGACTAGGAACGGGCATGGCATGACTAGGAACGGGTGTGGCATGACTAGGAACGTGTACAACATGACTAGGAACGGGTATGGCATGACTAGGAATGAGTATGTCATGACTCGGAACGGGTATGGCATGACTCGGAACGACCATGGCATGACTAGGAACGGGTACAGCATGACTAGGAACGGGTATGGCATGACTAGGAATGAGTATGTCATGACTCGGAACGGGTATGGCATGACTCGGAACGACCATGGCATGACTAGGAACGGGTATGGCATGACTAGGAACGGGTGTGGCATGACTAGGAGCGTGTACAGCATGACTAGGAACGGGTATGGCATGACTAGGAACGGGTATGGCATGACTAGGAACGGGTATGGCATGACTAGGAACGGGCATGGCATGACTAGGAACGGGTGTGGCATGACTAGGAACGGGCATGGCATGACTAGGAACGGCCATGGCATGACTAGGAACGGGCATGGCATGACTAGGAACGGGTATGGCATGACTAGGAACGGGTATGGCATGACTAGGAACGGGTATGGCATGACTAGGAACGGGCATGGCATGACTAGTAACGAGTATGGCATGACTAGGAACGGGCATGGCATGACTAGGAACGGGTATGGCATGACTCGGAACGACCATGGCATGACTAGGAACGGCCATGGCATGACTAGGAACGGGTATGGCATGACGTGGCCCACGCGCATGTGCGCCCATAATGGCCCCCATGGATGATGCTTTCAGTATTTAGCCGCGCCCAGCCTACAATGGGACCTCCCATGGATGATGCATTAAGAATTTAGCCATGCGATGCCTATGCAGGGAGTTACTCTCTGCTGAGATGCCATGTGTACACCAGCTATAGCCTAGCCACATACCCTCCACCCCATATGTCATGCAGGCCTTCTAGGCCCTCTCCTCAAGCCCCCCCCTGGGTGCCTGTGCTTGTTAAGGAGGCATGAACCATCATGGCGGTGCAGGTGCACCTTGTGCACCCAGAGCAGGTGACAGTTGTACATCCTCCACCTGCAGGTTGTAGCCCTGATTGTATTACAAACCCATAGATGCCCTTTTCTCAGGGCTATGTGTTACATATGCTCCCAACGGAGCTATCATTTTAATTAATTAATTAATTAATGGCATGACTAGGAACGGGAGTGACATGACTAGGAACGACCATGGCATGACTCGGAACGACCATGGCATGACTAGGAAGGAGCATGGCATGACTAGGAACGGGTATGGCGGCCAAGCACGTGGGCGGGTTCGTGCTATTCGTACCGTTGATGCTGAAGAGTCACAGGTATCGTTGGAACGGAACGGTCCAGGGGTCGCAGGCGGTTCTTCCCGGGACTGATCTTCCAGCGCTGCAAGAAAATCACGAACATGTCCCTGGTTGGGTAAAGAAAGCAGGCAAACCCCGACCGGCCGACCGCGTCCCCACCGTGCATGTACCTTGGTAAGACGTACGTAAGGTTCTGTGGGCTGAACTGACCGCGCTTCAAGAATATGACGATTTGAAGCCACTATGAAGGTATATGCAAACCATGTCGGCGTCATCCGCTCGACCCCTCTTACTCAGATATAGTTGGATATGCAGCATAAAAAGCAACGGGGAGAAATTGTCAATGACTATGATCCCCCAACTGTGGGTGTTAGGAAATAGAAAAAGCATGGCAGGCATAGCTTGCGTGCAACATTGGGGGTCGGAAATTCTAGTCGGGGGGGTCAGTGGACTCCAACGTGGACTCGAGACTCAGATTGATTGATTATTGAGGGTAAACTGCACGACTACAGGCTCTTTGCGCGCGCCACATGTTAAGTAATCATGCCATCAGCTGCCATTTTGAACGCATCATAAGGAAACCCGTCGGGTTAAAAACTAAGATCTAAACGGCCATCACCACTCGCATCGACGACGAAATTCGGCTAAGTCCAAAGGCAGCCGATACGATTTACGTCGTTTGCAGTTTTACGCGCCAGCCTTGCGCACGCTGCCGCGCCGCGCCCAGCCACGATGCACTCCCAGCCTTGCGCACTCCCAGCCTCGCGCACTCCCCAGCCTTGCGCACGCCAGCCTTGCGCACGCTGCGCCGCGCCCAGCCTTGTGCATCGTCTGAAGAAATCAGTGTCTGATGTTTACAAAAACTCCATGTTCCCTTGGGACTCGGTGATGATGGATTTCATTGGGCCCTTGCCAGAGACCAAGGCGGGCAATGCTCAGATCCTGGTAGTGGTGGACCGGCTCACGCGGAGATGCCATTTAACCCCTAAATGGTCTGGCTGCCGATTTTCCGCCTAAAACTGAGTTACAGCCGACACGTCGGCCCCTTCTCGGGGGACCAAATGCCGCGAAAACTATTGAGAATTAGGAAAAGTTTAGCTGAGAAGATCGAAAGTTTATAATTTTCCTCACAGCATGGTACTAGGGTTTGCATACTTCTGACAAAGTTATAGAGGTGTTCTGGTCGGTCAAAGTACAAGGGGTCAGGGTACTTTTTCGCGTACAACGTGCATTCCGGAAAACGACGACCTGGCCATGGCGGCTTGCGCCCACGCATGGCATTTACGTTTTCGTTCGAATTTTCTGACCAAACTCAGGAAATTGATTTTATACGTCCTAAAGATGATACAGGCCAATTTTTGGTTCGCGGGAATGCCATTTGATAGGTGTCGGCAGCGTTCTTGCTGGAAAAAACTGCGATCAGGCCGGACGATAGAAACGTTGACAGCAATACCTTTCCGGCGTATTTTAAAGGATATATTGGTTTCTTTGTACTTTTTATGATACATAGTAGTCGTAAACGTGCAAGGGTGGCCAGAAATCGCCGAATCCAGCGACCATGCTGCACAACTTTGGCGTGCCGAAATGCGCCATTTTGCGGCCACCGCCTGGGCCAAGGTAACGCCATCCATGCCTGGTAAAGCTTAAGCATCGTTTTCCTATCGATGTTTGACGTTCATATATACGTTCTAGCTTGTGTAGCACATTCTTTTTGCATTATTCATGCTCTTTCTTGACCCTGGCCTGGCCCCTTTCTAAAACACCCTTCTTAGATGCTTCCATCAGTCAGTTGACCTGCCACAGGGTGATGGTGATAAGTTTTAGAGTCTGTATGGGTTTGAATACCTCCATATATGTTTGTTATACATTTCCCACACACATATTGCATGAGTGTGAGGCAGTTGGCTGGTCTCTGTGGCATCATCAAGCATGTAACCGGTGAGTAGAAGCTTCCCATTGTCAGCATGTGCCACCAGGTGTGCTGACCATCACCTGTCAAGCTATAGCAGCTTAGGCCTAGTTTATCCTTGCTAGGGCAGGCTGAAATAGGCTTAAAATCACTAGTTTGTTGGTGGCTGCCTCCTAGAATGCATGCCTTGCGTAGGGTATCCGTACCACGTTACCTACGTGCATGGACAAGGTGGCACCTGCACATAGGTGCCATGTAAGGGCAGTGTGATGATGCAGTTATGTTTCCCCATCATTGTGGAAGGGAAATGTATTGTGTGGCATGGTTGGGGGCCATATTAGTAGGTATTAGTAGGTAGTATGCCCACCCCTACCCCCTTGGTTGCTTTTTACCACCGGTACCCCTATGGGCTGTACTGGGTGTAACTGCTGGTATACCCACCCAAATGATGACCCCAATGGCTCAAACTGTTCAGCAACTAATTGTTTATCATCCCTGAAGTGGTAGGTGCCTAGCTCTTATAACATAATTCACAATGCACATTCTACCAAAAATGAAAACGCTCGTCTTGACCCCCCTGACTTTGACGGCAGTTATACATGGCCTACCCTGCATATATGTAAGGTTGTGATATACCAACCCGAAGGGCAACTCATGGACATGCTTGGCCCCCAAGGACAGCCATTGGATATGGGTGGGTTGGATGGCATCTGGTTTGCAAAATTGTGAAGTTACAGCCGATGCATCGGCAGTATTTCTGCCCATTTAGGGGTTAATCCCCTGCAAGGCCACCCTGACGGCTGAAGAGTGTGCCCACTTGTTCCTAAACAATGTGTTCCGGCTCCATGGCATGCCCCGACAATTTATCACCGACAAGGACAAACTGTTCACGTCAAAATTTTGGACCTCATTTTTTCAGGTCGTCGGGACTAAGTTGTCTATGGGTACGGCCTATCACAGTAGCTCTTCTCACATGGTGGAGAGAGTGAATCGGGTGGTGGAAGAGGCACTGCGGCACTACCTGGATCGAGACGGGAGGAATTGGGACGAAGTGCTGGGATTCATTGAGTTTTCACTCAATAATGCCCCCCATTCTGCCCACGGGTATACCCCGTTCTTTCTTGACACAGGCAGGCACCCCCTTACTCCCACCGATCTCTTGACCGCCCCAGCCATCACCACGACAACGGAGCTACGCTCCACATTCGCAGGGGCGCGGGAGCTGGTACAACTGATGGTGCAAGCTCATTCCAGCGCCATAAGTGGCCTACGTCAGGCACGTGCCAAGTACATGGCGCGAGTCCAAAGTACCCTGGACAGGCGCACCCCTGCAATCGAAGCAGGTGACTTGGTTTTAATTGAGGGCCCCCACCAAGGCCGCTTCTCGCACAAGTTCGAGGACAGCCTGAAGGTCAAGCTCCGCCCCTTATTCCTTGGACCGTATCTGGTGGAGAAGGTGTTCAATGAGGTGATGGTGTCTGTGGCCATCCCGGACTCGTGGCAGCTGAAGTCCAATGTTTTCCACGTTGACCAGCTGAAGCTTTACCGCAAGAGCACCTTCCCAGGTCGTGTCATGGCACCCGCCCCCTTGGAGTTCAACCCCGAGACGGGCGAACCCGAGGATGAGGTCGAGGACATTGTAGCCCACCGCAATCGAGGCCGCCGCCGCGAGTACCTCCTTAAGTGGAAGTTCTCCCAAACAGAGCTAGAGCACTCATGGGTAGCTGAGGCTGGACTCACGGGCTGTGCACGCTTGCTACAGGAGTATAAAGCCCGGGCAGGGTTGGCATAATTCCGGCCCTTCTCCTACCTTTTGCGTAATGCTCCTTGCATGTGCATTGGCAGCCTTGATGCAGGCCGCCCCGCCCCAGGGGTCCATGGGCGAGTTATTCGGTGCGGTATCGTTTGGACAGGAGGTTCGGTGTCCCTCACCCGACACAAGTTCCTCGCCGCCTTCTTGAGCGTTTTCCCACTGGAGGCGCTGCGGGATGTCAACCTGGCCAAACGCCATGATGCACGCGCCGGCGAGCGGCAACTCACCTTCCAGCCCGCCCGAGTCCAGGCCCATGGCCTGCCTCTTCCCGAGCCGGCTGAGGCCGCGCCGGCTGAGCGTGTCCACCGGCGTCAACGCCCGGCCGCACCTCTGCGCGGGCATGGCCGTGGGGGCTCCGCTCGTGGGGGTCACCGCCCGAGCCCTTACCGCCCGGCGCCGTAAACCATCGCCAACGGACGGTGACAATTGGCACGAACGATGCGTGCCCTGGAAGGGAACAGTGACCATGTATACAGTCATTTATAAGTTCCGGCTACAGGAGTAGCCGCCTCTTTTGTTGGGGGGGGGAGGTGTGTTGCACGGATGCAACATGCCGTTTGTGGTATTAAATTATCCGTCCCGGTCGATCGGCGCCGGATTACGTCCGGCGCCAGTGCCGAGGCCATAGTACAGTTGGCAGCCGAGGCAACCCGTGTGGAAGTATAAGTGTAGAAGTTTTGCTGACGATCTTGGCCTTTGCGCCGTAGGCAGACCTAGCGCCTGAACGGGAGTTACGGGACAGCCAAGTGGCACTGCACATGCGTTATGATGGTACCTACGGACATTTGGATATTTTTCAGGAGAGGCCTCTAGCCGTACAGGTCTTTAATGTGTACTGGTCTTTAATGTGTTCTAGACGGTTCGAGAAGCCCGTCCCCGCGGACCTCACGTCATGCCTGGTTTGCAGCGCCAGGCGCAGCCGCCAACGGGGACGAAGGGACAAAATAGGCAAGGCACGAGCTATGCCAGCAGCCCGGACTTTGTATCGTAATTTACCACGTTGCTCTACAGATTACTTACCATCGCTTAATCCTGGAGTGTAAATCTCCTGTGGGCTCGAGTGTGAATCCCTCGCCTGCTGGGTGTAAGTCTTCCCGCATTGAGTGTTTTAATCTGTGTGGTAACATTGTAATATACGAAACCGGTTTTCCGGGTTTGAGCTTATTCGTATTGTGTGACAAGTATTCTTAAGCCACCATCGTGCGCTGTGACGCATAGGAAGTCAAAGGTCTTTCGCATTCATTCTCAATTATTAAGGCGCTATTTTAAATAGCCATACGTGTTAAACTTAGGTGTGTCCAGTGTACAGGCATACGCAATACGCAATCGTACGGGGCCCATGGGTATTGGGTATAATACGCTCGTACGGGGTATTATACGCAAATCGTACGGTGACTCTTGAAAATGCTGTTTTTTGAATGGTTCGGGGGGTTCCTCAACAATCTGACCAATCAGGCATGTTTTCTTTGTGTTCTTGCAATGCACCACATGCCTATATGTGACACATCATCTCATGACATTGGCATTACCGTTGCTGCTTACAAGTACAAGCATTGTCCTGTTTGATTATTAAGTCTCTTAAAAGCACACCATAACAAAGTTGTATGCACAATCAGTGCACACCTGAAAAGGATAATAACACAAGTAGATATCCATGCGCAATGACACTTGCAGAGGTATAATAGAGATTGCTGCCACCATTACTGTATGTTGAACTTAAAACCACGTCTTCTCTGGCAGCATGGAATTGCTATATACTAGGACTGAAATACAGCACACGGTCAGTCGGCCAACTTGCCAAAAGTAATAAGACATTGTGCCAGAAACAGACATCTTGCCTACTCGTGGTAGGCCACCATGCAATATTGATATCTACATGAAGCAAGAATCCATACGGGCTGCCAACAATGTGGCTAGCGTGCAGGATACCATGCATGCCAGCAACCCGACCCAGCTTCCCTAAACCATTAACACATATGGTACGGTGGCTGGCTAGCAGCAGCCTGCATGGCTAAATAAGGCATTTATGTGCATCGCGAGTCACACCAAATACCCCGCAGCCTGCGACGTAATGCCTCCGGCGGCCTCTTGCACTCGCTCACTCTTGCCTCCTTCGCATACGTAGCGCCCATGATATGGCGGGTGCTAGCCTTGCTCGGGTGGTAGAACCCGAGAATTTTGCATCCAAAAGTGTGCACGTCACTGAGCTAGTAGTTACCTGTCGGCTGCCCTTTCTTGTTGAGAGTCTGTTCTTTCACGATGTGTGTCCAGACAGTCTCGAATACGGCCTGCATCTCGTCGGCCCCATTATCATCGTGTTCCATAGACCCACACCATCACCGTCGCTAGCCATCATTGGTGCCTGGATGTCAATTGTGCTACGATTAAATGTTAGGTGCCAGATGCGCGCCCTTGTTGGCAGACAACATAACTTCGTCACCTAATTTCCTCGTCCTTCGTCTCCTAGACCCTAGTCCGACACGCAGCAATCTGCAGCAATGCACGTACAGTCGTACATGCACGGCCAGCTTGGCACCTGCATCAAGTTCCGGCTCCACGTGCCGTCCAAAATGATGCCAGAAGCTACTTCGAACGAGGTTCATACGCAAAAAATACGCAAAAAATACGCAATACGCAAAAAATACGCAGTGCGTATTTTTTTTCCCATTTTCATACGGAAATCTTGCGTATGGCGTATAATACGCGCCATACGGCGTATTATACGCCGTATGGCTGTTCACTGGGTGTGTCCCGAATCGGGCAGCACTACCTATCTAGCTTGCAGGCGACCCGCCCATTACCTGACAAGATGGTGTCGTCTTCATACTCCCGGACGCGGAAGGCGGGTTGGTTCAATGGCGTATGTTGTTGCAGGGGATCGTCGTCACGCTCTCTACCTAAAGTTCCTCCGAGTCCATTGTTACGTCTCGGACCTCTACCTCCGCCTCTAAACCTCTAATCGGCCTAATGCTACCTAGACTAGTGAGGCCGCCTCTAGTCAAACCCCTAGCGAAAGACGAACGAGACGATCCATGCAGCCTCTCAGTGCATTTACGTAAGTACTACTGCAATACGCCATAAGCCATTTACACAAACCCCGTTTACTCCAGGAATAGAGTAAGGAAACACAACTACACTGCCATGACCCTAGCTAATATGTGTAAATTCATTTAACACACGCCGAGTGCCAACACGAGGGGTAGAACGTGCATAAATGATCACCAACGGCCCAGCCGGCTTGGGCCGACATGGCCCTCGCCTACAAATGCACAGATGCACGCTGGTCCACTACATTCTACCCGAAGGATAAGGACTACTACTAAAGTACGCGGCACGACGCCAAAAGCATCCAATGCACCACGGTACTGGGACAACAGTGTCCACCAGTACAAACAACACGTAAACCTAGGGACGACCGAGGCAAAGGACCTAATTTACGTCCGTAACTGTGACAGATTGTTACGCGACGTAACACGCGGCATGGACATGTGCTACACTATCTAGACGTGACGGGCTCACACCCGGGCAGCCTCCTGGTTTGTCTGTAATATATTACAGACTAATATATATTAAAAATATAATTACTTACAGCAGAGTGAAATCACTCAAACCAAAGCAAACGCCCAGCTATAAACCTATATACAGAGCCATGTCAAAGCTCTATATACTACGATAAGACCAATGGAAACGCCTAACGGGAGGAACCTAATAGCCCTGCTGCACCGCAAAATCAGCCCGCGTACGGCGGAGCATGATGTCAGCCATGGCCCGAGTCAGCGCCACCGACAAGCGCTGACGCCAATATGACGTCCAGGTCCGCGCCGACCATGGGGCCCGCTGGCCCTCCAGGTCCAGCCGGTCCTCCCGGAGCCGGCAACACTCCTTGAAGAAGGCGAAGGTCAGGGGCCCCATGGCCCCAAACTCCTCCAGGACAAAGGGCACCACACGATGGTGCCCGACGTCGCCGTAGGCCAGGAGCTTGGCCCGCTCCGCCCGGTCCGCCGTGTAACCTGCCGTGAGGGAGGCCCCAGCCACGTGGCTAAGAGCCAAGGGCCGCGCCACCGAAACGTCAATAAGCAGATGCCGGCCACCCCCCTCAAAGTCCAGCACCACGATGTCAGGCCGGTGGTTGGGGGAATAGATAGAAGGCAGCGCCATCCGCATCCTCGGACCGGATGTTCGCGTGGGGGAAAACCGACCGAATCATGGCGAGCACCACCGTCAGGAGGACAGTGTGCAAATACAAATACCAATTCTGATTAGAACTGTTGGCCCCCCGGCCATGCAGGCAAGGTAGTGAGTCCCCGTGGGATCCAGCGGCTGCCCACAGCTACCACAAGGCCGCCCGGCCGGAACAAGAGGCTGCGGGGCAAATAGCTGGTGCCGGAGCGCCACCGAGTAGTGGCTGGGAGCCAAGGCGAATGGGGGGGCCATGGGAAGAGCACGAAGGTACGCCGAGCCCACACTCCGCAAGGAAAGCGAGAACAGCCACGCACGTCCCTGGGCGTTGAGGTCCGCGAAAAGAGCCATCCAATCAGCCGTGTGCAGAATACCCGCGTAGGTTTTCTGGTGTTTATCGATGAAGCGAGCAGGGAATGCGGCGGGAGATTGAACGGAGGCGACCGAGGGAGTGCCGCGAGGGAGGTGGCGCTGTACCGCCTGAGCGGCACGGACGGGAGAACAGGCCTGCTGGATCTCAGTGTTACGTCCTAAACTTCTACCACCACCTCTACCTCTACCTCGCCTAACCGAACCTAAATTGGTCAGGCCTCCTCTACTCAAACCCCTAGCGAAAGACGAACGAGACGGTGCAGATCTCAATGCATTCACGTATGTATTACTATAATACGCCATAAGCCATTTACACGAACCCGTTTACTCCAGGAATAGAGGAAGGAAACACACTACACTGCCGTGACCCAAGCCTATATGTGTTAATTCATTTAACACACGCCGAGTGCCCACACGAGGGGCAGAACGTGCATAAATGGTCACCAACGGTCCAACACGCTCGGGCCGACCTGGCCCTCGCCTACAATTGCACAGATGCACGCTGGTCCACTACATTCTCCCCGAAGGATAAGGACCACTAATAAAGTACTCGGCGCGACGCCCAAAAGCATCCAATGCACCACAGTACTGTTACGAGGACAACAGTGTCCTAATACGAACTACACGTAAACCTAGGAACGACCAAGGCAAGCGACCTAATTTACGTCCGTAACTACAACGAATTGTTACGCGACGTAACACCTCCCCCCCCCACAAAGGTAGGGAGCCCTCTCCCTACGCACAGGGAGGAAACCAAGGGGTAGGAAAAACCTAATGCACCCAGCACACACCAACACAATCGACAGGCCATCCAAGATACAAAGCACCAACATGTTAACTCGGTTCCACCACCACGCCGGGTGGTGTAGGGTTAGCCAGCACCAAGCCTGGTGGGAGGTTCCCCTAACTGCCTGGAACAGAGTCCTTGCCGGGGGGGGACGGCACTGGGCAGGACACACAGAGAAAACAAATCAGTACCAAGGACCAAGAAGGACCAATCAACTGGCCAGAATATGAGGGCGACTCTATATACCGCAGGGACAACACCCTCAGGTCGGGCCTAAGGTTTCACTTTAAGTTCTGCTTCGAACTTGTGAGCAAATCGGCCAACACGAGGGCCTTCTACTAAGACTAAATCTCCTATATCTATTTCAGGCGCTCTTCTATCTAAGGAGGCACGCAACCTAGCAAGGTACTTGGCCTGAGCCCTATGGTACCCTGAAATGGCGTGGTCATGTGCATTTTTCATTTTATCTAATAAGGCCTGCACACCTTCTACGGTATCCCGGGACACATCTGTCAAAAATCCTAATAATGCGTCAACGAATGAGTTCAAATGTTGCGGCACAACTCATTTCATTAATACAATCAAAGACGCATATATAGAATTTAAGGACCGTGACCGGTGTCCATTGCCAAGCCACAAGGCAACTGGCCCACCATCAGGTAACGTGAAAAGGTGCACGCCGACCTCTTAAACAATGTCCAATGTCGGCTGCACACATTATCCCTACGTTAACTTAACACATAAAGTGTCTCGACTTGAACAACTGGCACACAAAATCCACTAGGCAATGATGCGAATATTCGGCACCAATATTCGAACCCACTATTGCGCGGCGCTAGGAGTTAGCCACCGCCAAATGGCACGAGATACTCACGCCCTACAAGTCGTACCATGCAACCACAAGGTAGAGCCGAATTAATCCTAACTTCGGCACCTAATATCTTTGTGCATACTCAACTGTCCGTCATAAGAAAAGTACCGCCGGAAAGAACACGGCAAGCCCTACTCAGCCCTAATAATATCCTTGGCCAGAAAATACAGAAGATTGGCCACAACATAACATAGGCTGGCAAACGGGCACATCCAGGGTTTATACTAAAACCCTGACACCCCCCTTGCACGTTGCCAGTGCAGGGTCCAATGAACGTCAAGTCCCCCCTCAACTAGGGTAGGGCTTGCCGGGTACAACATACCCCAGCAACCCCCCCTTACCCGGGAAGCCCCTCCAAAGGAACCATCCAGCAACAAATTCACTGGAAAAATGCCATCCTGATCATAACAACAAAGGTGCTACATGCCTGTGTCTCTTCCAAAATACATCCAGGCGTCCCTAGAGGTATAAACTGACAGCCCCAGCGTCCCAGGTCTGATGCAGAAACACAGCAATAAGTCACAACAACTACACTTGCCAGGAATAGCACACATGGGCAAACACTGCCCCATCAGGCTACCAATAGCCCTAAAATGGACCACCACGGTCCCAAGGCCTCCACGGCCCCACGCTGGCACGCCGTCGTGCCAACAAACTCCCGGGAGTGATCAGGTCCCGAGCATGGAAAGTCAACCAAGAACTTCCCCCAGAGCGCTCCCATAACAGGTTGGACTGATCCCAACCTCCAGACTGGCCAAAACACTAGGCTGCAAATGCTAGTTTGCCTCGTCCATTCAAAAACACAGCTGACCACCAAGTTTGCATGCAAAGCAGGCGCGTACATCCCAAAGTAGGTCAATACAGACCACAGGCCACGTTAGGCCCCACAAATGTCGTCGCGAGCCAGTCTCATGCCACCCCCCCCCTCAAGAAATAAGTGGGGGCAAATATTTTTGTCAGCTTTAAAATGTCACAAGCTCCCTTGGCTTAGAGCTTCTAAAATAACATGCAGCTCACTGGTACTCCTGACCAGCTTCAAAATCAAAAACCCACTGGCATAGCCAGCTTCAAAAGAGAGGCCATGCTGGCACTCCTGGCCAACATCTTCATCGCCAACAAAAAGCCGGTAGGCAGGCAGTCCTCGTCGACAAAAAATGCTGGAAATTCCGCAGGCTGCGCCACCAAAAATGGCGATAATCCGTTGCGCCGGTCGCTCGCAAAATTCCAGCCGACGTCCGCTCCGAGCCACATGTTGGTGCGCAGGTCACTGGTACAGAAAAAGAGAAAAAAGTCTGCACCCAGCTGGAACCAGAGCCTTGACCTCGCCATGCGGGGCTCAACGCCAGGCGGCGCCAGCCCACAGCAAACCCGAAACATGAAAGTTTCGCTGGCTTTGACACATATAACAACTCGCCTGCGTGGCTGCGCTGGCCCAGGCCTGTCGACCCATGAAATTTCTGCCCGTTCCGCCGAACTTCAAATTCAAAATGCTGCGACGTATGAATCCTCACGACATTGCTCACGAAATTACGTAACAACACTGCCGCCATCAATTATATACGCCGGCAGGGTAAAATGGCTTCATCATGGTCACAAGAATGTCGTTCAAAGTCGTCTCAAAGGTGTGGAACTTTCCTCCGATACCATGTCAAAAATCCTAATAATGCGTCAACGAATGAGTTCAAATGTTGCGGCACAACTCATTTCATTAACCCCTAAATGGTCTTGCTGCCGATTTTCCGCCAAAAATCGAGTTCCAGCCGATGCATCGGCCCCTTCTCGGGGGACCAGATGCCGCGAAATCTATTGAGAATTAGGAAACGTTTAGCTGAGAAGATCGAAAGTTTATAATTTTCCTCACAGCATGGTACTAGGGTTTGCATACTTTTGACAAAGTTATAGAGGTGTTCTGGCCGGTCAAAGTACAAGGGGTCAGGGTACATTTTCACGTACAACGTGCATTCCGGAAAACGACGACCTGGCCATGGCGGCTTGCGCCCACGCATGGCATTTACGTTTGCGTTCGAATTTTCTGTCCAAACTTAGGAAATTGATTTTATACGTCCTAAAGATCATACAGGCCAATTTTTGGTTCGCGGGAATGCCATTTGATAGGTGTCGGCAGCGTTCTTGCTGGAAATAACTGCGATCAGGCCGGACGATAGAAACGTTGACAGCAATACCTTTCCGGCGTATTTTAAAGGATACATTGGTTTCTTTGTACTTTTTATGATACATAGTAGTCGTAAACGTGCAAGGGTGGCCAGAAATCGCCGAATCCAGCGACCATGCTGCACAACTTTGGTGTGCCGAAATGCGCCATTTTGCGGCCACCGCCTGGGCCAAGGTAACGCCATCCATGCCTGGTAAAGCTTAATCATCGTTTTCCTATCGATGTTTGACGTTTATATATACGTTCTAGCTTGTGTAGCACATTCTTTTTGCATTATTCATGCTCTTTCTTGACCCTGGCCTGGCCCCTTTCTAAAACACCCTTCTTAGATGCTTCCCTCAGTCAGTTGACCTGCCACAGGGTGATGGTGATAAGTTTTAGAGGCTGTATGGGTTTGAATACCTCCATATATGTTTGTTATACATTTCCCATACACATATTGCATGAGTGTGAGGCAGTTGGCTGGTCTCTATGGCATCATCAAGCACGTAACTGGTGAGTAAGAGCTTCCCATTGTCAGCATGTGCCACCAGGTGTGCTGGCCATCACCTGGCAAGCTATAGCAGCTTAGGCCTAGTTTATCCTTGCTAGGGCAGGCTGAAATAGGCTCAACATCACTAGTTTGTTGGTGGCTGCCTCCTAGAATGCATGCCTTGCGTAGGGTATCCGTACCACGTTACCTACGTGCATGGACAAGGTGGCACCTGCACATAGGTGCCATGTAAGGGCAGTGTGATGATGCAGTTATGTTTCCCCATCATTGTGGAAGGGATATGTATTGTTTGGCATGGTTGGTGGCCATATTAGTAGGTAGTATGCCCACCCCTACCCCCTTGGTTGCTTTTTACCAACGGTACCCCTATGGGCTGTACTGAGTGTAACTGCTGGTATACCCACCCAAATGATGACCCCAATGGCTCAAACTGTTCAGCAACTAATTGTTTATCATCCCCGAAGTGGTAGGTGCCTAGGTCTTATAACATAATTCAAAATGCACATTCTACCAAAAATGAAAACGCGCGTCTTGACCCCCCTGACTTTGACCGCAGTTATATATGGCCTACCCTGCATATATGTGAGGTTGTGATATACCAACCCGAAGGGCAACTCATGGACATGCTTGGCCCCCAAGGACAGCCATTGGATATGGGTAGGTTGGATGGCATCTGGTTTGCAAAATTGTGAAGATCCAGCCGATTTATCGGCAGGATCTCAGACCATTTAGGGGTTAATACAATCAAAGACGCATATATAGAATTTAAGGACCGTGACCGGTGTCCATTGCCAAGCCACAAGGCAACTGGCCCACCATCAGGTAACGTGAAAAGGTGCACGCCGACCTCTTAAACAATGTCCAATGTCGGCTGCACACATTATCCCTACGTTAACTTAACACATAAAGTGTCTCGACTTGAACAACTGGCACACAAAATCCACTAGGCAATGATGCGAATATTCGGCACCAATATTCGAACCCACTATTGCGCGGCGCTAGGAGTTAGCCACCGCCAAATGGCACGAGATACTCACGCCCTACAAGTCGTACCATGCAACCACAAGGTAGAGCCGAATTAATCCTAACTTCGGCACCTAATATCTTTGTGCATACTCAACTGTCCGTCATAAGAAAAGTACCGCCGGAAAGAACACGGCAAGCCCTACTCAGCCCTAATAATATCCTTGGCCAGAAAATACAGAAGATTGGCCACAACATAACATAGGCTGGCAAACGGGCACATCCAGGGTTTATACTAAAACCCTGACAACATCGTCCCTGTCCCGTAAGGGACTAGCTAAGAGAGAGGTAGGGGTAAGAGGCTGTCTACCTGTATCTAGGAAGAAAGGCGTATAGCCATGCGCAGCCTGAGGGCAATTGTTAAGGGAGAACTCTACCAAGCATAGATAATCCTCCCAATCACTCCCTGAGCCGCTAGTGCCTCAGCGCTTCTTCCACTACCCTATTAAGACGCTCTACTAAATGAGAGGAGGAGGAGTGGTAGGCAGTACCGAACGTAACCTTGGTACCGATAGCAGCGAAAAACTGCTGCCAAAAGTCAGAGGTAAATAGCTTATCTTTATCACTAATAAACTGCCTACTCAAACCATGATATCTATAGACGTTATTAAGGTATAGGCGTGCGCAATCGCGTGCGGTGAGTTCTAGGGGACACGGCACGAGATGACACATACGAGTAAAACGATCTACAAAAACAAGGATCTGGGCGTTACCTCTATCATTCTTCCTAAAAGGTCCTACAAAGTCCATCATAATGGAGTCCCACGGCATGATGGGATCAGGTAGGGTCCTAGGTTCTGCTATCTGTCCTACATTGTTGGGTTTCATCTCCTGGCAAGATTGACAGGTCCTAACATACTCATCTACATCTTTTAAAAGGGAAGGCCAGTAGTAAGAGCGGGCTACTAGGTCCCGTACCCGTTTACCACCCTGATGAGCAGCTAAGTCATGCAACTCAAAGAGCAAGGAGGAGCGACAGATGGGAGGGACATACAGGCGCCATTGAGGGGGAGAGTCTGCTATCTGCACATACAAAAACCCACCTAAGTTATTATAAATAGTGACGGAACCTTTTTGCCACTTGGGCAATTAGGTCCGTCACTATTTATCCGGCGAAAACCACATCCATTTCTGGCCTTGCCTTGCTTTGCATGCATCACCACAAAACATCAAATTTATTACAATATGTGTGCTAGCTCTATACGGTGGAATAACACAGACATGTCTACCAGATGGCAACACGGCCATCTGTATGCTAGGGTGAGCACACTATGTGAATGTGCAGGGCCAGCCCACAGCAGCTGTGCCCCTGCTCTACCCCTTTTGCCAGGGTGGGTGGGTGGGAGGCAAAAGAAACAACCTGCTTCCCTAGAATGGAAGCCCACCCTTTATAGCAACCACCTCTCCAGCCAACCCCTACCTGGGTGGCTGGGGTACGGGTGCCAGCACAAAAAATATTTTTTCTAAAATTATTTTTTCCTTTGGTGCTATACGGCGTTGCATTCTCCGCTCAGCAGGTTAGTCATAGATAAAATGAGCATAGCTCACCAAATCCATTTCTGGCCTTGCCTTGCTTTGCATGCATCACCACAAAACATCAAATTTATTACAATATGTGTGCTAGCTCTATACGGTGGAATAACACAGACATGTCTACCAGATGGCAACACGGCCATCTGTATGCTAGGGTGAGCACACTATGTGAATGTGCAGGGCCAGCCCACAGCAGCTGTGCCCCTGCTCTACCCACATCTCCTTACATGGCTAACAGCCGAAAAATACGTAGGACATGCAAAAAAGAAAACTTAAAACTACCTAGCTATGGGGGTACTTTGTCCCAACCCAGGTTCACCCTCGGGTTAGTTAAACCATTTCCCCCCTGACCTCCCACACAAGGGTGAGGTCAGTTGATAGCTAAACGAGAGATAAAAACAGGAGGACGTCAAAACACGACGCCACCGAAGTGGCGCCGGAACGCCGCTGGGTCAAAACCCAGGGCCTGAGCCCAGAGGGCGGGTGGGATGTCGCGCCCCAGGAGGCTGCGGTGGAGGCCAATGTAGCGCGTGACCGAGAGGGCCGAAGCCCACCGGCCGCGCAGCTGGATGGCCTCCGGCGACTCGCCAGCGATGGCGTCGTGCGTCGCCCCCCATGCCGGAGGCTGTGAAAAGAAAACATCCCTGGGATGCCCATGCGGGCCTGCACAGCCTCCCACTGCTGCCTAGCCTGGCTGTACGTTAAGCCCCGAAAGAGGAGTGCCTCCGGGGGCTGGCCAGCCGTCAGACGTCGCAGGAGCCACAAAGAAAGTGGATCCCGGACGAGGACGTGCTGGGCCGCCCCCTGCGCAGTTTTGGGGTTGCGCAGCACAAGGGCACCGACCATGGGCCCTGGCTCGAGAAGGGGGTGGCCGGGATGAGCCACATCCCGAACCCGCAGCCCTAGCGCCTCGCTAATGCGTAAATACTGCTGGAAAGCAATAATAATCAACGCACTCAAGTGCACCTGTCGACGTGAAACTAGCAACAGGGCAGTGAAATAGCAAAGGCGCCAGGGCATAGGCGGAGGGCTGACAGCCGGAACAAGCCGCTGCCAACCTGCTAGCAGGCGGTCCGCCAGTACCCAATTCCGAACAATGTCGGGGTAGTACAGGTGGAGACAGGCCTTGGCATGCTGGCATAAGGTACGCCCCCGCCCGCCCCTGGCATGGTAGACAGCAGAAATCCACTCACAGAAAATGGCTTCCGCGTCAGCTGGGTCGACAGGGCCAGGTGGCGCCCACGCCACGTAGACAGCCGCCGCACGCCGGTACGCTGGCAAGGTAGACACAGGGTTGACTGTGCCTTCCAAAAGTGCCAAGTCCCGAGGGCGTCGCGCCCCCTCAGGCCCAGGGTTGGGATGCACGTCACCACACCGGGTCAAGTCAGGAATCCAAGCGCCACGCCGACTGGCCTTGTCAGCTGGGTTGTGGTCGGTAGCCACCCAGACCCAGTGGCTCTGCGTGTCGCCAGCCAGTGACAGAGCGCAGTAGCGCCGAACCAGCTGGTTGAGGCGGTAGGAAGACGACCGCCCTCTGACAAACGCCCCCACCACAGCACTGGAGTCTACGAGCCGGACGACTCGCTTA
Organism: Mesostigma viride; assembly: GCA_009746045.1. Lineage (NCBI taxonomy): Eukaryota > Viridiplantae > Streptophyta > Mesostigmatophyceae > Mesostigmatales > Mesostigmataceae > Mesostigma > Mesostigma viride. The sequence continues at coordinate 2,019,057 of RPFO01000080.1, read as the reverse complement.
CCTCGACACGCCTTGGTCCGGCACGACCACTCGACCCCCTGTGTCGCAGCAATCGCCTCCTTGACGTTGATGTGGTTAGGCTGCCCCCGCCACCGGTAGGACAGTGCCGTACGCCAGTGGCCACTATCCAGCAGGCTGTAGTCCCCCTCCTCCATGCGCTCCAGGTCCCAGTCCTCCCCAGACGTTAAAGCTGTCGTCCGCCACCCCCGCGCTTCGCGCCGGGTCGCCAGCCGGGCACAATCGGCCCCAGGCAGGTCCCTGTAGACCACCCCACCGCCGGAGCCGCTCGCATCACTTGCGACGACCCGGTCAGAAAGGGGCCGGGCCCTGGCCGCCCTCAAAAAGGGGGCCAGGTCGATCGCCGCCTGAAGCTCCTGGCGGGCCCCCGCAGGGAGGCGCCAGCGGCGCCCAGGCAGGGAGGCATTCATGGCTGCTAGCAGCCGGTACGTCTCAGACCACACCGAAAGCATGGGGCGGCACAGCAGATGCAATTCCACACCCACTTCCCAAGCACAGAACTAAGTTCGCGGTAGTATGTAAACCCGCGATCTAAGATTCTATGAGTAGCAGCGATAACTGCCACCACACGCTCAGGAACAGGCACCACGTCACCATCTCTTTGGTGAATGACACCCACCGCCTGCACACCAGTCTGCTCTGCTGTCGCCCGTACCACCTTGTCAGACTTCTGCACCAGCCCAACAGCGGCGTAGGCAGCCTGAACACGATCTAGCTGCTGATTCACCCCATCCACCGACGCACAGTGGGTGAAATGGAGGTCATCGATCGTCACAGCATGCATACCTTCCAGATCCTGCCGAGATTCGAAGCACGGCGAGGGCGCCAAGGGCGCAGCAGGGTCCTCCTCCAGCGTCAGCCGGACGGTCTCCCCCGCCTCGTTGGCCTCCGCCACCAGGATCAGCGCGGACATGTTGATGCTCAGCCCACGACTAGCCTCCAACGGCGGCTTGGGGCCACAGCGGTACAACACAGACTGATGCACACACTGGGCTACGGCGACGGCCAGCTTGTTGCCCATTGGCCAGCACAACATCCACGGCCACACCTTCCGTCGAGCCCCACTCAGGCCCACCAGATCCGACCACACCGGCATCCACGCACAGTACCGCCGCATCCAAACTGGCAGGCGGAGTCTGTTGTAGTACGAATCCAAATCTGATACGCCCCCAAAAACATCCTCCCCAGCGCGCGTGGGCAAATCGCAAATCACGCCAAGGTGTGGTAAAAAAGCGGGCATAGGATCTGGTAGTGGCATGTTGCCACGCCGGTTGTCCACAATCAGCCGTATACGGCCGTCGGGCTTTCCGACCCCAAAAGTACCGTTCACCATAGGCGGCTCCTCCTCAAAAAATCCACCCAAAATCCCCCTCTCCACACACACCGTGCAAACCCGCGCGAACTCCTCCATGCTACACCCCCGCGAGATCCGCATCGACAGTTAGCATATTGGTGATGCAATATGCTAAGCATGTCATACTTGAAGTGGCCTTTCCAACGCCGTGCTAAACGCCTCATTTGGACAAGGAACTTGAGAGTTATCAAGTCCCGAAGTAATGCCGCCGGACGCTACAGCAGTACCAGGACTAAGGACACGTGAGGGACAGGGCACGTGGCAGTGTTGGGTGAACCATCACACGTTACGTGTCACAGGACCGACTGTCACTAGGAGGTACTGTGGTCAATATTGGTTGATGGTACCAAGAATGTCACAGGACTTCAGGACTGGCAGTCCTGCAGGCCTGGGATGGACGGGTACTTGTCATGACGGATAAATCCAGAGCGTTACTGTCATTCATGGAAGGACAGACGTCCTGGATTGATGCAACCAAGGAAATTGACAGTGGCGGACCTGCCAAGGCGTGCAAGGCCTGGCAGCAATGGTGAGACCTAGAAAGGCTCGGACACAGCAGTGGCCAAGCGTCTTTTCCCAACACCGTCCGTGGGTGCTGCCGCCTCAGGCTAGTGACCACAGGGTAGTGAGGCAACTGTGGTAAAGGTTAAAAGCCGCTGGTTGAAACCATGGCTCCATTCATCACATCTTGGGAAGACCAGAAACTCACTGATCCGCGTTCATCTAAATCGTATTACAGTCTGGTCGACGGATATGTCGAATTCGGACTCTGAAGCTAGGACAAACACCTTTGCGCGTGCAGCAACGGTAGCGGCGTCCAGTCCAGTACCCGCAGGAGGGCACGAGGACTCGGAGGAAGTGCGCCGAAATATTCGAGCGGTGTCGGCGCCGGGCGAGTACGTCCGAGGAGCAGCCGAGCAGCTGCTGAGATTTCGCGAGGACCTCGCGGAAATCATCAGAAGGCTGCCAGCGTCTTGGCGGGCTGGCCACACAAACGCATTCGCGTTTGAGCAGGTGGTCACTCTGCTTTTGCAGATAATTGCCATAAGCCTCGGGGGTGCCCGAGAGATAAACGACCTTGTCGCCAATCTCCGCCTTGGGGACGACTACACCGGCGTGCCAAACGTGGTGCAGGTCGCCCGGGACAGGCGGGAGGCCATCGTTCGTGGCAGTACGCAGGCGTTGGTGGCAGAGTGCCAGAATCTGGCGCACTCTGTCTTAGAGTTGACCAGAGGCGCTGCTGATCGTGTCTTCATTACTCTTAATCCCTTCTCCATCTACACTAGTCGGGATACTCCACATTCTCGCCGAGAGTTAAACCAGCTAAGTTTGACTGTCGACGTGGTTGGCGGTCGAGAGGTCTCAGCCGACGACGCCTTCTACGACTTCGTAGATCAGCCAGCAGGGGCGGTAGTACAGCCGGCCCAGAGGCGTCACGAGGGCGACGGCTCTCAGGAGGGCCGTGAGCAGGCGCAGCGGGACGAGCTTAATCGCTACCACATTGACGACAACGTTGGTTTAGGTGAGGCTCATTTGCTGAGGTGGGGGCGTTCTCGCTGGATACGTGATTACGCGTATGGTTTGAGGCTTCCGGTGGTTATTAGGCCTGTGCCTACTCACGACGACCAGGGGCAGCCATTGAATCCGGTGGAGGGACCGTTCCACGAGCCAGCACCTGCACCGGTTGCAGGAGAAGCTTCGTCTGAAAACGAGGCTTGAGGGGGTGGAGGATAGGTGGAGAGTTTGCTGTTTTCTTGTTGCAAAGTTGGTCGCAGCCATTGTATATAATGCCTAGGAGGGCAAGCCGGGGTGCGGCGACATTCGAGGAGCAACGGGAGCGAACGGCAGAGGAGGACATCGCCAGAGAGGAAGGGGAGGCGATGGAGGAGAGGGGCGTGGAGGCGCCAGCTGGGCAACCTATCCCAGAGATGGACCCCAGAGCCGGGAGAACACACAAGCGGTGGCGTGATGGGCAAGCTGAGGCGGAGAAAGTCAAGCGTGCCAGGCGACCTACGGAGGCAGTGGTGCTCACAACGCCTGGTGAGGAGGACGCCATCGTCACCCCAGGTGTGCGTGCTGCAAAGCAAGCTGCTGTTCACGATAGGGTGTCTGGTATGTTGCCCGAGCGTTTGGAGGCTAGGATTGACCCTCCCCAGGCACCACCAGTGCGTGTGGGGAGTGTGTTGCCTGGCACCCGTCCATTTTCTGATGCTGTGACAGTCATGAATGGGCAGAAAGCGCTCAACCCTCCCTGAAGCAAGACAACCTGGATAAATGGCTTGATGACATGAAGCTAGTCGTGGGCTCTGTCGCAGCAGGTGTGGATATTGTCAGGGTGTTTCACTCTTCCACCGCAAACAAGGGGTCGTCTGAAAGGGTCAATGACATGGCTAGGCATGCTCTGAAAGAGGGGCACACTTGGCTGCAGTTCCTAGATGACATCAAGGAGGAGTTTTCTGACAGGGTTCACAATCTCACCATGGAAAAGAAGAGAGAATTTGATGAGTTTGAGATCAAGGGTGAGGTGGCTGCTGAGCTGGCCAGGTTTGAGTTGATCGTGGAGGCAGGCAAGAAGCAGGGCTTCAGTGTGACAGTCAGGGCAGCAGCAGACCACTTCTTTGATAAGATGGGCTTGTCAGAGGAAGGTAGGGCTACTGCTAGGCAGCTCTGTGATCTCACTGATGGCACCTGGGGGGCTCTGAAGCGTGTGATACTAAACTTCAGGACCCGGGTCCCTACCTGCAAGGGTATCAGTTCTCAGGGAGGGTCAGCGTCTCAGGCTAGCCAGGGCAAGAACCGTACCCCATCTGGGACACGGTATGGTAGCAGGAGAAGGAAGCAGGCCCAGAAGGAGCAGAACCAGGGTGGTGGAGGAGGTCAGCAGGGGAACCAGAATCAGGGGAACCAGTCTGGCAACCGTAACAGCCATCAGCAGGGTAAGGGTGGTGGCCAGGGGCAGAATAACAATCAGGCCTCAGGCAACCAGAACAAGCAGGACAGCAAGGCCCCAGGGGGAGGGTCTGGCAAGAGCAAGTGTTTTGCTTGTGGCAAGGAAGGTCACTGGAAGAGGGATTGCCCAAACAAGAAGAAGGGGCAGTCTGATCAGAAGTGACTAGTGAAGCAGTCCCGTGTACATAGTGAGACACCCTGTGGGGACACAGCTTCACATGTAAATAAATCTGGGCAGGGTGCCACCTCTGATCAGCACCAGGGGTGTACTGATGTTCTCATTCCACAAGATTGCATGCATGCTGCAGCACAACAATCCCCTCAACTGTCAACAGGTGGAGGGTCCCCAGACAGGGTTGGCTCTGGGAGCCTAGATGCTCTGCTGGGAGGGTCTGCTGGGTCCTCTGGATCCAAGATGCAGAAGGTGGATGTTGCGTCCTCACACGCAGGGCCCGTCCAGGCGTCTTCCCAGGTGCGTAATCTGGCTAGGCAACTGAGCTACACGGATGCTGGACGCAGGCTGCACAATATCTTTGGTCACACAGCCATGGCTGAGATGTTTGGTTGGAAGATTGGAGATGAGCCACTGAGGGAAGCATGCAGGGCTGCAGCTGAGCAATGTGCTTGTAAGGAGAATGCTGCCAAGAAGCCAAGGTCCCATGCTAGGGAGCCTGCCAGGGAGAAGGGGGACATCCAGGTAGACGTCCAGCATATCAGGGGCTTATACATTTTGGTGGCAGTGGACAGATTTAGCAGGTACAGGCTGCTCCAGATTCTGCCAGATATGAAGGGGAATACCCTGCTGCTGGGCTTGCAGACTCTCTTACCAGGCTTTGGGGTGTACAAGACAGTACAGGCTGATATTCAGTTTGAGTGCCTACTGTCACAGCAGGAGCAACTGCCATGCAAGCTGCTGGTCACGCCCAGGGAGAGCCATGGACAGCAAGGTGCTGTGGAGAGATCCATCAGGGAGGTCAAGACCGTAGTGCTGGCAGAACCTAAGGTGCCACTGGTAGCATCTGCTTTGGAGAGGGCAGTGTGGACCAGGCAGGTGGAAGAACAGTTGAACCTCAGAATAAACTACTATTATGACGGGGTGGCTGTCAATCCTGTAGCACTGCAGTTTGGGATGCTAGCCCAGGAAGTGGTCCAGGCTTGCTTGAGGAAAGCAGACAGGGTGTTTGCTCAGTTGAGACGCAAGGATAGGGGCTGGAATGTGCTGAGGCCTCAGGTGGGGCTGAAGGTCAGAATGTGGAAGGAGCCATCAATGCAGGGCAAGAGGGGCAAGTGGCAGAACGGGGTGGTGACCTGTGTGGAAGATGCCAATCGTTCCTGCCTTGTGGCCTTGGAGAGTAATCCCAGGCATGTTTACAGGTTGAGCTGGGCCAACGTCAAGGAACGCAAGCCACATGCAATCTGGCCTGCAGACGGGCCTGGACCCCAGTGTTGGCTGGAGGGCCAGGTTAAGGACCAGGTAGTTGATGTGCCTGTCACTGACGTGGGAGGTGGCTATCCCTCTGATGATGATGAGGTGCAGGAGGCAACTGCATCACCTGTGGTGGAGCCAACGGGGGCTGGGCCTGCACCAGGGTCCAAGAGGCCACTCATGGCAGACATTGTCCGGTCGCTCATGTTCAACAAGCACAAGGATCCCAAGGTATCTAAGTTGACTGAATGGGGTTCTTGCTGGGCTGCTACCCTAGAAGTGGATACTAACTCAGAGGTGTCTATCATCAGGGTGGAGGATGCTCAGGGCCTGAAGGTGAATAAGGCTGGCTGCAGGGCAGTGAGTGACTTTACGGGCACTGTAACAATGAAGATCCTAGGGGAAGTGACTGTGCCTATCCTGGGTGTCCCCACTGCGTTCTGTGTGGTGGAAGGGTACCAGGGGCCTGCCATTTTGGGCCAGAATTTCTTGTGCATGCCAGGAGTGACTCTGTCAGCAGATGAGCTTGCACTAGAAGGTCACGGCAGTTTGCCCCTCCAGAGATATCACTACTCCAAGGGTCTAGCTGTGGCAGTCAAGGCTGTGAAGGGGCAGCAGAGTGTGGGGCCTGAAGGCAAGGAGCCCATTGCTGAGGACTTGTTGATCATCCCAACCACCCTAGATCCACGGGACTTGGGGGTGCACAAGTACCAGATTGCTGGTCACAGTCCTATTTCCTGGCACCAGTTGGTAGAGTTGATGCAAAGCCCCAAGATGGCTAAGGCATGGATTCTAGGGTTTGTCTCCAGTGGGCATGACTGGATAGTGTCTAACTGTGCTGAGCCTGTGGATGAGTTGCCCAGGGAGCATCAGTTGCTAAGGCTCTTGTTTGTGCTCAAGCTGAAGGAGATAGACGGTGTGCAGGTGCCACATGTGAGGCCAGTTGTGACTGAGTACCATGGCACGGGGGAGCTGACAGATGAGGAGTTGTATACGCCTGGGATGCTGCATGATACCTGGAGGATTGTTCTGTGTATATATCTGTCTTTCCTGGTCAAGGGCATTGCGTACAGCTCTGTGCTGATTGATTTCAAGAGGGCTTTTCTCAAGGGTGATGTGGAGCAGGCCAAGGAGACGTGGCGTGATATCCCTCCCTTCTTTGTAACAGTGCCCAAGGTGTGGAGAGCAGAGATCAAGTCAAAATATCTCAGAATACTCAAGGGTTTGGAGGGTCTCAGGTCCAGCCCTATCATCTGGAGAAAGAGCCTGGAAAAGTTTCTGAAAACTCACTGTGGCTTTACTGTGTCTCCAGTTGATCCTTGCTTGTTCCAGAGTACTCATGAAGGGTTGCCTGTGTTTGCATCTCTGCATGGAGATGACCTGCACCTTTTAGGGCCTCCTGAGTGGGTGGATTCAGTACTGTCCAAGATCCAGAAGAGGTTTGAGTTAGGAAAGGTCCAGCACATGAAGCAGGATGAGCCCATGGTGTTTTGTGGAATGCAGGCCACGCTGATCAAGAGGGCAGGTACTTGGTTTATCAAGATGGAGGGTGGCAACAACTATCCTCAGCAGATCATTGATGCCCTCCAGCAGCCCATTACCCAGGCCAGGTGTGCCACAATCAGGGGAATGTTGGCTTGGCTAGCTAGCATTTGTGCCCCAGATTTGTTGGTGCTGAGTAGGCTCACAGATGCTCAGCTGGTTGAGGTAGGGGCAGAGCAGGTGGTTGAGTCTGTCAGGAGCTCACCTCCACTCATACTGGCAGCTGTGGACTTGTACAAACCACTCAACATGGTGCTTTTTGTGGACAGTTCCATGGACAGCAGGAAGGTGACGGATGTCAGGGGTAGGGCAGCAGCACTCATTACACTACAACAGGAGCACACTTCTCTGGTCAGCTGGTACAGTAGGTTACAGAACAGGGTGACGCCCAGCAGTGACATTGCTGAGTGCAGGGCAATATGTGAGGGGCTACACACTGCTCTTTACCTCAGGGAGTTATTCTACCAGCTCTGTCAGGTAGCTTCCTGTAGCTTGCAGCTGCACACACTGGTCAAGACAGACAGCATGGGCATGGTGCAGTTTGTGCACAGACAGCTCGCCAGGAGCAGGGATCTGGATTATTTGTTGCTGAAGGAGATGTCTTACCTTGCTCATCTTGAACATGTGCCTGGTGTTGACAACCCAGCAGACGCCCTCACCAAGCTGGAGAGCAAGGCTGAGCTACAATACCCTGTGCTCAAAGGGCTCATGTACCCCTTTTCTGGTGGGACTTGAAGTCCAGCCTTTGCCAGTTGGTGGCTGACCAGTGCTGTTGTCCCCAGGGGGGAGGGCAACAGGTAGCCTACCTGTCACCAAGCAGGTAGAAGGCTCAACAGGAGCAAGCTCTTCCTGTAAAGGATTAGCACAGTGGGATGCCTTTGGCCTCGGGCAGTTAGGCCATGACAGGGCAGGCCATGTTGAGAGTTCTTCCAGGTTGTTTGTATATATCTCTCTTGTTTAGTTTTCTTTAGCTGTGAATAAGTGACAACCTTGGATATTATGGTGTTGTAACCTGACAGTTGGGCCTTGCTGGTGCAGGCTGGTCCACTGGGAACACTCAACATTGGTTTTGGTGGATATTCTATAATAAAACATAATCATGTTGTATGCCAATCTCTCTTGTTGTCTGTCATGTGACCAGGTTAAGTTTAACCTGGGGTTCTGGGGTAGGGTTCGATTCCCTAGTTGAGCCACAGCCTGGTATGTATGACTCCTGGGCTTTAACACCCAGTGATGACATGGGCTCCCCATCAAGCAGTGGCACAGTGGTGTTGAAGTGGTTTCCATTGGTGAACATTTGGATGGATGATGCCTGGAACGCTCGGGGCGGGCGCCATGAAACGGGCGCCAGTGATAACTGGGAAGACCAGGAACTCACTGTAATACGTTTCCTGTAGTCAGGGCCTCTCATTCAGATATCCAGGATATGTTGCCTAAGGAATATTCAATATCCTCCTTTAAGCCCAAGCCAAGGTACAGTTGCAAAAGAAAGGGTTGGGGATGACCTGCAGGTCAAGTTAATGATCAGATGGCAGGGTTGAACCATAGATCCCTAAGAAGGATACCATTAAGGTGGCAAAAGGGGTGCTCATGAGGCTTATTATAAGTCCAGGGTAACCAGGTGTCCATTTCACAAGGCAGCAAGGAATGGGTTGGTCATGGTGTGAAGCTTGCAGCTCCAAAACAAGAAAGGGTTGGAGTTAGCATATTGGTGATGCAATATGCTAAGCATATCATACTTGAAGTGGCCTTTCCAACGCCGTGCTAAACGCCTCATTTGGACAAGGAACTTGAGAGTTATCAAGTCCCGAAGTAATGCCGCCGGACGCTACAGCAGTACCAGGACTAAGGACACGTGAGGGACAGGGCACGTGGCAGTGTTGGGTGAACCATCACACGTTACGTGTCACAGGACCGACTGTCACTAGGAGGTACTGTGGTCAATATTGGTTGATGGTACCAAGAATGTCACAGGACTTCAGGACTGGCAGTCCTGCAGGCCTGGGATGGACGGGTACTTGTCATGACGGATAAATCCAGAGCGTTACTGTCATTCATGGAAGGACAGACGTCCTGGATTGATGCAACCAAGGAAATTGACAGTGGCGGACCTGCCAAGGCGTGCAAGGCCTGGCAGCAATGGTGAGACCTAGAAAGGCTCGGACACAGCAGTGGCCAAGCGTCTTTCCCCAACACCGTCCGTGGGTGCTGCCGCCTCAGGCTAGTGACCACAGGGTAGTGAGGCAACTGTGGTAAAGGTTAAAAGCCGCTGGTTGAAACCATGGCTCCATTCATCACATCTTGGGAAGACCAGAAACTCACTGATCCGCGTTCATCTAAATTCGACTTCTGCAAGATCCGCTCTGCTGGGCTCAGCGTCCGTACCATCCTACTCTCATCATTCAAAATTGCTCCCCAAGAGGGGGGTAGTAAGTTCAGCACATCCACTTGGCCACCTTCCCCCGGACCAGGCAAGGCCAAGCGTGCGGCCACTAACGGCTCGTAAGGGGCTCCTTCAGCATATTCACCCCCATCCACTACAGATCCTGCCATTGCCGCTACGGAACCACCGTTCCGGCGGACAAAGGACCTGCAAGCATCATCGATCCCATCTAGGGCCGCCTGCTGCAGAGGCCCGGGCACACGGGCAGAATCTACAGCAGGCGGGTCTCGCCCCCCCCCCCCCATCCAGTTTAACGCCCTAACCGTCTGACAGGCTAGTGTGCGAGCATTAAAAGCCCGACTCATCCTATCGCGCCTACGGCCTGAGCGTACCTGCTGCCACCAGTCACGAGGTGGCAGGGGTGCTGGAAGAGGTAGTGGAAGAAGGCACCGCTCCCTCACTTGTTGTTGTTGGACGGGCCGCCCTGCCCCTTCTTGCCGGGACCCTGCTCCAGCTTGTGCTGCAGCTTCCCCATGCTCATCGCCGCCCGCACCGCCGGAGACGCCAGCATTGCTCCACCCTCCTGGAATGGCAGCATTGCCGACGGAGTCCCCTTCCAACCCGTCGACCCCACATCCACCAGCTGGCATGCCGTGATCAGCTTTGCCAGGTACTCGGCTGCTGCCAGCTCCAGAATTACTTCGGAGCGTGGCGTGGCCCAGTAGCCAAATTCTGTCACCATCGTGTCCAGAATTCCTGCCATCTGCAGGAGCAGCATCCTCCTCTCCCCGCTGGCTGAGCTGCCGTGCATCGTCAGCATTAACGATGCACGGATTGACTTCCCCCCCACGCTCTCTGCGTAGTCCAGCATCCCCGGCAGCACCGCCTCCAGCATGTTGCTCACCAGGACCGGCACTGCATGCCCGCTCAGCGCCACCCCCTTCGTGCGCGCCAGCCTGCCAGCAGTCGCCGCTGCGGCTGGGCTTGCAGTTGCTGGAGTCTTTGCCTGGTCCAGCAGCTTCGACATGGCCGATATCAGGTCGCCAATATCTCCGCCAGTGCGGGCGTTGCCCGGGCGGGATGGAAGCCCTCCCGCTGGCGTTGCATAGCCCGTCTCGGTGCCCAGCAGCCGACCTATGTTCCGGTCTAGGTCCGCCACATCCTGGTCGATCGCCCCAGGGGCGCCATCCTCCTCGCCAGCGCCCGGTCCACCATGCCCCGCCCCTCCGCCTCCACCTGCCGAAGGGGGAACACCCCCAGCTCCCACCCCACCTGCTGACACTGGTGGATCCGGCTCTGCAATAGCCTCCCCCAGTTGCGCTGCTAGCACATCGGCCAGGGCCTCCTCCCCATCCCAGTCGCTGACAAACCCCCTTTTCTCCAACACGTCCATGACGTTCTTGGCACGCCCCGGATTGAGCTTCTGGATCCGCTCTAGCCAATGCCCCTCCCCTAGGATCTTCTGGACCGCAGTTGCGGCCTCCTTTGGGGTGCATCCCTCCCTGGCTTCTTGCTTGAGCTTTGCTATGAAATTCCGCTCTGGGGCTGTCACTGAGGTCATGGTGGGTTATAATGCTTGATGTGTTATATTGCGTTTTGTTTTTTGTGATGTGGTCACTTGAGGTTCTCAGGCAAAAGAAACAACCTGCTTCCCTAGAATGGAAGCCCACCCTTTATAGCAACCACCTCTCCAGCCAACCCCTACCTGGGTGGCTGGGGTACGGGTGCCAGCACAAAAAATATTTTTTCTAAAATTATTTTTTCCTTTGGTGCTATACGGCGTTGCATTCTCCGCTCAGCAGGTTAGTCATAGATAAAATGAGCATAGCTCACCAATCGCCGGCATCTATTCCGCGTTAAGTTCACGTGAACGTGGCGCGGAATTGATGCCGGCGAGTGGTTTTCGCCGGATAAATAGTGACGGGGACCTAATTGCCCAAGTGGCAAAAAGGTTCCGTCACTATTTATAATAACTAAAACGTCGTAGTGTGGGGGCCGATATCTATCGTACCGCTGATGCCTACTGCAGTACCGAATCTCGCCTTAACGATATTCCAACCGGGCATTTTTCCCTTCTGGCACTTTCGTTTGGCCTTCTGGTATCAATTCCGGTATTCGGAAATACCCGTGTCACCACAGGGATTCGAACCCCCGACTGACGAGGTCTTAGTTATTATAAATAGTGACGGAACCTTTTTGCCACTTGGCAATTAGGTCCGTCACTATTTATCCGGCGAAAACCACTCGCCGGCATCTATTCCGCGTTAAGTTCACGACGTTTTAGTTATTATAAATAGTGACGGAACCTTTTTGCCACTTGGGCAATTAGGTCCGCCACTATTTATCCGGCGAAAACCACTCGCCGGCATCAATTCCGCGCCACGTTCACGTGAACGTGGCGCGGAATTGATACCGGCGAGTGGTTTTCGCCGGATAAATAGTGACGGACCTAATTGCCAAGTGGCAAAAAGGTTCCGTCACTATTTATAATAACTAAGACCTCGTAAGTCGGGGGTTCGAATCCCTGTGGTGACACGGGTATTTCCGAATACCGGAAGGAATTGATACCAGAAGGCCAAACGAAAGTGCCAGAAGGGAAAATATGCCCGGTTGGAATATCGTTAAGGCGAGATTCGGTACTGCAGTAGGCATCAGCGGTATGATAGATATCGACCCCCACACTACGACGTTTTAGTTATTATAAATAGTGACGGAACCTTTTTGCCACTTGGGCAATTAGGTCCGCCACTATTTATCCGGCGAAAACCACTCGCCGGCATCAATTCCGCGCCACGTTCACGTGAACTTAACGCGGAATAGATGCCGGCGAGTGGTTTTCGCCGGATAAATAGTGGCGGACCTAATGGCCCAAGTGGCAAAAAGGTTCCGTCACTATTTATAATAACTACCTATACAAATTTACAAGGGTGCTTGCCTAATTGTTGGGGATGGGTGGCAATGGCGGCTAAAGCTTCCGGCTCAGTGGCAGTAAATCTATAAGGCGTTCAAGATCAGAGGTAGGCATCGCGACAGAGGTATCTAGAACAGGTTTAATTAAAGAGGTCTCCTACCGCCTTGCCAAAGAGAAGGGGAGGTCCTAGAGGGACTATGTTATCATAAGACTTTCCTGACCTAGTCGCTATATGGCTAAGCGGTATAGAAATTTTATTTTTCCCCTCCCCCCCCACCGAGACCACAGGAAGGGCCTCACACGGGAGAGAGAGTCCTACGTGAGAAAGGAGATCAGGCATGCGAACAGCTGTATGAAAGAGATAGGCATAGGATTCATCATCAGGTAGTTCACCATAAGGGATTACACCCATAGTAGTAGGAACTAGAGTAGTATTGAGAACATCCAAGTCCTCGAAAAATGAGTAATCTGCGCGGCGGGAGAGTGCATCAGGTACTATGTTATCTACACCCTTAACCCCTAAATGGTCTGAGATCCTGCCGATAAATCGGCTGGATCTTCACAATTTTGCAAACCAGATGCCATCCAACCTACCCATATCCAATGGCTGTCCTTGGGGGCCAAGCATGTCCATGAGTTGCCCTTCGGGTTGGTATATCACAACCTCACATATATGCAGGGTAGGCCATATATAACTGCCGTCAAAGTCAGGGGGGTCAAGACGCGCGTTTTCATTTTTGGTAGAATGTGCATTTTGAATTATGTTATAAGACCTAGGCACCTACCACTTCAGGGATGATAAACAATTAGTTGCTGAACAGTTTGAGCCATTGGGGTCATAATTTGGGTGGGTATACCAGCAGTTACACCCAGTACAGCCCTTAGGGGTACCGTTGGTAAAAAGCAACCAAGGGGGTAGGGGTGGGCATACTACCTACTAATATGGCCACCAACCATGCCAAACAATACATTTCCCTTCCACAATGATGGGAAAACATAACTGCATCATCACGCTGCCCTTACATGGCACCTATGTGCAGGTGCTACCTTGTCCATGCACGTAGGTAACGTGGTACGGATACCCTACGCAAGGCATGCATTCTAGGAGGCAGCCACCAACAAACTAGTGATGTTGAGCCTATTTCAGCCTGCCCTAGCAAGGATAAACTAGGCCTAAGCTGCTATAGCTTGCCAGGTGATGGCCAGCACACCTGGTGGCACATGCTGTCAATGGGAAGCTTTTACTCACCAGTTACGTGCTTGATGATGCCACAGAGACCAGCCAACTGCCTCACACTCATGCAATATGTGTATGGGAAATGTATAACAAACATATATGGAGGTATTCAAACCCATACAGCCTCTAAAACTTATCACCATCACCCTGTGGCAGGTCAACTGACTGAGGGAAGCATCTAAGAAGGGTGTTTTAGAAAGGGGCCAGGCCAGGGTCAAGAAAGAGCATGAATAATGCAAAAAGAATGTGCTACACAAGCTGGAACGTACATATAAACGTCAAACATCGATAGGAAAACGATGCTTAAGCTTTACCAGGCATGGATGGCGTTACCTTGGCCCAGGCGGTGGCCGCAAAATGGCGCATTTCGGCACACCAAAGTTGTGCAGCATGGTCGCTGGATTCGGCGATTTCTGGCCACCCTTGCACGTTTACGACTACTATGTATCATAAAAAGTACAAAGAAACCGATATATCCTTTAAAATACGCCGGAAAGGTATTGCTGTCAACGTTTCTATCGTCCGGCCTGATCGCAGTTTTTTCCAGCAAGAACGCTGCCGACACCTATCAAATGGCATTCCCGCGAACCAAAAATTGGCCTGTATGATCTTTAGGACGTATAAAATCAATATCCTAAGTTTGGTCAGAAAATTCGAACGAAAACGTAAATGCCATGCGTGGGCGCAAGCCGCCATGGCCAGGTCGTCGTTTTCCGGAATGCACGTTGTACGTGAAAAAGTACCCTGACCCCTTGTACTTTGACCGGCCAGAACACCTCTATAACTTTGTCAGAAGTATGCAAACCCATATACAATGCTGTGAAGAAACTTATAAACTTTCGATCTTCTCAGCTAAACTTTTCCTAATTCTCAATAGATTTCGCGGCATCTGGTCCCCCGAGAAGGGGCCGATGCATCGGCTGGAACTCGATTTTTGGCGGAAAATCGGCAGCAAGACCATTTAGGGGTTAACATACTGAAGTTTAAAAGGGGAAAACTGTGCTAAAAACTCCATCCAGCGCGCTTGACGAGGGGTAAGGTTGGGTTGGGAGAGAAGATGGGTAAGGGGACGGTGATCCGTTTGGATAATGACTAATCTATAAGGATCTATCTCACAGGGTTCATTCAGGCAAACATCAAATTGGGCACCTTTAAGAAAGTGCTGCCACGCGTGGCAACAATACACCACTGCTAAGAGTTCCTGCTGGTGTACTGGGTAGTTACGCTCCGCAGGGAGCATTGTCCTAGAGATATACTCAATTGGCTGTAAGCCCTGACCCTGATCCTGGAGAAGGACGCCCCCTATAGCTACCTTACTAGCGTCGGTAGCTGCCACAAAGGGTTTAGTAGTATCGGGTAGGATGAGTACAGGAGGAGAGAGAAGTAGGGATTTTAGACCAGTGTGAGCCAATACGGCAATACGGCAATACGGCAAAACCTCGGCGTATTGCGTATTTCGTATTATACACGTATTATACGCGTATTATACGCCAAGAGCTCAAAAAGTGGTTTTTTGTTCGGAAAAGTGGATTTTCAATTAGGATAAAATATTATAAGGTGTTTATCTCATGGGCGTGCCTCTCAAAAACTCTAGCTAATGTCTCAATCTTGATGAAAAACAATACAATGCACGTAGAGGTCGCCGGTAGCCGTTTGACACTCACTTGGTTGTCTCATCAATTGTATGAAGTGTAATTAATTAATTAATTAATTAGTTAATTATCACGTGACTGCGTCACGTGGGTGCCAATACAAAGTAGAGGAACCTTCAACCCCTGTACACAATGAGAGGGAGGGAGGGCGCCCTAGCTTCTCTCACTGCCACCGCCCACCAGTCGGTGGGCAGGCCACATCGAGCGCTCTATCCACATCACGGGGCCGGGGCGCATCACTGTGGGACAACCATTAGTAACGATACCAGAGGTAGGCTGAAGCATAGCTGATGCTGTACAAGAAAGGTGAAGTGGGCTCAACGGGCGTCTGCTAAGGCATAAGCAAATGGCCACGCTGAGCCATGGCTGGGCTAATGTGATTGCGTTCATGCCACTCTAAACCGTTGGGGCTACTCTAAGCCGTTGGGGCTAGATCAGTATAATATGCTCGAGAAATACATGGCAAGTCATGCTGTAATGTAATCGGGGTTCTTTGAACGGAGTTTCTTCTATACGTGAATGCGGGAACAAGAGGCCGCTGGATGAGCGGCTTATAGGTCGTAGTGTTTACTCGTAGCTGTTTGGCTAGAGCTTTTGTGATTAGTAGATGCAATATAGTGCATGGTTGAAAAATGAATTAAATAAAATGTGCGTTCCGCGCTTGGGTTGATTATACCCGGGCGGAACGGGGCGTGAGGTGCAGTGCCCCTGAAAAGAACAACCTACGCATTATTTAATACTAGCCGTGCAGATTCGGGATATTCTACCCCCGGTCTGTACGGTTAGCGTCTTACTAGCATCCACTAAACATAAGGGTTTAATGACGTCAGTTAGCTAGGGATAAGGGAGGTTTTGCGACTAAAAGCCGCTCTGGCTGGTTTTGTCGGCCTCTTTCTTTGCTCGTTGTCGTTGCGGCGGCAGCCGCAGCTATGGGTGCTGCGGAGCAAAATCCCAAAAGCACTGGTTGCACTGGCCACTTGGCCAGTGGTGAGACTTCCAGTTGTTAACCGGCCAGGCGTAGTTCCTCGCCCGGTTAACTAAAAGAAAAGAAAATGATTACCTCCGGTCCGCACCTTTTCCCCAGCTTGGGGTCTTTGGTGGGCCGGATGCCGTGACAGGTGCTCAACTGTCGCTTGGTCGGCCCAGTGCGCGAGCTGGTGCTCCGTACCTGGGGATGCTTGCACCCCGGGTTGGAGCCGGATGGCTGGCACTGGCGACCCGTGTCTCGGTCCGCGGCCTGCGGCTTTTTTTTTCGGAAATTGCTGCTGGCCAGCAAACTTTGCAATTGCCTTCCGCCGAGGGGGGGTGGTTGGGGCTGGGGACGGCGATGGGAAAAGCGCCTAAGCTAGAAATTTTTTCCCCACGCATAGAAACCTCGGGGGGGAATGCGGTCTTGGCTGAACGGACTCTCGTTCAGCCAGGTGCCTGGGGCTGTGGCCTCGGGCATCCGGGCTGGCGGGGCCTGGGCTAGGTCCACGTTTTTTCTCGAAGCACCCCGGGTCTATGGGGAGACGGCCATAGCGGTACCGACTCGGGGCCCCGAGAGGGGTCATGATAGGCTGGCCGTGCGCAATCGCAGTGCAAATGCGCTGGGCCTTTTTGGGCCTGGCCATGCATCCACAGCCGCCGGGCACACGCCTCCCGATGTGGGGGGGCTCCCGTTTTGCGGCAGGGCGGTCACTTGTGACAACGAGCAAGGTGGAGTGCGGCTTCAAGGGAAAGCCAGGGCGGGGTGATTGGGCAACGTACTTCATGAAGGGCCTTGAACGGCGTGCCTCCGGGCATGTCAATTAGTGTCACATGTATGCTTCCACTTATTGTTTTAATGAAGATGCTGGTTTTTGTGGGAGCTACGTGGGACATGAATCGGGGGTCTTTGAACGGAGTTTCTTCTATACGTGAATGCGGGAACAAGAGGCCGCTGGATGAGCGGCTTATAGGTCGTAGTGTTTACTCGTAGCTGTTTGGCTAGAGCTTTTGTGATTAGTAGATGCAATATAGTGCATGGTTGAAAAATGAATTAAATAAAATGTGCGTTCCGCGCTTGGGTTGATTATACCCGGGCGGAACGGGGCGTGAGGTGCGGTGCCCCTGAAAAGAACAACCTACGCATTATTTAATACTAGCCGTGCAGATTCGGGATATTCTACCCCCGGTCTGTACGGTTAGCGTCTTACTAGCATCCACTAAACATAAGGGTTTAATGACGTCAGTTAGCTAGGGATAAGGGAGGTTTTGCGACTAAAAGCCCCTCGGGCTGGTTTTGTCGGCCTCTTTCTTTGCTCCCCACCCACCCACCCGTGTCTTGGTTGCCTCTAGGGCAACGTACTTCATGAAGGGCCTTGAACGGCGTGCCTCCGGGCATGTCAATTAGTGTCACATGTATGCTTCCACTTATTGTTTTAATGAAGATGCTGGTTTTTGTGGGAGCTACGTGGGACATGAAAAGCTATGTCGATTGCCCTCTTCTAGACAGCTGGCTAGAATCTATTCTGGGGGAGCCCTAGGGGGCGTCGACAGTTTGTTGTTTACATAAAGGTCATGAAGTGTGATACTCATCCACTGCATGGTATATAGATTGCTAATTGAACTAATTCCTTATTACAACCATGAACTTATTGATAGGTATACGATTCGACCCAAAACCTTGATACAGTATGCAATAAAACGTGAACAGGATAGCACATACCAGATCAAAACCGCAGATTAATTACCTTCCTTGCTGGAGCTAGCCGGATGCCCACCTCATCGATGTAGCTGCGAGCCGCTTTCCTGGCCGTCGTCGCCAATAAAACATGTCAGCAATATATTTTACACATCCGCGTACAAACGTATCGACTTATTTCCCGCCTAGTAACAGTTAGCACATGCACGGCGACCGACCTGGTCGCTGATCAAACGAGGTTGCTGCACCGAGCATAGGGTCGAGACATATCTGCGCACACCCAGGCGTTGCCTGGCAATGATATACGCTGTTTAGGACCTATGGATCATGCCTGCAAAATTGCAGTTCAAAATGTCAAGCCATGCTCCCATACCAGTCAGATTTCTGCACCTCCATGGCCGCGGAGGTCAACTATCATATTTATGCAAGTCGGTCTCGTTTTGCCATCGTTTACCCACGCCGTCAACTGGCAGAGATGACAAGCGGGACCAACCGTAGGCCCGTACTCCCCAAGTACGGTTCAGGCTGCGTACCTGCCTAGGTCAGCAACGCCAAAGCTAGCTCTGGCGCCAAATTCCGGAGCCGGGCGCCGT
Organism: Mesostigma viride; assembly: GCA_009746045.1. Taxonomy (NCBI): domain Eukaryota; kingdom Viridiplantae; phylum Streptophyta; class Mesostigmatophyceae; order Mesostigmatales; family Mesostigmataceae; genus Mesostigma; species Mesostigma viride. Next base: position 2,000,327 of record RPFO01000080.1, on the reverse strand, counting down.
ATAATACGCGAAAAATACATATTATGCGCCGTATTTGCGTTGAGAACGCAATACGGCGTATTTCTAGTACGTTAGTACGCCAAACCTCGCCGTATTGTATAATACGGCGTATTTACCGTATTATACGGCGTATTGGCGTACGCTGTTTTAGACACTGAAAAGCCGACTGACACTCACTACTCCAGACAAAGGGGATATCTGTCTTTAATAAATGGTTGATAGGGGCTGCTATAGTTGCGAAACGCGGGATAAAACGCCTATAGTAAGAGGCAATCCCTAGGAAACTACGTACACTTTTAACGTCGGTAGGGGTAGGCCATTCCTGAATTGACTTAGTTTTATCCGGGTCGGTAGCGACCCCGGCATCTGACAAAACGTGTCCTAAAAATGGTACACTCCTACCAGAACGAACTTTAGCACGGCGAGCCCACAAGGAATTTTCAGCCATTATTTCTAAGACTTTCTTTAAATCACGTAGGTGCGTTTCAAAATCAGGGGAGTAAATAAGGATATCATCTAAGAAAGCCTGAGCACAAGAACGGTCGTGCTCAGATAAAGAAACAGAGGAGAAGGAAGGATCCTTTAAATCAGATGACACTTGAGGAAGGTGAGAATTACCCATAACAGGTCTAAGCACTTCATTCATTAACATTTGAAAAGAGGCAGGAGAGTTACAGAGTCCCATAGCCGCTACTCTAAACTGGTAATGACCAAAAGGGGTAGCAAAGGCGGTTTTATGGCACTCCTCAGGCGCTATACGCAGTTGCCAAAAACCATCCGCACAATCCAGTACCGTGAAACAGGTAGAACCTTTAACCTTATTAAATATATCATCAATACGAGGTAGAGGGTATTTAGATTTCACAGTAATATCATTTAACTTCCTATAATCAGTAACTAGGCGAAACTTGCCATTTGGCTTAGGGACTAACAGGACACCAGCTGAGTAAGGGGAGTTACTAGGCTCTATCAATCCTGCTTCTAATAGTGACACTAAAATCTGTTTTAGTTCCTTTAACTCGGTAGGGCCCATTCTATACATCGGAGAGTGCGTAGGAACTGCACCGTCCTTAATAACTACACGGTGTAAAACAGATCGAGGAGGAGGGTAAGAAGGAGTCTTTTCCTCAAAAACTTTGGAGGAATCTATCACAGCCATGTATCTTACTATTTCATTTTCAGTAAATCCCACCCCTATTGTATCCACTGTGCTCACGTCTATATCCACACTATTATTAGGGATAGGTATCTCCTGTACTTCTAACTGAAGGAACATACATAATAAATACCCATATTCCTTTAGTTCAGATCGCAATTCATCATTGGACATTAATACTTCAGGTATAGGTCTCACAGGAGTATCAACAGGTGTAGGAGGAGTAATGTCTACCAAGGATAAATTTTCCACTCTATAATGACGTTCCGGTACCCAGTAAGAGCTATCTGGAAACCAAATGACCATGGTATCGTAATTAATAGTAATCTTATTATCTTGGTGCCAATCTAATCCTAGTAATACATCAGCGGTAGTGATAGGGCCTATAGTGGCCGTCAGGTTGACAGTACGTCCTTGTATGACCAGGGGAAGGGACACCGTACCCGGGGAATGACTGGTGCGACCGTCAGCATAATGTACAGTGACAGGTTTGTTGTGAGGGATAGGGACTAGTCCTAAACGCCTAACTAGGGCCTCGCTCACAAAGGAGCTAGCCGCACCGCTATCCACTAACACAGAGACATTCAAAAGTTTATCAGCATGCAAGAAGGGGTCTACAACAGTGTGGGGAACGGTTAAGCCACCATTCAAAAACATAAGAGGACGGACACGTAGTGGTAGGGATGATTCAGCTCCTACAGAGGTGATAAAAACAGGCAGGCAAAAATTATTATCTGGGGTACTATCTAAGGACCTGTCCAGGTTACCCCCGGCTGACAGGCCTACTGTTCCCCCTCCCCCCCCAAATCCATAGGAACTAACCCCGAAGAAGACCCTGGCGAAAAAGCCATTGCTGGAGGGTCACGAGGGAGCGAAGAGGGTGCAGGAGCCTGATTATCATAGGGGAACCCTGAGGGTCCTGTCTGCACAGCATTCAGCCTACTAGGGGTAGCTGAGGGAATGCGTCCTGGAGTGGGACGAATAGGAGCACGCTGAGGGGTACGAGGAGGGCGAGCGTCGGGATGAGGGGGAGCACCCGAAAGGAACTTGGGGCACTCACGTTTAAGATGACCTACTTCCTTGCAATGATAGCATGTAATATGAGAGACATCCAGAGCTGAAAGGTCAGTAACGCAAATGTCTAATTCTTCTACATAGGAGTTCTCCTCCTCAGGGGTAAGGCTAATGTTATTAATACGGGAACGGGTAGGAAGAGAAGGAGTGGTGAAGAAATCTGCTACTCGTAAGAGATGCTGGCGCACATGCTTGAGAGGTAGATCAGTAAAACGGTAGGCAGAGAACTGGCGCTTTACCTCAGTTAGCATTTTGGGCAACCAATATGCTAAGTGGACGCAGTTTGGAAAGACCTTTCCAACGCCGTGCTGACCGCCTGAAACAGACAAGGGACGAGAAAGATATCAAGTCCCGAAGTCCTAGCCATCCGTGGCCGACTAGGGTGCAGTCCTCTGGCATAGTGGACAGGACACGTGGCAGGCCGTGCCTGCACAGGCTTAGCCTGATTATCACGTGACTGTGGTCCACGTAGATCAGAGGAGCAGCAGCCTGTGACTGGTGGAATACTGGAGCTGGCACAGGTCTGCAAGGATACTAGGCCTTGCAGGCTTGTGACAGGTCCTGTACTTCCTAGGTTGCAGAGTCTAGGCAAATCCAGTTCGTCCTGGCTCTGCACTGATGCCAGTGGACGTTGAGGATTTGCTTGCACGCCTGCACGTGCCTCGTCACACCGATGGGAACGAGGAACAACGCAAGGATATAGCTTGGTCATGGGGGATGACCAGCTATCTCGGAAAGCACGAACCGTGGGTGCCACCTTGGTCGTGGAAGTGCCCATTGTGGTCGTGGCCTGGTGAACAGATTTAAGGTTGCTGCCTTGCAACATTGGCTAAGACGCGCTGTGAAAGATCAAGAGCTCACATACGTTGGGAGCTCTTTCTAACTCGTATTATTGTCTCCTTACTTCTTCATGTCCAACGTGCCGAGGGAACAGGCCATTGAGCCTTCGCAAAGCCAGAGCTCGCAGCCGCAGCTTCGGGTAGGAGCCCCGGAGCGATCACGACCTTTTCATCCCTACGCTCATCCGAGCACCGCATCAACCTTCGTCCAGGCGGCGTACCTGGCAAGGGGGCTGGCGAAGAAAGGTTGGGTAGCAGTTTGCGGAACTGCAGCAGGGCCGGCGGCGAGCGACCCCATTGTGATGCAGATTGAGGCTTCGACAGCTCCCGGCGAATTGTCGCGAGAGGCCGTCGAAAAGTTTGTGTCAATACGGGACGAGCTGTCCTCGACCATTTACGGTCTGGAGGTGGCTCACCAGGGCGGGCACGTGACCGTGTCGCAGCTGGATTTGGCGCGGGAGGCACTGGGCCAGATCGTGGCCATTGGACTGGGAGCAGCGCGACTGTTCAACCATCAGGTGGCAACGTCTGTGCTGGGCGCGGGAGTTGAAGTCCCGGACGTGATCAGGCAAGCGCAGGCGCGCGAAGTCGACAACCCCTGGTCGTCGGCAGAGGTGGTTTCACAAACGTGCGAACACCTCGTGAACATTCTTTTGCAGGAGTCACGGGGCAACGCAGACCGGTGGGTGATAACCACACGACCATTTGGGATTTGGTCAACACTCGACACACCGCGGGCGGCGGAACCAGACGCACACGATCCAGTGGTCGAGGTCATCACGGGTCGGGAGGTAACGCCAGAAGACTTCCATTACCAATTCGTTGATCAGCCAGAGGGGATCATCGAACGTTCATCTCAGCAGATAGATCAAGGCGACGGTACCACAGAAGGGTACGCTGCACGACGTCGTGCTGAGCTGCACGTCCCGCAAGAGCCCGAACACGACTACGGTGGTCGTGGGGCTTGCAACGACAAGCGGGGTGGTGGAACGCGGTGGGTGAGGAACCTTGAGTGGGATCGCTCGAGTGGGAGCGAGCCCCGGATCCCAGTGGAGAAGTCTGCAGACGGGCGACCCGTTAGCAGAGTGTTTGGACCCTACGCCGACGGGGAGGACGCCGCTGGCAGCGACGAGGAGCGGCCAGAGACGCCCATCGCAGCCACTGCTCAAGAGCGAGAGCTGGAGGCAGCGAACCAAGCAGGTGCTGAGTCAGTAGCTGGGACGGTGCCCACGGCATCCCCCAGCGACGCCAGTGCTTGAGTCAGTTCTTCCTTTTCCTTCGCCTTTATTGTTGTGTCCCCACTTGTATATAATGCCTCGTGGCAAACCGGGCGACGGCGACAAGGGCGAGGAGGGGGCACCGGCTGGAGAGAGCCAGGAGCCTGGGAAGGGCAAGGAGGCGCTGGTGGGAGAGGCGATCCCAGCCAGCGACGGCGATGGGGGAAAGCGACCAGGGAGCAAGAGGCGACACGAAGACTCGGTGGAGGAGGCGCGCAAGGCGCGGGCGCTGGGGGCATCTGATGCAATAACGGTGGCGAATGGGCAACCTGCCGTGGAGAAGCGTAAGAGGGACCCCTCTGCTGACGGCAATGGTAAGAGGCCTCATGTGGATGTGCTCTCCCCTGTGCCTGCTGGACCAAGTGGTGCTGTTGTTGTGACACCCGCTGTGGTGGAGCCAGTGAAGGCGCTGCCAGGGTCGAGACCTCACATGAGTGCTGTCACTGTTATGAATGGACAAAAGCCTCTTAACCCACCACTAGCACAGGAAGCTTTGGACAAGTGGCTAGAGGACATGGAGCTTGTTGTGTTCTCCGTGGACCCCACTGTCAACCTAGTGCAAGTGTTTCACTCGTCCACGTGCAACAGGGACTCGTCAGAGCGTGTCAGGGAGAAGGCTAGGACTGCTGTCAAGGATAAGCTAACCTGGGCACAGTTCCTGGAAGGGTTGAGGGAGAGTTCTCTGACAAGGTTCTCAACCTCACCAACTACTACAAGCACAGTATGACACCTTTGAGATAGTGGGCCCTGTGGCAGAGGAATGGGCTAGGCTCAACCGTATCAGGACAAGGGGGCCAAGTATGGCTTCCTGGTCACAGATAGGGCCTTGGCAGACTATTTCCTGGACCGTATGGGTTTGAGTGTGGATGGGAGGAACGGTGCCCGCATGTTTCTTAACCAGACTGATGGCTCCTTGCGTGCTCTGGAGCTTGTAATCCTCAGCATAAGGAAGCCAGAACCTGCCTGCAAGGCTATCCAGTCCCATGGCAGCAATGCCACCTCCGCTGTGCAGGGCCAAGGTGATGTCCCCGGGTACCCAGCCCGTGATGGGGCAAGGCCCAACAAGCGTAAGCGCTTCAGGCGCCAGAGGCAGGGGCTCAGGGTGGCAAGGGTGCAGGTCCCCAAGGAGGGGTTGGGGGCCAGCAAGCTGGTGGTCAGCAGGGTAAGGGTGGCCAAGGGCAAGGCAAGGGCCAAGCTCAAGGCAACCAGGGCAAGCAGGGTGGGCAGCCTCAGGGAGGCCAGGGGAAGCCTGGCAAGGGTGGGGCTGGGTCTGGGAAGAAGGGTGGAGCATGTTTTGTGTGTGGCAAGGAAGGTCACTGGCGTCGTGAGTGTCCTGACAGGAAGGCCAAGCCTGCTGGGGCAGGAGGCCAGTCTGGGCAGCAGTGACTAGCTACATCATCCCCTGTAAATAGTCAATCACCCCTTGGGGAAGGTGTGCTGGATGTACATAAGGACGGGGGTGTGCCCCTTGTGCAGCACCAAGGGTGTAAAGATGTTGTTCTTCCACTGGATTGCAATAACAATGCTGCAGCTGAATTCCCTATGCCTCATGCAGGTGGTGGGTCTCCAGCAGGTGCTGGCCTGGAGGGCCAAGGGACCTTGCTGGAAGGGCCTGGAGCGGTCCAGGGTGCAGGGCCTGACTTGGGGCGTCAGGACGGCCTGCAGGGAAGCCCTGGAACCTCAGGAGTGGATCATGTGTCCCCACACACGGTTCAGACGTCTCGCCAGGTCAGTACTGACAGAGTGCTGAGCTATGCTGAGGCTGGCCATAGATTGCATCATATGTTTGGGCATTCTGGGCAGGCAGCAATGTTTGCTTGGAAGCTAGGTAGGGAGCCTTTGTGGGAGGCTTGCCAGGCTGCTGCTGAGAACTGTGGTTGCCAGGAGAATGCTGTTCACCCACCTCAGTCCCATGCTAGGGAGCCTGCTAGGGAGCGTGGCGACATCCAGATGGATATCCAGCATATCAGGGGCTTGTATATATTGGTGGGGGTGGACAGGTTCAGCAGATACAGGCTGATAGACGTTCTGCCTGGTATGCAGGAGCACCACTTGTTGTTGGGTATGAAGGCCCTGATCCCAGGCTTTGGGGTGTGCAAGAGTGTGCAGGCAGACTTGCAGTTTGACTGTTTGCTCAAGCATCAGGACCAGCTGCCTTGTAAGCTGGTAGTAGTCCCCAGGGAGAGTCATGGGCAGCAAGGGGCTGTAGAGAGATCCATACGTGAAGTGAAGACAGTGGTGCTAGCAGCAGAGTCAGTGCCACTTGTGGCATCTGCCTTAGAGAGGGCAGCCTGGTGTAAGGGGATAGAAGAGCAGCTGAACCACAGGGTTAACTATTACTTTGATGGTGTGGCTGTCTCTCCCCTGGCCCTGCAGTATAGCTTGTTGCCTGAGAACGTGGTGCAGGCCAGTCTTAGGAAGGCAGATAGGTTATTTGCCCAGCTGAGACGTAAGGACAAGAACTGGAATGTGCTGAGGCCTCAGGTGGGGCTGAAGGTCAGGATGTGGAAGGAACCATCTATTCCAGGCAAGCGGGGGAAGTGGCAGGATGGGGTTGTCACTCGTGTGGAAGAAGCTAACAGATCTTGCCTGGTGGCTTTGGAAAAGGATCCAAGGCACGTGTACAGGTTGTCCTGGGCTCATGTCAAGGAAAGAAGGCCACATGCAATCTGGCCTGCAGACGGGCCAGGCCCTCCCAGCTGGGTTGAGGAGCCAGGCCAGAGCCAGGCAGCAGCAGCTAACAATCCTCTGGTGGTGGATGATGGTCTGTCCCTGCTGGAAGATGACGAGCAGGAGGAGGCTGCTGAAGCAACTGTCACAAGGCCAGAGGGGACGGGGCAGCCACCTAAGGCCCGGGGGCCTCTCATGGCGGACGTCATCCGAGCACTCATGCGCAGCAAACATGATCCCAAGGTATCCAAGCTCACGGGGTGGGGGTCGTGCTGGGCAGCTACAATGGAGGTAGATACCAACTCACAGGTGTCTGTCATCAGGGAAGAGGATGCTGTAGGCTTACAGATGTCCCATCCCAGTTGCCTTGCTGTGTCTGATTTCTCAGGAAAGGTGTCCATGAAGATCCTTGGGGAAGTGAGTGTGCCTATCTTAGGGGTGCCCACCACGTTCTGTGTGGTAGAGGGCTATCAGGGGCCTGCCATTCTGGGTCAGAACTTCTTGTGCATGCCAGGGGTTACTTTGACCTCTGATGAGTTGGCACTAGAAGGCAGGGGCAGCCTCCCCCTTGAAAGATATCACTATTCCCAGGGTCTTGCAGTGGCGGTAAGGCTGTTAGGAGTCAGCCAGCTGAGGGTCCTCAAGGTCAGGAGCCCATAGCTGAGGACCTGTTGATAATCCCAACCACCTTTGATCCACGGCAGTTAGGGGTAAACAGGTACCAGATAGCTGCTCACAGTCCTATTCCCTGGCGCCAGCTAGTCGAGATGATGCAGAGCCCCAAGATGGCTAAGGCATGGACTCTTGGCTTTGTTGCTTCTGGGCATGAGTGGATAGTTTCCAACTGTGCAGAACCTGTGGATGAGCTGCCAGAAGTTCACCAGCTGCTCAGATTGATGTTTGTCCTCAAGCTCAAGGAGGTAGATGGTGTCCAGGTGCCACATGTCAGACCAGTTGTAACCGAGTATCATGGCACTGGCCAGTTGTTAGATGAGGAGCTCTATACTCCAGGGATGCTGCATGACACGTGGAGGATTCTGCTGTGTATATTTCTGTCTTTTCTGGTTAAGGGTGTGCCCTATAGCTCTGTGCTGATTGATTTCAAGAGGGCTTTTCTCAAGGGTGACCAAGATCAGGCTAGGCAGACTTGGAGAGATATCCCTCCTTTCTTTGTGACTGTACCTGCTGTATGGAGAGCAGAGATAAAGGCCAGGTACCTGAGAATTCTGAAAGGGTTGGAAGGTCTCAGGTCCAGTCCCATTATCTGGAGAAAGAGCCTAGAGAAATTCTTGAAGAATACTTGTGGGTTTTCTGTGTCTCCAGTGGATCCCTGTTTGTTCCAAGGGTCCCACAATGGCCTTCCTGTCTTTGCCTCACTGCATGGTGATGACCTGCATCTCATAGGTCCACCAGACTGGGTTGAGGCTGTCTTGGCTAAGATCCAGAAGCGGTTTGAGCTGGGTAAGATACAGCACATGGTGGAGAATGAGCCTATGGTCTTCTGTGGCATGCAGGCTACGTTGTTCCAAGCCAAGGGCTCGTGGTTCATCAGGATGGAGGGTGGTAAGGACTACCCACAGCAGATTGTAGATGCATTGCAGGAGCCCATCACGCAGGCTAGGTGTGCTACCATCAGGGGCATGCTGGCATGGCTTGCAAGTATATGTGCCCCTGACTTGCTGGTTCTGAGTCGACTTACTGATTCCCAGCTGGTTGAGGTGGGTGCTGAGAGTGTGGTGCAGGCTGTCATGATGTCTCCCCCTCTCATACTGGGTCCTGTGGATTTGTACAAGCCCCTTGACATGGTTCTCTATGTGGACAGTTCTATGGATAATAGGAAGGTCACAGAGGTCAGGGGCAGGGCAGCAGCATTAGTTACCCTGGAGCAAGATCACACCTCACTTGTTACCTGGTACAGTCGGTTGCAGAACAGGGTTACACCCAGCAGTGATATTGCTGAGTGCAGGGCAATCTGTGAAGGGCTGCATACTGCTCTTTACTTGAGGGAGCTCTTCTACCAGCTATGTCAAGTGGCTTCCTGTAGGTTGCAGCTGCACACACTGGTGAGGACTGATAGCATGGGCATGGTGCAATTTGTGCACAGGCAGCTGGCCAGGAGCAGGGACCTTGACTACTTGTTGCTCAAGGAGATGTCCTACCTAGCTCACATTGAACATGTGCCTGGTGTGGACAACCCTGCAGATGCCCTCACCAAGCTGGAGGAGAAGGCGGAGAGGCAGTACCCCCTGCTCCGTGGGCTCATGGACCCCTTACACGGGCGGCCATAGAGACCAGGCCTTGCTTCAGCTTGGGTGTCCCCAGTGGGCTGCTTGACCAAAGTACCAAGTGGTGACTGGTGCTTACTGGTTGACAGCCGGTCCTTCAGGGTTAGGTACACCCTCCTGGACAGGAGTTGGTGTGGAATGTCACTCCTACCAGCTGAGAATCATGCCTGGCCCTCCCCATGGGGTTCAGAAGAGTCGCCAGGACTTAAGTCGACGCCTTTGGCCTCAAACAGTTAGGCCATGCAAGGGCAACCCGAATGCTGGTTCTTACAGGTTGCTGTATATATGTTTTCTAGTGCTTGTTTCCAACCTGTTGCTAATAAAGAACCTGGTTGTGTGACCATGTGGAACATGGTTGCCAGGGAGCCACATTCTGGGTTATATATGCTTGAATAAAACATAATCATGTCATGTCATTCTCATGTTGTTCTCATGGTTGTAATGTTTCTCTTGTGAAGTTCCAGGTCACCTATAAACCTGGAGGTTGGGGTGGGGTTCAATTCCCCAGCAGAGCCACAGCCTGGCATGAGTGATTCCTGGGCTTAACACCCAGTGAAGACATGGGCTCCCCAATAAGGCAGTATTTGTGTAGGTGCTACCTGAGTCTCTTTGAGCATAAAAGGGAAAGGCTGGCCAAGGCGGGCGCCATAAGAACGGGCGCCTGTGATAACTGTGAAAGATCAGGAACTCACAATAATACGTTCTTGGCATCCTTTAATCCCAGCCATTGGACTAGGTAATGTGCCTTGACTTTAATCTAACACCAAGTTCCCAAGGAAAGGTTGGGAGCTGACCAAGGGGTCAGGGGATAACCTGGGGTGACCTCTGATTCACTGGCCAGTACACCTAGCCTGGTCCAAGGGCGTATATGTTGTTTCCCAAAAGGAGGCAGGACCCTGGGCCCTATCAGGTCTGATCAACCCCAAGGGACCAAGCGGTCTGTGGCTGAGTGGGCACAAGCAAGGTTAGGCTTGTTTCAAGCTGGTCCAGCTCCAAAAGAAGAAAGGGTTGGAGTTAGCATTTTGGGCAACCAATATGCTAAGTGGATGCAGTTTGGAAAGACCTTTCCAACGCCGTGCTGACCGCCTGAAACAGACAAGGGACGAGAAAGATATCAAGTCCCGAAGTCCTAGCCATCCGTGGCCGACTAGGGTGCAGTCCTCTGGCATAGTGGACAGGACACGTGGCAGGCCGTGCCTGCACAGGCTTAGCCTGATTATCACGTGACTGTGGTCCACGTAGATCAGAGGAGCAGCAGCCTGTGACTGGTGGAATACTGGAGCTGGCACAGGTCTGCAAGGATACTAGGCCTTGCAGGCTTGTGACAGGTCCTGTACTTCCTAGGTTGCAGAGTCTAGGCAAATCCAGTTCGTCCTGGCTCTGCACTGATGCCAGTGGACGTTGAGGATTTGCTTGCACGCCTGCACGTGCCTCGTCACACCGATGGGAACGAGGAACAACGCAAGGATATAGCTTGGTCATGGGGGATGACCAGCTATCTCGAAAAGCACGAACCGTGGGTGCCACCTTGGTCGTGGAAGTGCCCATTGTGGTCGTGGCCTGGTGAACAGATTTAAGGTTGCTGCCTTGCAACATTGGCTAAGACGCGCTGTGAAAGATCAAGAGCTCACATACGCTGGGGAGCTCTTTCTAACTACCTCACGTAATAAGGGTCTACTGAGGCCTTGTAGGAAACGAGCACGTACTTCTGCGCCCGACAAATCCCTAATTCGTACCATCTGTGCATCAAATTCTTTCATATACTCCCTAAACGATTTAGTACCTTGCTGCAAAGTACCAAAGGATAACCTATCCTGCCAATCTGCATCAGGAGGAACTAAATGGTTCTCTAAACGCTTAAACAATTCTGCTACTGAGTTAGGGTAGGCATGAGAGGCCAAGGATTCACACTGGATGAGGTTAGCAAGCTCAGGAGTAATACAGGTAGTAAGATAATGAGGGACTAATACAGCATCAGAGAGACGCCATCTATTATGGTTTTGCCACGACTCTGTGTTCTGGGTAAGCAACATAATAAAAGTGAAAAACTGTTGAGGGTAGACTTGACATCCAACTTGGGAAGGTTAGCAAAGAGGGGAAGAGCAGGGGGCTTAGGGGGATTAGAAGAGTCAGATTTACCCATAGGACCACTGTCTTCCACTGATACATACGAGGGATAGAAAGAAGGAAGAGGAAAGGTTTTGGATAGAGGTCTAGAAGGGGCCACCGTTTCAGGATGGTGCCCATAGGAGAAGGGAACAGTATATTGCTCACGAAGGGAGGAGTAGGCAAAATGATCATAATTTCTGTCATCTAGAGGCATGGTGCTGAAATCACTATTAACTTCTAAATCAGCCACACGGGTAGGGACCTGGGCAGCCTCGTAGGCCGTATCAGGGTAGGCCCAAGAAGCAGGGGGATAAAAGGGAACTGCACTAGGGCGCCCAGAAGGGCCAACAGGGGCAGAAGTACGAGTGTACGACCCGTGTTATAAGCAGGAATGGAAGGCACAGGGTGGGAAGGAGGCCTAGAAGCATTGTTAGTTAGTGAGGACCTACTGGAAGGTTGAGCCAAGGTTGCAGGAGGGGCAGGGGCCTGGTTCAGAGTAAAAGAGGGGTCATCACTAAATCTAACACGTTGTTCAAAGGTAGGTGGGGTATGTGAGGGACGACGGCGACCACCAATAACAGGAGAAGGAGGTGAGGTACGCAGATTACCTTGAGGAGTGAGATGGTGCACCGTTTCCAAGGAGTCCCGTCGGTTACCACGAGTATTGTTGTTGTTATTAGTAGTAGTATTATTAGTAGCGGTAGTATTGGTAGGTATAGGCGACATATCTCCACCCACTGGATCCATGTTTAATTAATTAAAAGAAAGAATTAAACACAAAAGTTGTGTTAAGAAAGAAATAGGAATCTAAATTGAAGCAATAAAGACAAAAGGAAAAACCTTGAATGTCTTAAGCAAGGAAAACAATTACAATCAATCCTTTTTAACCACAGTAATGGATAGGGAACCAAACTCTAAGGTGAGAGGAGTATCTGAGCTAGATGAGGATGCAGCCCGTCTAGGGGGAGAAGAAGGAGGAGTAGCAAAAACTAGAGCTTCCACAGGAGGACGACCATGAGGAATAGAACGTACATGTAGGCCTAAATCTGATTCACTATGGTCTATAAGGAATTGCTGAGCTTCTTCGAAGGTAACAAATTTCTTATACCTAACTACGTTATATGTACGGTTTTGCACTATCTTCCTAGCATCTGACCAAGAAAGGAAAATGGCTGACCATTGAGGGGTAATAACTACGTAATATTTGGCTAAGCTATTGTCACTGGACGAATGGGAAGGAGCAGTAAAAACACGACGCTGGCTCATGGTAACGCACCTGGCTGGTGGGTCTTGTGACGTCACGCTAGCAGTATGAGGAGTAGGCGACTTATCTGGATGATCTGGAGCACCGAAAGCAGCACGAGGGCGGCAATAGTCCAGCGCTCGTCCTAAAATCAGCGACCAGTCTCTCTGCGGGTGCGGCCGTCTAATAAAACAGCAGCACGAAGGAAAAAGGTGTAGTCTACCACGACGCTAATCGTCTCACGCGTGCCGATCCGAACAATTATCCCCTATCTACGACAGGAAGCAACCATACGCAGGAAAACAATGCGAAGAAGCTATATAGTAAAGCGAAGGAGCTATCTACAAAAGGGTTTATCCGCTGCGAGCAGGTCTAGCATCTAGGCAGATCGTGTCCCGAACCGGGCAGCACTACTCTCCCAGCTTGAAGGCGACCCGCCCATTACCTGTCAAGAAAGTGTCGTCTTCGTATCCCTGGACGCGGAAGGGTTCTTGCAAAGGCGTCTGTGACAAAGGACCGTCGTCTCGCTCTCTACCTACGAAAGTTCCTCCGGAACCATTGTTACGTCCTAAACTTCTACCACCACCTCTACCTCTACCTCGCCTAACCGAACCTAAATTGGTCAGGCCTCCTCTACTCAAACCCCTAGCGAAAGACGAACGAGACGGTGCAGATCTCAATGCATTCACGTATGTATTACTATAATACGCCATAAGCCATTTACACGAACCCGTTTACTCCAGGAATGGAGGAAGGAAACACACTACACTGCCGTGACCCAAGCCTATATGTGTTAATTCATTTAACACACGCCGAGTGCCCACACGAGGGGCAGAACGTGCATAAATGGTAAGTAAGTATGTAAGTACTTGCGTGTCATGCGCAAAGGCATGCCACGGAGTACTATGCTAATCTCATTAGAAAAATAATTACACAAAAGTTTAAACAAATATCGTCTGCATCATCCCCCAACCGTTAAGCACTAGATGGGGATGTAATCCTCATCCGAGCTGTCCTCTACTGTAATGGCAGACGAGGCGGTAGTGTAGCGGCTATCCTCAGGACCCATAACCTCCACCTGCGGACTTCTACCCTGGCTAGCAACGGGCCGCGGGGCCCGTGGGGAGAAAACAGGAGCATACCCCTCGGGGAGGTGCTTATCGCAGATGGAGTTAGATGAGATGCTTAGGCTGACACACGGATTTCCGGCCTGCGCGCCGCGTATTGCCTACCGCGGCTGAGCGGGACACCTCAGTACAGTACGGCAGGGTGTACGGTACTGAGGTGTCATGTGGACCGATGTGCGGTTAGTGCCAGACTGTTCCTAGGTGCTAGCTCGACCCGCCAGGTCCGGTGTAGCCGGGCCTGACGGGCCGAGTCTTAGCTGGTTGCTAGTGACGTGGTCGCATGGCATTGCGGTGTACACTTGTCCACTGGTCGTGTGCTGCAGGTAGCACCGCCATAGGCATATAGGCGTAGCACTGGGGAGTGCCACAGCACCCGAGTCTGCCCAGTTCCATTCTGAGCCCTCAGCTTTCATCGCTCTCTCATTGTATTATTGTAATACAATCATCATTCGCTCTCAGCTTTCGCAGTTGTTCGTCGTCCCTAGTCTCCATCCAACTTGGACTGAAAAGTTCGATATTTTTTTTACAAGCAAAAAAAAAGATATGGCTTCCAACAACGGCAACAACGGCAACAACAACAAGGGGAAGGCGCCTGCCAGGCGCACCTCACCCCGCCTTTCGCCGGAGGGCACGCCCTCCACCACCGATGCGAGGGTGACGCCCAACGTCCCCTTCCGCACGGTGGTCGCTGACCAACCCAGGCGTCGGGGCCCGCAGGTGGGGCCCGGCGCCCGGGGGATGGCGAGCGGGCGGCCGTTTGCCACTGGCGGTTTGTCCGCCATGGCACCTGGGGGCAGGTCCCCCGGGCACGACGTTCACCCGTCGCAGGTGACGGGGGTCGTGAGCGGAGTGATTCCTCCGAGGAGGATGGCGAGGTGCCGCCTGCGAGGCCTCGGCCTTCGCTTGAGCTTTCGTCGCAGACACCTGCGACGTCTGGCAACCTTTCCGTGGGCCGACAGATGGCCACCATGGACATTGACCGGTATGGGGAACATGTTCCGCCCCCGGTCATGTTCGGGCGCCCACCCCATTTTCTCCCCCTTGGGGAGGACGACATCCCGGCGTTCATTGCGGTGAACGGCCGGATCTTGCTCGATCGTTTTCAGTTGCTTCCAGATGAGGCGATACACGCGATAGAGGTTCATCGGGTGCACTCGCTGATCGAGGGGCGTCTTAGGATGCAGCTCCCACTGGTTCAGGTGGCGGTTTGGCTGTACTGTTTCGCCAATCGGCCGAGGCACAACCCCGGCACTGTTGATCAGTGGGCGTCCAGGCAGCGCCAGAGAGAGGCGCTGCGCGTGGTCTCCAGACCAGAGATCGCGCTGACTCCGTTGCCAGCGTGGCCCCAAGTCACGCCAGTTGGCTGGGGCCCGGATAGGCGTGAGGCGGCTGCGATGCCGCCTGCGACGGGGCGCGGGGCGGCAGAAGCCCCCAACACGCCCATGGGTGGTGAAGCCACCCAGGACCCTCTGGCAGGTCAGAGGGTCCAACCTCAGCCGCAGGCTCCCCCGCCCAGCGTGGGGGGCCAGGTGGCTGAGGAGGCCTCCGGGGTCGCAGGGACCCCGGCGGCGACACAAGCGCCCGGGGTCGCAGGGACCCCGGCAGCGACGCCGGCGCCTCCGGCGCTGGCGGGGGATGCAGCCCCCATGGAGGGTGTCACGGGCACCTCCAGCGGCTCTGGGGGGCAGGCCCCCTCTAGTCGCAACAAGGACAAGTCCCTGGCAGGGCCGGAGGTCTCCATCCAACTGATGGCAGCCCATTTCTCCTTGTCAATCATGCGGGCGCGGAGTACGGATAGTCCCAGAAGCCCTGCATCTTCAAGCAGTTGTGTCACATAGGTCCGGGTCGCGCCGCGCCGGTGCCCGGCGCGCGCAAGTTTGCCAGTGGGTTGCGATGGGACAAGGGGACCCTGCCATAGGAGGAGGTGTCTACCTGGTTGGCCCGTCTTAAGCCCCCCGGCAGGGCCCACATCGGTATTCACCTGGTCTGTGCGGGCAAGATGGCCGCCAAAGAGGAGGCGGCGGTGTCGGATGGTATGGGTGACAAGAGGGAGCTCGCAGTAGAGCTCGGCCCGGGTGCGGCGTTCTTGGTAGCGGACGCCGAGGATATGGCGTGAGCATTCGAGTGACGGTGCCGTCAAGCTGCTGGCTCAGCGCCTGGTCCAGGGTCCACGCCTCGCAGCCATAAAGGAGGATGCTGAGGACAAGGGCCTTGAACAGAATGCGCTTGCGTCGCTCACTCAGGTAGCGACAGGTCCAGAACCTGTCGAGGTGGCGGAGGGCCGCCCAGGCCTGGCCAATGCGGGTGTTGATGTCGTCGGCCGTGGAGGGAAGCCAGGCTCTGCCAAGGAGCTTGAAGCTAGGCGCCGGGGGGACGGGGCTGCCGTCTAGCAAGAGGAGGGTGGGTGGGGCTATCCCAGCAGGGAAGCCGATGGCCATGACCTCCGTTTTCTTGCTGATCATAAGCCCCACCGCCCGCGCTTCCAGTGATAAGCTGTCTAGCCACAGTTGGGCTGACTCTGGGGTTTCCACGAGTGTCGTGTCATCAGCGTAGATCAGATCGCTCAGGCGGTAGGGTGGGTCAACCCCGCCGTAGCTGGCGTACTCCGTGACCTCGATCCCCGGCGGGCGCCCCTCCACCCGGGCGAAGCGGGCTTGTGCACGCCGCATAATATAGTCCACCATAATGATGAATAGATATGGGGAGAGCACACAGCCCTGCCACACCCCGGTGTGCAGGGGAAACGCCGGAGTGACGCCGTCGGCGGTACGGACCTGGGCTTGGGACCCTTCATAGAACTGGCGGATGATCTCAACGATGTACGATGGGACACGGAACAGGTGAAGGACCACCCACAGGGCGTCCCATATAACCGTATCGAATGCCTTGGTGTAATCCACGAAGATCAATAGTGTAGCGTGCCGACTAGGGTCGAACCTAGTGAGCACGAGAGAGTTTGGCAAAAGAAATATCGTATAAAAAGATACGTGCAAAAAGATATAGATACCTAAGGTGGTTTGAAGTCCATACCTTCCGGCACACCTCTGCTTGTGTATACGAGGGTGCCGACAGTCGAGATCTAGAGTAATATTGGTGACATTGGGATATATATCGATGGTACCTACGCGGGTATTCTGCACACGGCTGATTGGATTGCTCTTTTCGCGGACCTCAACGCCCAGGGACGTGCGTGGCTGTTCTCGCTTTCCTTGCGGAGTGTGGGCTCGGCGTACCTTCGTGCTCTTCCCATGGCCCCCCCATTCGCCTTGGCTCCCAGCCACTACTCGGTGGCGCTCCGGCACCAGCTATTTGCCCCGCAGCCTCTTGTTCCGGCCGGGCGGCCTTGTGGTAGCTGTGGGCAGCCGCTGGATCCCACGGGGACTCACTACCTTGCCTGCATGGGGGGCCAACAGAATCAGAATTGGTATTTGTATTTGCACACTGTCCTCCTGACGGTGGTGCTCGCCATGATTCGGTCGGTTTTCCCCCACGCGAACATCCGGTCCGAGGATGCGGATGGCGCTGCCTTCTATTCCCCCAACCACCGGCCTGACATCGTGGTGCTGGACTTTGAGGGGGGTGGCCGGCATCTGCTTATTGACGTTTCGGTGGCGCGGCCCTTGGCTCTTAGCCACGTGGCTGGGGCCTCCCTCACGGCAGGTTACACGGCGGACCGGGCGGAGCGGGCCAAGCTCCTGGCCTACGGCGACGTCGGGCACCATCGTGTGGTGCCCTTTGTCCTGGAGGAGTTTGGGGCCATGGGGCCCCTGACCTCCGCCTTCTTCAAGGAGTGTTGCCGGCTCCGGGAGGACCGGCTGGACCTGGAGGGCCAGCGGGCCCCATGGTCGGCGCGGACCTGGACGTCATATTGGCGTCAGCGCTTGTCGGTGGCGCTGACTCGGGCCATGGCGGACATCATGCTCCGCCGTACGCGGGCTGATTTTGCGGTGCAGCAGGGCTATTAGGTTCCTCCCGTTAGGCGTTTCCATTGGTCTTATCGTAGTATAGAGCTTTGACATGGCTCTGTATATAGGTTTATAGCTGGGCGTTTGCTTTGGTTTGAGTGATTTCACTCTGCTGTAAGTAATTATATTTTTAATATATATCGATGGATGTGTGTCCGATGGCATAACGTAACGATGGTTACCACGGACATGGTTAGAGGTCGATCAGCCCTATGTTCGACCCGTAGTTCGGCACACTACAATGAACTTCAGGCCGTAACTTAGTGACGGGTGAATTTGGGCCACACGAGTGGATCAGCCAGCTGGTGCCGAGTGCCGACCTAGTGGCACTGCTTGGCATAAAGGCTTGCAAGGACGATGGACAAGACAGTCGCTCGTCAATCCGCCGACTCACCCACCTCAGTTAATCTGAGCTACGAATCTATTCCTTTTAATACAATAATGTCCAACACATATCCTTGTACAACTGCAATTGCAAGAATACAAGAAGGTAATTATTATAATGCTTCTGGGCCTACGCTGTGATGACAGCAAGTAGCCCATAGGATAGTGATCACCCTTTCTACTCAGGCAGGGCAACAAACCGGGACGATAGTCCCGTAGACAGAAACGATCTTTCCCAACGTGTCTGGCCGATTGGCTTGGCACGTTACACTGGAATCGGAGGTTTGTTTTCTTGTTTTGCATTTCGTTGCCTGAGTAGTTAGTTGATGCATTATCTTGCAGGCATTCCGGCAATGGTCGGAATTGCCGAAATCTGATTTACGAATATTGCAACAGTGACAGTCGACAATGGTCGACTCAGTTTAAATAGATCCGGCGATGGTCGGCTACCTTTTGGTATACTCCGCTGGGCTGTGTTGCACTAGCTGCGCACCACCCCCTGTGCAGGTCATCACGGACAGGCACGTGAATAAGCAAGCGGCCCTCCTGCTGGCGAGAGGACGGGTGGACACGAAATTGCCGGGAGGTAGCTGGCCGGCAAGGTTGCTCTGACGAAAGTCAGGGCTGGCTACATTCCTGCTTCTTCCTTTCGTCATTTCGTTTGTTTTCCATGCATTATGGAGCGGCAATACCTTAACGGCCCTCGATGGAGGAACCGTGACGGAATTTCCGTTTTTCTTGCACAACCGCTTCCTTACTTTGCGGATTAGCATTTGTTTTCCGGCTGCACCTTTATTTTCTTTTCCTTTCATAGTCCTGGGCCGACCCCCTCAGAACCGGCTCAATCCAAGGTGAGAATTCTGACCGATGGGTTGGAACAAAAATGCCATTTCTTTTTTTTGTAATCCGTTTGGTTGCACATACAAACCTTATATTGTAATTTTGTGATACGGACCAAAAAGGGGTATAGTGGCATTTTCCTTCCCTTTCAGCCGATGCAGGGCTCAAACCACGTGTCTTCCTTGTGCCTGGCCGATGGGCAAGAATAGGAGGATATTTGGTACAAACAACTAGGGCTTGACGTATACATCCAGCAAGCTATATATTGCATTTTGATGTACGTGCAACCCTATTCAGGGTCCTAAACTTATACGATTTATAAACCAAAACATTAGACCTGAAATCAGCCATATAAGTTGACCACGATCCAAGGGTGGGTCTAGTAGGACTAATAATAGTACTAAGTGCTATAAAGGTGTGTGTGGGTGTGTGAGTGTGTGGGCTTGTCTAAGGGTCGGGTGGGTAGTTGGGGTGTGGGGACCAGTGACCCCGGCAACCGGCCTTGAGTGCTGCACCTAATAGGCTAGCACACCCAAAATCGCACGATAAGAGTAGCACTTTGAAAACGATGGCGCACCGCGAGTTAATGACCGAGCTCCCCTCGGACGACGACATAGATGTCCGGACGCTACGCTCGGGTCGTAGGCTCGCTCAACAACATGTGCCATTGGACGATAGTCCGAGCACCCGTCCCGATGGGGGCGTGGGCCGTCCCGATGGGGGCGTGGTCCAAGATCATCATAGTCAGGGATGGAGTATCTGTCCCAGTTCGCCTCCTTTCGCATTCAATATGTGAAGGGTGAGGACAAAGTTGTCCCAGACGCGCTTCCCGCCGCGCAGACTACCAGTTCTATGAGGACTTGGATGTGCTACACACCGTTTGTGTGCCCACCATGGGTCTTGTCCCGCCGTATGGCGTGTCGGACGGATCCTTGACCTCACGGTTCCTCTTCCATGAGGACCATACCACCCTTGACGTTTTGGCCCCTTGATCCCGCGATGAGCACGAGGACGCGCCCACCCCGATGGGGGGGGAGGGGTCCCATCACCGGATCCCTCTCAGTCATGCGGTCCCACCAGTAGGCGGCTTAATTAGCCTCACACCACTTGGCGAGCCCCTTCTTGTCGACAGAAACTTCGGCTTCGTTGCGGACATCAATGCGCTCACGCGAACCATGGCTAGGCGAGTCACAACCTCGCAACCAGGCGACACCACCATTCGCCAGGAGCTGGACGACTTGGAAAAGCTGCCCGTACCCGAAGGCAACACGGAGAGCTTTAAGATAACGTCCGACTTGGAGCGCATCGTCAGTAGGTTCACGGTGACCGAACCCGAGGCGCAGGCAGCCATTGCAGTGCACCCACAGCAGATGAACGGACTCCCCTGCAAGTTCCAAGACGGGTTCCTGTACGTGATGACGGGACCCGGGGATCAATGGCGGCTGTATATACCGCCCATCGCTAGAGCCGCACTCTTACATGAGCTCCACGGCTCTCCCTTGGGAGGTCATCAGGGCACCCATCGGGTCCTAAGCCACCTGCGACGGCTATTCTTCTGGCCTGGCATGAAGCAGGAGGCGCTGGAATATGTGCGCACATGCCATTCATGCCAATTGATGAAGCCGCGCAACACCGGGTCGCAGGCCACCCCCACTCATTACCTGATCCGCTGCGACCTTGGGATAGCCTGATGATGGACTTCGTTGGTCCATTCAAAAGGACCCCGTCGGGTAACGAGCAGATTTTGGTGTTCCTCGATCGGTTGACCCGCAGGTGCCATCTGGTGCCTTGTCCCCTGACACTCACCGCGCAGGATTGCGTCCGACTCTACCTAGACAATGTCTTCAAGTACCATGGTCTGAGTCGCCAGTTTATCTCCGACCGCGACAAGCTGTTCACTGCCACGTTTTGGCAAGAGTTCTTCGGATCCTGGGCACCAAGGTCTCTCTCGGGACCGCATACCACAGCTCCTCTGCACATCTGGTAGAGCGACTTAACCGGGTAGTGGAGGAGACCATGCGCCACTACATCAAGGGGCGAGGCGACAAGCCGATAACTGGGATGAGTTCATTGGGTTTGTCGAGTTTGCCCTTAACAACTCGTCCCAGGCTGCCCACGGCTATACGCCATTTTTCTTGGACACAGGACAGCACCCCCTCACCCCAGCCGAAATGCTGGCCAGTCAGATGCCCAGCAAGGACGCAACCATACGCACGACGGTGCGAGGTGTGAGAGAGATGCTTGAGCACAGGAAGCAGGCACAGGAAAGTGCGGTCTTGGGATACCAAGCCACACGAGACAAACGCCTGGCGCGCTTGCGAGCGTCGATTGATGCCCGCACGCCCGCGATCGAAATCGGGGACTTGGTCCTCGTGGAGGGTCCTCAACTAGGTCGTTTCGCCTAGAAGGTGGAGGAAGGGCTTAAGACCAAGTTGAAGCCAATCTTCCTCGGCCCGTATCCGGTGGTGGACAAGTTCAAGGATTGCATGTTCCGGGTAGACGTGCCCTCCACTTGGCAGGTGCAGAATAACACGTTCCACAGGGACCAGTTAAAACTGTACCACAAGAGCACGTTCCCGGCTAGGGTAGACGCCCCTGCGCCGCTAGAACACAACCCAGAGACGGGAGAGGTAGAGAATGAGGTGGAGGCCATTGTGGCCCACCGCGATCAGAAGCGAGGCAGGGGCATGGTGCGCCAGTACCGCGTACAATGGAAGTTCAGCCAGTCGGAGGCATGCAGACCCCATGCCCGACTTCAAGCACATCCCCAAGCTAAACAAGAGCATGAAGCCGCGAGACATCCAGGAGTGGGCTAGGCTGGTGAACAAGGCCGTCACATTCTGGTCGAATTACCACAACTGGGATCTGTCCACCGAGGACTTGATCGACTTGATCATCACCCATGCCATGGACATCTCAGTTACACGACTGCTTCACTGCGATAGCATCGCGTCACAACCCTAACCCAAGGATATCCCCGAGCTGAGGGAATTCAGCAGAAGCTCGTCCCACCAGACGCTGAGTTCCAGGAGCGCATCGCCTTTGGCGCATTCCGACAGGGTGACATGCCCTACCGCGAGTTTGAGGTGGAGTTTGACGAGATGGCGAGTCGCCTATTGGATGTGTCGGGCCACGAGTACAAGATCCGCCTCATGGAGGCCATCCACCCTGATCTGCAGCTTGAGGCTAGGAAGAAGTTCGCAGACACCCCGTGGCATCTGTGGGACATGTCCAAGGTCAAAGCATATCTCCTCACTACAGCCGACGACCACATGGCTAGTAGGACTGCACGCTCGACGCGGCGCGGTACTGACGCGTCGAATCCAGCAGACGAAGGCGACCACGCGGAGGAATCCCCAGCTGAGGAGGAGCAAGATGAGGAAGATATCGGCGACGCGCAGAATGACTCTCAGGTCAATGCTCTACTCAACACCCGCAGCTGGCACATGCGGTGCTTCTATTGCCAGGAGATCGGTCACATGAAGCGCAACTGCCCGAAGTTGAGGAGAGGAGCAGACACGCCCGGTGACACGTCGGCAACCTATTGAACGTGATCATGTGGACCCCTAGCTTTGCACTGCGGTTTGATACTCAGCCAACCTTTCTTTGGGAAAGAACCAACCTGTTCCCTTCTTCCCTGGCAGGATGCTGCCAGGCTAAGGCCGGGCATGTAGGTCTGTCGCATAGTCGGCAACCATTCTGAAATGCTGCGGCCGGGAGGTCTGACACTGATTCACCACTTGTCATGTCTGCCTACTATCAATTGCTCAGTGCCGACCACACCCCCGTTTCCTTTTATAGCCGTGGCAGCCTCTGCTCGATGTTGTGTTTGGCCGTGAGGTCGAGGATCCTTCGTGTGGCATGCACAATGGCTTGCCGCAACTTAGGTATTGCTGCTAACGCCTATAGTAGTATACTAATATCGCATTGATACATTTGACTGAGTGACTAATCCCTAGTGTGTCGCGTGGGCGCGACAAATCTGTCGACATCATAGTACTACTGTCTCCAGATCCATATAGGGGGGGGAGGAGTCTGACAAGGGTATGATGAAACGACAGCAAGTGAAGGGCCAATTGAGGTGTCAGAATATAGTACTTGACAGATGTGTCTGGTACTTACTAGTTGTCTTTTCCTTTTTCCTGCACGGCTGCTGGCATGCAGCGATGGCTGCCCTCAGCAGTTGGCATAATTCCAGAGGCTACTATAGGTGGAGCCTTGTTGTCTTGTTGTTCTAACTTGACACTAGTGGTCTTGTTATGTCTTGTTGCGTACCTTCTTTCTCTTGGGGCTGGCTTCTTGCCACCCCGAGAATCAGCCTGACTTTTGTTTGCACATGCCATGCTTCTGCGCGACCACAAGCGCAACCAACCCACGCACACAATTTTGCAGGTTTGAGTGGCGCCCATCATGCACTCTCCGTCGCTGAACGCTGTTTTCCCCGTCGCTGAACACGGGACGCTACATCAAGTAATCAATTCAGCGGTGCACGGTCTGACTGCACCATCAACATGCGGTTATTCTCCGATATTACCGAGCTGCACGCTATCAACACAGCCACCGGTTCACGTACGGCTACTCCTGATTCAGTCGACAATTCAGACGACAACAACCCCAAGCAACTTTAATACGTATCGTCACGATTTCAGCATAAACGTCAAGTAACTGATCATCATCAAGCTAGTCCGGCGCATTACGCATATGGCCAGACATCCCAGCAGCGGTCAGGACTACCTGCCTCACAGCTAGTCGCCTGGCATCACAATGGGTGTCTTCAATCCACCAAATGGACCGGCACGATCAACAGCTATTATAGGCTTGCCGGATCCACCCTCTATGAACGTTGAGCGGATATAAGCTGCTCTCAAGGAACGGGTATAGGATTGTTCATGAAACTGGTGTAACCCAGGGCGGATGCCTGAAATCATATAGGCTGAAGCTTAAGGCCTGGCGGGACCAGCTCATGAACGCTTCTATAGCCCTGTGTTCCATCTTAGGGCTCTAGGCCCGACCGAGGGCTTCCTCGGTAGTATAGGAGGGCCTTACGCCCGCCCGGGTTTTTCGGCCCGGTAGATAGTTAGGGACCAAGGTCTTAGAGCTGGACACTTGGGCGACCTAAGGAAACAAATCCTGCCGGGACAGGCCTATCCGTGGGGAGAGTCCCTACTCGAGAGCGGCCCCCTCCGATCGCTAGTGCCCAGGATCGTGCCCCCCGATCGCTGCGGCTAGGATCGTGCGCGCCCGCCGTCCGATCGTGCCCCCGATCGTGCGCGCCCGCCTCGAATCACTATATAGGGTGGGCTCCAGCGGATACCCGGCTTGATGCGTGACTAAGGGAAGCCTAGGGAGAAGGCAACGAGGCCAAGGTCTGGATAGCGCATGAGCCAAACTATTTGTACCCTTCGCTTGAAGGGAGTGGGCTCCCTTCCCCGATAGGGGGGGAGGAGTGTAGCGTGCCGACTAGGGTCGAACCTAGTGAGCACGAGAGAGTTTGGCAAAAGAAATATTGTATAAAAAGATACGTGCAAAAAGAGATAGATACCTAAGGTGGTTTGAAGTCCATACCTTCCGGCACACCTCTGCTTGTGTATACGAGGGTGCCGACAGTCGAGATCTACAGTAATATTGGTGACATTGGGATATATATCGATGGATGTGTGTCCGATGGCATAACGTAACGATGGTTACCACGGACATGGTTAGAGGTCGATCAGCCCTATGTTCGACCCGTAGTTCGGCACACTACAATGAACTTCAGGCCGTAACTTAGTGACGGGTGAATTTGGGCCACACGAGTGGATCAGCCAGCTGGTGCCGAGTGCCGACCTAGTGGCACTGCTTGGCATAAAGGCTCGCAAGGACGATGGACAAGACAGTCGCTCGTCAATCCGCCGACTCACCCACCTCAGTTAATCTGAGCTACGAATCTATTCCTTTTAATACAATCATGTCCAACACATATCCTTGTACAACTGCAATTGCAAGAATACAAGAAGGTAATTATTATAATGCTTCTGGGCCTACGCTGTGATGACAGCAAGTAGCCCATAGGATAGTGATCACCCTTTCTACTCAGGCAGGGCAACAAACCGGGACGATAGTCCCGTAGACAGAAACGATCTTTCCCAACGTGTCTGGCCGATTGGCTTGGCACGTTACAAATAGCAATGGCAAGAGGCCGGGGGCCAGGCGGCCCACTTCCTCGATCAGGCGGCGCGCGGTAATAGTGACCATAACACAATTGCGACCAACACGGAAGCCCATCTGGGACTCACCATAAATGGTCACCAACGGTCCAACACGCTCGGGCCGACCTGGCCCTCGCCTACAATTGCACAGATGCACGCTGGTCCACTACATTCTCCCCGAAGGATAAGGACCACTAATAAAGTACTCGGCGCGACGCCCAAAAGCATCCAATGCACCACAGTACTGTTACGAGGACAACAGTGTCCTAATACGAACTACACGTAAACCTAGGAACGACCAAGGCAAGGGACCTAATTTACGTCCGTAACTACAACGAATTGTTACGCGACGTAACACTCAGCATAGGCCTCCTGGATGGCGGTGACGAAGGGCAAAGGGCTGCTGGGGTCCAGGAGGTCAGGCGCTGCCGTTGCCAAAAGGGGCAGGAGCCGGCAGCTTTCCGCCCACGACTGAGCGACGGAGCCCAAAAATGCTGCTGGGGCCAGCCGGGCGGCACGAGTAAGACCACAGCCACCCATCCGTGCAGGCAGGGAGGCAATGTGAATAGCATGTGGCGGGAGGTCGGGGCCCGGGACCAGCTGCGCCAAGGCCGACTGGATGCGTTCGTCGTGGCCCTCGGCGGCCAGCCGGACCTGAGCCGGAAGAGCGCCCCGGAGCCAGTGAACGACGCGAGGGTGAGCGCAAAACCAAAGAAGCAGACCCTTGGTCTGCGAATCATGAAGGCGCGCGATCAAGGGCAGTACCTCAGTGCGTGCCTCGAGGGCGGCCCGCAGAGCATCGATGACAAACGCGGGGTCGCCAACCGGAACGCCGAGGACATCCAACCCATGGAGGCGCTCGTCCCGGCCCAAGAGCTGGGGCGGAAAGCCGGAGCAATCACCTTGGGGCGAGTACACCGCGCACTTGGCCAGGGTCAACTGGAGGTTGATGTCGGCCACCGCGGTCTGCAGTGCCAGCAGAGCCGCGGTGGTGTCCGGCACAGGGCCCAGAAGGTAGATATCATCCAAGTAGGCCTGAATAGCGACCGCCGGGTGGGCAGCATGGACCGCTTGGAGGCAACCCTGGAGGGGGGCGGCAAAGTACAGGGGTCCCAGGGGGTCCCCTTGCTGGGTGCCCGACCGCGACAGCAGGCCGCCGCGAGTGCCGTCCTCCATGATGTGAACCAGTTGGCCGGGCTGGCCGTAGCACACGGCTGTCCAAGCGTACAAGTCCTCGAAGGACTCCATGACTGCCGCAAACATGCTGGCGCGGGACAGACTGTTGAACGCGTTGTGGCAGTCGACCTTGACGACAGCGTGGGTGGGGTGGGCCTCGAGGTAGGCCTGCACCGAATGGATGAGGATATCCGCCCCGCCTGGAGTCGTCACCCCCAGCTGGGCCGCCACCGAGGTCTCACCCGCTGCGAGGGGCGGGCAGAAAAAGGCACGGAGCTCGGGCGCCTTTTGGCGGCAGATCACTGTGCCCACGAGCTTGCGGAGCACCTCACCGCAGGCGAGCGGGCGCACCTTGCCCTCGGGGGGGGGCAAGACACCCTTGAGCAGAGCGAGGAGGCGAGCGCCCGCTAACCACTCGCGCGCAGCGGGAGGAACGCGACCAGCCGCCAGGTCAATGAGGGTGTCAAAGAGAATGGCCTCGCCCCCATGCCCCACCAGGACTAATATATATTTATTAAAAATATAATTACTTACAGCAGAGTGAAATCACTCAAACCAAAGCAAACGGACTAATATATATTAAAAATATAATTATACTTACAGCAGAGTGAAATCACTCAAACCAAAGCAAACGCCCAGCTATAAACCTATATACAGAGCCATGTCAAAACTCTATACTAATATATATTCATTGAGAATGATAGATTACGAAGGTGAGATAGGCATGCAACATAAGGAAAAAACCGATGACTGGGAGAATAACCCTGAAGAAATTAATAGTAATCTGACACAGACATCCAAGGATCACGCCAGCGGCACAAGATACAACTAACTATACATCACAAAACTACACGCAGCAACAGCGCTGCCGGCCCACCATGCAGGCCTGGAAGGAATCTAGACCGCGTGGGTCGCGACAAAGTCGGCCCGGGT
Source organism: Mesostigma viride (assembly GCA_009746045.1). NCBI lineage: Eukaryota > Viridiplantae > Streptophyta > Mesostigmatophyceae > Mesostigmatales > Mesostigmataceae > Mesostigma > Mesostigma viride. The sequence goes on along the minus strand of RPFO01000080.1, from coordinate 1,973,061 downwards.
GCGGCGGAATAACACATCAGCCACGGTGCGAGTGAGGGCGAGTGACAGACGCTGCCGCCAATACGAGGACCACGTGCGGGCCGACCACGGGGCGGTCTGACCCTCGAGGTCGAGGCGGTCTTCACGGCGCTGGCAGCACTCGTGGAAAAACTCCGCTGTCTTGGGGCCCATGGCCCCGAACTCCTCAAGGACAAAGGGGATGACCCGGTGGGGCCCCACATTGCCGTAGGAGGCAAACTTGTCGCGCTCAGCCACAGCGGCAGCAGCGCCGGCATCCACAGCCGCCCGGAGGATGTGGCGACCGGAAAGCGGCCGAGCCACGGAGACATCGATGAGCAGGTGGCAACCCTGCCCGTCGTAGTCAAGCACGGTAATGTCGGGGCGGTGGTTGGGTGAGTAGAGGGCGGCCCCATCCGCGTCCTCGCACTTAATGGTGGAGTGGGGAAAGACCGACCGAACCATGGCACACACCACCCGGAGGAGAGCGGTATGGAGATAGAGGAACCAGTTCTGGTTCTGCTGGCCACCCATGCACGCGATGTAGTGCGTCCCAGTAGTATCCAGAGCAAGCCCGCAGCTGCCGCAGGACGCACCCGCCGTGATGAGAGGTTGCGGGGCAAAGAGCTGGTGGCGGAGAGCGATGGCGTAAAGGGCCGGAACCAGTGTGAACAAAGGGCTCATGGGGAGGGCGCGCAGGAATGCGGACCCCACGCTCCCCTCAAGGGAAACGGAGTGAAGCCAAGCCTTCCCCTGATCGTTCAAGCTCGCATGCAGACCCATCCAGTCGGCACAGTGTAGTATACCCGCGTAGGTCTTTTGTTGTTTTTCATGAACGCAGGCAGGGAAGACACTAGGACTGACGACAGTGGACACGCCGGGCGTGCCCCGGGGCAGGCGACGGTGGACGGCCTGAGCGGGGCGGACGAGGTCGCAAGCCTGCTGGATCCCGAGGTAAGAATCCTGCACAGCCTGCACAAAGGGGAAGGGGGATGGGGTGACCAAGTCGGGAATGGCGCTGACGGCGCTGGGGACCAACCGGCGGATCTCCGCCCAGGCCTGAGCAACAGAGCCAAGGAAGGCGGCGGGGGCGAGGCGGGCGGCGCGGGTGAGCCCACACCCGCCCATGCGGCAGGGGAGGGTGGCCAAGCGCATGGAGTGAGCTGGCAGGCTAGGGCCGGGGAGGAGCACCTGCAAGGCGGCCTGAATGCGCTCGTCATGGCCTTCCGCGGCAAGCCGCACCAAGTGGGGGGGAGCGCCACGGAGCCAGTGAACCACCCGCGGGTGGGCGCAAAACCACAGGAGGAGCCCTTTGGTCTGGGGGTCCTTGAGGCGCGCCCAAGTCTCAAGGACATGGGTGCGCTGTTCCACGGTGGCCCGGAGCTCCTCTTCGACGTAGTCAGGGTCACCCACAGGGACGCCCAGGCACGAGAAACCACGCGCCCGCGCCAATGCCCCCGGGATAGCCGCGGGGAAGCCAGAGCAGTCCCCCTGGGGCGAAAAGACTGCACACTTGGGGAGGGTGAGCCGAAGGTTGATGGCCGCCATGGCCACTTCAAGGGCAGCCAGGGCGGCAACCACAGCGTCGGCCGGGCCAAGGGCATGGATATCGTCCATGTAGGCGAGGAGCACGACATCCGGGTGCGCAGCGTGGACACCTTGGAGAGCCTTGTGCAGCGGGGCAGACAGGTAAAAGGGGCCGAGGGGGTCACCTTGCTGGGTTCCCGTGCGGGAAGCGATGTCGGCGAACGTCCCATCCTCCATGAGGAAGGAGAGTTGAGTGGGTTCGCCGTAGCAGGCTGCTGTCCACGCAAGAAGGTCAGGGAACGCCTCGCCGACGGCCTCAAAGATGCTAGCCTTGGTGACAGCATTGAACGCATTGTGGCAATCCACCTTCAGCGCCACATGGGTCGGATGCGTCTCGAGGTAGGCCTGAACTGTGTGCACGATGATGTCGCTGCCCCCTTTGGTGGCGACGCCAAGCTGGGCCGCGACGGACTCCTCAGTATCACTCCGGTTGGGGCAGAAGTAGGCGCGAAACTCGGGGGCCTTTTGGCGACAAATGACCTTACTCACCAGCTTGCGTAGGACCTCGCCGCAAGCAATGGGACGAACGCGGCCAGCAGGCGGGGGGACGTCGTCTTTCAGGAGGGCAATGAGGCGTGCCCCAGCCAGCCAAGGGCGCGCCGCGGGGGCCAGGGACCCCGCGGCCAAGTCGGCGGCAGCCTCAAAGAGTGCGGTCGCCCCGCCATGGCCCGCCATCACGGAGAGGTGCTCGTAGCGCCAGCCTGAGGGGCCGGTGGAGGAGGCGTTCGGCAGATCCTTCAGCACAGCCGTGAAGATGTCCAGGTCCAGGACAATAGGCGGGGGCGGGGGGGTGGCCGGGGCGGGCACCGCAAAGGCCGGTTCGTCGGGGTGAAGGTCGCGCAAAGCCTGCAGGGTCGGGGGAGTGGAGGGAGCCAACGCGGTCAGTTCAAGCTTTTGCATGGCCCGGCTCAATTCACCTACCTTCACCAACCGCATGACGTCAGCTTCCACCCGGGCAAAGGAGGCGGCCCCCGACACCCGGGTGGAGGCCGGAGGCTGCAGCGCCCACAGCCCTTCCCAATCCCCGAGGAGGAACCGCCGGCAGCGAGCGATGACCGCACCCTGTACGCCACGCACGCCCCGCTCCAACGGCGCTAAGAGGAGCCGGGGGGTGACGAGAAACAGCTTGTGGCCGAGTTCGTCGAGAGGGTGACTATGCATCCGGGCCAGGGAAAGCAGGGCGCAGCGCGTAAACAAGCTCCGGGCGCGGTGAGGGACGTCCGGGAGCGTCATGCAAGGGTTGCGCGCACAGGCGGCAAAAGGGAGCGTGGCCAGGAATGCCCAGCCTGCCGAGAGGTCCCCCGGATCGCTCGTACCCTGCGATGCCGGTGGAGGGGCAGGGGCCGACCGAGGGGCCGCCCCGGACCGGGAGGCCGGTGCGGCCGCCGGGCCGCCGGGCAGGCCGTTCTGGGGGGTTTGGCGGCGGCACTGCCGCTCATGCTGGTACCGCCCGTGGATCGAAAAAATCCGCTGGCAATGGGCTGCCGGGCAGCGGTAGCAGTCCATGGCGCGCATGGCGGCCTCCGTGATGTGGGGGTGGGAAGCCCGAATGTGCACCAGCAACGAATTCCGGTTGGGCAGGCGCGCGCCACACGGGTCACCAAGGGGACCATCGACTTGGCAATAATGGAAGCCATCTGAGGGGGTGCGCCCACCCGGTTGGGCCGGCCCGGGTCGAGAGGGGGAGGGGTCGGGAGCACCCTCAGCCAGAGGAACTACAGCTGCAGCGGAACCCAGGGCGGGGCCGGCCGCCGGGCGGTCAGCAGGGCTCGTGGCAGCCGAGGACAAGACCGGCGCGGGGACGGCCCCCACGGCCGGGAGGGGGGCGCTGGAGGAGGCAGCCAAGCCGGCGCGCGACCCACGACCACGCACAGGGGAGGCAGGTGTCGGGGCAGGCGCGTGGGACTGGCGGCGCACGGACACGGGCGAGGGCCCCAGCGGGAGAACGCCAGGAGGCAAGGGGGAAAGGACCGCGGCCCGGCAAAGGGGGCAGGTGGCGGAGGTCGTGTGCAAGCTCGTGGCGATGCAAGCTTGATGGAAGACGTGGCCGCAAGCAGGGAGGCGGCAGAGACCGTCACCAGGGCGAGGCAGGTCCAAGCAGATGGGGCAGGAGGGGCCGCTGGCAGTGACATCCACCAAGTGGGCCGGCCCGTAGTGGGCGGGCGCCGCGTCCCACCCCAGCTCCCAGCTCGGCAGTCGGGCGATCTCATCGGCGGAGAGAAGACGGCGGCGCGGACCAGCAGGGTGCCAGACATGGGGGATGCCCGCAAGCTCGAGCACATCGTGCAAGATGGCGGGCACGGCCGCACCCGCGCTCAGCTCAAGAACACGCCCCCCCCCGCATCGTACAGAACCAGGTCGCCGGCGTGCACGGTGACAGGAGCCCCGAAGTCAACGCGCAGGCGGGCGGCTTGCGCTGGGGTGACCGCCGTAGTCAAGCGCCCGTGGGCCTGCGCAACAAGGCCGGCCGAGCCGGGCCCGGCAGAGGCAAGAAACGTGTGCAGCTGAGGGCGATCGAGCAAGGCGTGGTCGGTGGCCCCCCCAGCGAGATATGTCGCACGGGCGGCCTGCTGGGCCTGCACGGCAAGCCCTGTAGCAAAGAGCACCACCGCCTGCGCCACTTGAGCGTCCAGATTCAGGAGCCATTCTTGGCGCACCGCGGGCAGGTGCCAAGGCAGGCGGCCGCCGGCATGGTAGTCCTCGAGGACAAACCCCCAAAGCGTGGAGGCAAGGACAGGGGGGGAGGCTGCCTGCAGCATGTGCCGGACACGAACCACAAGGGCACTAAATTCAGGGGGCCGTGGGAGCGTAGGAAACGCCGCGTGCAAGCCGACAGCGTCCAACAGCAAGGGGCAATACAGCCAAGAGAACGTGGCGTGCCGGAGCGCGCTGACGCCCGCAATGTTGGTGGGGGGCCAAACGGAGAAGTCGTGGGACCCAAGCGCGGCCGACCAGGGGCCCACCACAGGAGTCTAATATATATGATAGATTCTATATGGAGGCAGATGGTACGCAAGGATAGATGGCAAGTACTTAGTGATGAAAGAGACCACCCCCAAATCTGTGGGGGCTCCGCGTGTGACCGCGTATGGCATTCATAGCGATTCGGGCCGTGGTGCCCACAACCCTGTAACTAGGACCTAGATAGCTTACACCCTCCATTCCATCCCATGTTCCCCTCCCTGAGGACTTCTCACTGTCTGTTCTGCTCACGTGACGCAGTCACGTGTCTATTAATTAATTAATCCATTCCTTCCCATATGCATGTTCCCCTCCCGCTGAGGACTTATGCTCACGTGACGCAGTCACGCATGTGTCTATTAATTCATTAACGACTCCGTTGGGACATCATGTAGCACATATAATTTCCTTGCTGGATGGGTGGAGGCACGAGCCACGAGCCACAAGGTAGCCATGGCTGACGGCGGAGCTCATAACTTTCACAATTGAGCACCGAATTTAGCCGTGAATATCACAATCGACGCGTCTTTCTACGACGCACATGCTGATATAATTTTTCTGAAGCTATTACGCAATATACGATGAGCAAACGCCCATCGACGCAACGCAGCCTGACGGCTGCTTTTACATCCCGGCTGACTGCCGGGTGTGAAAGATCTACACCTGATTCATAATAGACCATTATGAACAGTGGTCGCTATATTAATCTACGCAATCCACACCATGCATGACTAGTATGGACGATAACTAATCTAACATACATTTCTTGTTTTTGGTCCATTGGAGTTCCTTCCCACCAAGAGAAACATTTATTTTACATTTTTGTGTGCTAGGCTTTATACGGACAGCCTATACCACACCTTCAAACTCAGTGCACATCATTATCAAGTTGGTTATTGTAGCACCATGCTGGGGGCCCAGCATACTCGAACACAAGGTGTTGCCCCTCTTAGCAGCGTGGGTGGGTGGGTGGGAGCTGAAAAGAGGCCTCCCTACGTCCCCTACACCACTCTAAGTACTGACTATCATTCACATTGCGCCACGCAGGCCTGCCGGCTGGCGCAGGTACAAGGTGTACTGACTGCCAATCACAGTTGCGCCACGCCTGGCGGCTGGCGCAGGTAACAAGGTCTAGTGACGTACGTTAGAAGCTACCTAGGCCTGCACTCCGGAACCACACTCAGCCTCGGCACAAAAAGGGCCGGCCGGTGCAGTACCCTCGTGACAAGCGCTAGTGTTACGCTACCTACGGCAGGTCGGTCCCCTTTGAGCCCGTCCACGCGTCATATATAAAATGAGCGAAGCTCAGCAAATACATTTCTTGTTTTTGGTCCATTGGAGTTCCTTCCCACCAAGAGAAACATTTATTTTACATTTTTGTGTGCTAGGCTTTATACGGACAGCCTATACCACACCTTCAAACTCAGTGCACATCATTATCAAGTTGGTTATTGTAGCACCATGCTGGGGGCCCAGCATACTCGAACACAAGGTGTTGCCCCCACACCTCCTTCCTGGCCACCAAGGTTGTCGCCAACCTTGGTGCCGAGTTTCTTTCCCCCCATGGCCCCCCTCCTGCACGCTGCCACGGCTGTACTGCCGCCCCCGTGTGGCCGCTACGGTTTCCCGGCGGACGCAGGGCGGCACCCATGTCGTTCCCCCGTTAGGGGGGCGGTTTCCAGCGGCTGCTCATTAGGCCTTACGCCCCCGGACCGTCTCTCACAAGCCCAGGACCCATCACCAGCCCCACCCCCGAGGCTGGGATTTCCCGGCATTGAAACCTTTGTGGCGATAGGCCCTCTACCCTACCAAGGCCTTGGCTTGGAAACTGCTTAGCCAAGGCCCTGACCAGGGCTTGTGTTGTTGTAGGAAATTTTTTATGGCATAGAGATGCCCCCCTGGCTGAACCGAACTCTTTATCGCTTTTCCTATAATGCATCATACAGGATAAAAACAAGGCGATAAAACAGCAAGAATTTCAGCCCCGCCAGGCGAACATTCTTTGCTGAAAAACTGGGCAATGATGAAGAGCGCGCTCCTCCCACCAAGATTCGCTCCAGCCCCGCATCCTCCCCGAAACTCCCGTCTGGCCACAGGCCGAAAGATCGGGTCCGCTGTCAGGCTCTTGGCAGTTATGGGCTACCCTGGCACCCCGCGCTAGCCATCTCCACGTTTATTAAAGGCAGATTCGCCTCCACCTGTGATTCTTTCCACCGTAGCCGCTGGCCCTGGCCTGTATGGCTCCTTCCCTGACGTTGTCCGACTGAAAACGCAGCTTCCCCAGTGTCAGGAAGCTGCTTGCCGCACCCAGGGGTAGAGGGGAATCGTCAGTGGGCCCAGCGCCGGAAATCACACCCTTTTACTCAAATCGTAGAGCCCCCCACCCAACAACCATTACCGTGGCCTGTAACGGTAGGTGCATGGCGAACATAAAGAACTTTATTCCAGGCCTCTCCACGCCCGGAGAGGCCGATAGCATCGTCTTACATTCAGCGCAGCCGCCATAGCGGCCAGCCGACCTTGCCAGCAAATGCTGGGATCAAGTTGCGAAGCTGAAAAGAGGCCTCCCTACGTCCCCTACACCACTCTAAGTACTGACTATCATTCACATTGCGCCACGCAGGCCTGCCGGCTGGCGCAGGTACAAGGTGTACTGACTGCCAATCACAGTTGCGCCACGCCTGGCGGCTGGCGCAGGTAACAAGGTCTAGTGACGTACGTTGGAAGCTACCTAGTAGGCCTGCACTCCGGAACCACACTCAGCCTCGGCACAAAAAGGGCCGGCCGGTGCAGTACCCTCGTGACAAGCGCTAGTCTTACGCTACCTACGGCAGGTCGGTCCCCTTTGAGCCCGTCCACGCGTCATATATAAAATGAGCGAAGCTCAGCAAATAATTAACCTGGCGCAGTTGACCCTGGCCGGTTATAGCCTGCGGTGAGACAACCTCTATAGGGAAGCATGGCTAATGCCTCCAGTGTTTCGATTAGTGGCGATATGCCGCCAAATGTGGCGGTGTGGCACTTTTTTTGGTAAATTGTGGCGGTGCCACCCTATTTGACAAGGCCCCCAAGAAGCCACAAATTGGCCGTGCTGTTCTACTTTCTACTTTCGTTTCGCCACAGAGTGGCCGTGCCTGAAGTTCACTCTAGTACAGGTAACGCCACAATTGGCAGTGTCAGCCGAACTTCCGGCCGGCGTTCCGCCACGAATCTCCCTTTAGAATAGTGCAACAGTGCATACCGCTTAGTGCATGTTAGTAGCGCCAAGTGGCCCGCTGGCCGCTGGACAGGCTGGGCACTGAGCAGTGACTACCGTAGTGAGCTAGACCGGTGCAGTGTGCAGTGAGCTAGGTAGAATTGTATTACAAGAATCAACCAAAGTCTTGTCCAATCAAAATCATCGTCTTCGGAGCAGTGTCTTAGAGACGACAGTATCCTCGAATCCATCGTCGAGAATGGGGACCGAATCATTGCGACAACGATATAAAAAAGTACGAAAAAGTACGAAAAAGTACGAACACAAACGAGCAAGCATGCGGCAAAATGCGTCGAACTGAGGATTAATCTACACGGGCGGCCGGCAGGCAGAGACCCGCCCTGTATACTCAGCCAGTACGGCGCCGCGCCGCGCTGACCCCGCCGTTCTGGTTGGAAAGCCAGCCCGCCACACGTGGCCGTGCCAAGCCCAATTTTAATTGGCTTAAAGCCACACATTGGCCGAGTCAACGGAAGTTTTTGTAGTTCAAAACGCCACAAGTGGCCTAGCGCCACTAGCAACAAAAACCTTAATCGAATCACTGAATGCCTCCCGAGGTACATGTAGCATTTACGACAGGAATTCAGGACCATGCATTTCCTAAACCCGCGGGCGTGACCCAGCCGGAAAGAGAAAGAGATTAACTCAATTCATTTCATTCATTCCGGGGGTGACAATGGTGAACGTTCCCACACACTATTAACCTTGGCGGCTCACGGCGTTGCCAAGCAGTGCCAAGCAGCACTGCTTGGACGCATGGTCAACCGAGATCTCTAGGGCGCTACGGTTCACACGAATTGGCCGTACGACCCAAAACGAATTGTACTAGGTCCACGCACATTGACATGCTGCGCACCTACAGATAAACCAAAGTACCGAAAGTACTACAAAACCACTGAATAGCAAGTACAACGCCGTATGAACCGGTTGTACAAATAGTCCTAAATAGTCGAACACTAAGACTTCGCCTATTCAACATTGTTGCGCCAAACTGTCCACTAAAGGAACCTAATTAAATAGGCTTGGACGCAACACTCCTCCCCCCTCTCTGGGGAGAGGTCGGCTACCCCGCTAGCCCAACGACAACCACGCCCAGAACATGCTAGACTCCGTATACGCATGGTGCAACCCATGAGTGACCTATGGTCCCGATGGGGCAGGGACCAGCTTGCACGACTAAGCTGGTCCATCGGGCAAGCCCAACTCAGATCCCGTCCATTGGCCGCGCGGCACGCAGAAGAAGGATGCATGCCCAAAGGACAGAAGCGAGGGGCCAAGACACAGGGCAGTGAGCCAAGGTCTCCACGATCACCACAAGTTCAGCCACGGGCATACGTGAATCGTAACACATCCAAAGTTAGGATAGTCAATACAGGCATCGACACGACCACCACTGTAACTGCACGAGGTGATACATCACACGCAGGTGGCTCAACCTCCAAATTCTCAACACAAGAGCCAATAAAGGCCATGCTACAATAAAGTAGCCAAAAGTCGCCAAAGATCACCGAGTGTCGCCAAATGTCACCGCATGTCGCCAAATGCCACCAAATGTCACCAACTCAACGACGTCCCAAATAGAACAATCTACCAATGGCAAGCAAGGTGCCAAAGGCTCCCACCCGATAAGACAATGTGGTGAAGAACACAATGTAAACTGTCATGTGACCATGACCAATCGCACGCCCGTACTATCGCCACACGCGGCAATAGGGAGGTCCACCCAGACCCCTGAGGGGGAACCTGGACAGGAGCCAAAGGTCGGTGGGAGGAGCTGGAAAGCCCCGCCACGAGGGGACCTGACGGCCCCGGTGCGACCCCTGGACGGGCACTGGAAAGCCCCGTCATTGGGGGACCTGACGGCCCCACAACCCCGGAATTACCACCCGCAACGGTCACAGTACCCACCGGTAACGTCGCGCTAGTGACTGCCCCGCCCGGCCCTTAAGGCGCGACCTGATTGGGTCCTGCACTGGAAGGTGCAGAAGCCCCAGGTCCCGCCGCCGCTTGGGGAGTCAACATCCGCTCCATCACCTTCTGGAGTACCGCTTCCATCGTGGTGGACAACCGCGCCTAAAAAAAAAAAAACTCTGCCTGTGCAACCATCTGTTTCTCCAAACCTAAACGCAGCGCCTGCAGCTGGGAGAAAACCCGCTGCTCGACCTCCACCGCGGACTGCGAAGAGAGGTCGGACGCCTGAAACCATGTTGTCCAACAAATGACTCGCCGATGCGTCCATCGACTCGCCGATGTGGCCACTGTGTCTCCTTGTCCTTGTCGCCCGTCGCCACTATACCTGAGGGGCATAGCGCGGGCTCCATGTACGGTGGCTTACCACCGTTGCACAAATATACGCTTGCGACGGAAGTCGCGTGTGATACTTCGCCCGACGGCCGCCCTAGCGCTGACTGCCGCCACTGCGCCGATGTTGCGCAGATGTCGCAACTTGAGGCGCGATCATAGCTCGAACTGCGCGCACCGTATCCCGCGCTCTTTGTCGCCGCCGTAACCCTTATGAAATCGGTGTCCCTCGCCACCTCGTATGACTACAAGGGGGACTCCGCGCCGAATGAACTAATGCCGAGATCCAACCCCTCCTGAAGAGCGGGGTCCTGAAGAGCAGATAGCTCCTCCTTGCGGACATGCGGCTGGTATTGGTGTGGTGGGGAAGATACAAGTGTGCATGACTGCGCACATCCATCGCACGAAAGAGATGAGATACCTTCCCCCCCTAAGGGGGAGCCAAGCGTGTGCCTCGGCATGGAGGAACCCGCACCAAGTTTAAAGAAAAAAATTGAAAGATTCCTCTGACACGCATACGCATCTTCCAATCCTTTATGCACACGCCACGTACACCCTCATACACCTACGACATGACCTAGTTGACCTCAGGCACTGACGAACCAAGGACAACCAACCCCGTACATCCATGATGTCCGGACCAACACATTCACCAGAGCTCACTAGTATGACTACCAGTACAAACACAGATGCTCGGACCAACATGATGTGCATCCGCTAGTATGACTACTAGTACAGACACAATATCTAGTTGCTACTAGAGCCATTAGTAATAACACTAGTAACCTCAGTGCTTTCTCACACTGACTCCTCCCCCCCCTAAGGGGGATGGGCCCTCTCCCTTCAGTCCACTCACAGTAACTGGGTAACACACAGATGCCTATCTCTGTGACTCCTCCCCCCCCTAAGGGGCTGTGAAGCCTCTTCCTTCTTCTCTCCTCCCCCCTCTATGGGAATCGGAGCGCCCTCGCGACGGAAAGCACCCGGAGGGGGGGTGGGGGGAAAGAAAAAAAAAAAAAAATTCCAAACAAACCAAACAGATAGAATATCAAGCCAAAATAGACGTGCCACAACTGAGGTACAAAGACATTGTACCCACAAGGGTACCCCCAGACTGGGGAGAAAGGAGTGTGAAGGTCAAGACAAGGCAGTGTCTACGAAACACATGTCCGAATGGCAGTGAGAGTGGAGTGATCAGGTCCACAAGCAAGGCTGCCCCTACAAACACGTCGAGGAACTCCCCGGTACTGAGCTATCACGAGCCCCTGTCATCATGGTAGATGTGTCTAGCTGGCGATGTACGATAAACCATTGCCACGGTTACCAGCATGACCGCTAGTATTGAGTACAAAAAAAAAAAAAGGTATGACTACCTGCAACAGAAACGTGCCACACACCCACAACAATGGGTATGAACACCCAGTATCACCTGACATCAATCCAAGCAAACAGCATGTATGACCAACAGCAACCCCAATTAACAGCAAGGATTACTACTTGCTAGCTCCTGGCACGGTGGCTGTGCAAGGGAGGGGGGATGGCAAGGGGCTGAATGCGACTGAGGATAGATGATGTGGGGGTGGTGGTAAAACCCAATGCACCCCATGTGAAGAGTCCTCCCCTTAGAACAGGGAAGAGAACAAAATGCTAATAGCGCCTTCAGACTGAAGGAGTACTGCTAACCCTATAGGATCCATAGATTGTTATGTCAAGCAACAAAAATCAACAACAATCCCAGGCCCGTCATGCAGCTAAGTGCTCCATTGCCTAAAACCTGCAACTAAGAAGGTTGCACATTGTGGCGACGTAACCCTCCCTGACTGGAAGGAAAAAGTACGAGGAGACAAGTGTGCATGACAGGAGTACTGGGAACCCTGTAGGATTCACACGTGGGAAATGATGTCCATGAACGTCCACAACAGCATGCACTTCAGCAAAGTGAAATCTGCAACTAGGAAGGTTGCAAAGCATATGCTGATAGAACCCTCCCTGAGTGGAAGGAAAAGTAAGGTACCCGAGCTACAACAACCAAGCGCATCATTCTGAAACAACCACGTCGCATAGATACGTCAAAGGTAAGAAACATTAATTGCCCTTGCCAAACAGGCCAACGCTTGAAGATGGACATGATGCACAAAGGAACAAGCCGGTGGAACGCCGGCGACAACCACTAAGAAAACAAAAGAGGTAAAGTGTTGATGCACTTCACATGGACGGCCTTGAGGGCCATATACACACGAACCAAAAGAAGCAAAAGAGACAAAATACTCATGATGGCACCAGCTATGACTAACTGTTGCAACAACTGTCACTCTAACTAATTAATCCCAACAAAGAGACAGCAACAGCCATGAGGGTATCCCTAATTGCGATGTCTAGTAGCAAATAAGACCAACCTAGACAACACAGCTATTACTAGCTGCTGTCACAGCTGATACAAATATTGCTAGAATATTGCAGTCACTAAAGACTACAAGGGACGATGCTGCTAAAAATAGCAATTGTCACTATAGCACCTATAAGGTGAGCACAGGCAGCCATCTTGGCCCCTGCAAAGGAGGTACATGGTACAGGCAGCTAACGGCTACAACCACAGGGACACAGTTTCAACATACTGGCATGACTAGCAGCATATGGAAATAACCAAACAACAAAAGAAAGAATAAGGACAGGTGTGACCACCCGTGACAGCGCAGCAGCTAGCCAGACTGGCTACTACCTGCCTGTCTCCAAGATACTGGCATGACTACCAGCACCTAACTAAAGAAAATAAAACAACCCAATGAAGGAAAAGAACAAGTGTGACCACCTGTAACAGTGCGGTAGCCAACCAAAGTACCTAGTACTACTGCGCGTCACCATTCGCGCATGCAACAGATATGACTACCTGTCGTCACGGCTACGTAGTGCATCCAACAATTGTTGCCCTCCCTGTACCCTCTACACTGATGACCCAGGTGAGAGGAGGGTTGGGGCAGAAGGCAAAGGTGGTGGTGAAGGTCATAGAGTGGTACAAGTGGCTCCTAGTAGTGACCCAGGAGTGCCGTGTGCATAAGAATTAACTCTTCTGCCTGAACAAGAGTGGCAAGACCTGCCTCCCCCACCCGTACCCACGAATGACCTGTTCAGCGTGCTCCGAAGATTAAGGAGCAGGCCACATTGTACACTATTGCTGCTAGGGGCTACAGCCTATAACGGCTGCCACTAAAAGAAACACTTGGGCTACAGCCTGGAAGGACTGCAACGCTAAATGGGCTACAGCCGGGAAGGGCTGCAACGCGAAAATGGGCTACAGCCGGGAAGGGCTGCAACGCAAAAATGGGCTACAGCCTGGAAGGGCTGCAGCACACACACACACAAAGGGGGCTACAGCCTGTAAGGGCTGCAGCACCACAATAGGCTACAGCATGTAAGGGCTGCAGCACAAAAATGGGCTACAGCCTGGAAGGGCTGCAGCATAACAAAAAGAAAAGGGGGCTACAGCCTGGAAGGGCTGCAACCCTAAAAGAAACACTACTGGGTAGGGCTGCACATACTGATAGAAATTCAAGTCTAGGAAAAACTGAAATTTCGACAGCGTTGGCCGAAGGAGCGTTCTATCATAATGAACAATCCTACTCCGGGCATACCTGTGTCTTCGACTCCCCCAGCTGACTGCCGGGTGTCGTGCCCATGGACGCTGCCGAAGTAAAAGAGGTCGCCGATGATGAGGATATTCCCTCGAACACTCGCCAGCAACCCCGCCCCACTAAAAAGTCGACTAAAATTAAATTCGTGAAAAAAAAAGCTGTTCCTGACAGGAACCTGGGTCATGACCTCTAGAGTGTAGGTCACGACACACGCACAATCGCAAGGTGGCAAGTCTGCGATGTGACGTTACAATTGTTTTAGAAACTTATAAACAGCGCTTATTTACCTCTGCGACTCAGGTGGATTCCTCCGAGTCCAGTTTTACATCCCGGCTGACTGCCGGGTGTGAAAGATCTACACCTGATTCATAATAGACCATTATGAACAGTGGTCGCTATATTAATCTACGCAATCCACACCATGACTAGTATGGACGATAACTAATCTAACATAATTAACCTGGCGCAGTTGACCCTGGCCGGTTATAGCCTGCGGTGAGACAACCTCTATAGGGAAGCGTGGCTAATGCCTCCCGAGGTACATGTAGCATTTACGACAGGAATTCAGGACCATGCATTTCCTAAACCCGCGGGCGTGACCCAGCCGGAAAGAGAAAGAGATTAACTCAATTCATTTCATTCATTCCGGGGGTGACAATGGTGAACGTTCCCACACACTATTAACCTTGGCGGCTCACGGCGTTGCCAAGCAGTGCCAAGCAGCACTGCTTGGACGCATGGTCAACCGAGATCTCTAGGGCGCTACGGTTCACACGAATTGGCCGTACGACCCAAAACGAATTGTACTAGGTCCACGCACATTGACATGCTGCGCACCTACAGATAAACCAAAGTACCGAAAGTACTACAAAACCACTGAATAGCAAGTACAACGCCGTATGAACCGGTTGTACAAATAGTCCTAAATAGTCGAACACTAAGACTTCGCCTATTCCACATTGTTGCGCCAAACTGTCCACTAAAGGAACCTAATTAAATAGGCTTGGACGCAACAGCTGCGCTCGGCAATGAAAATACGTCTGCAGCCCCGGCTGCAGCTTCGCCCTCAAGCCCGGCAGGCAGCGATGACACTAGTCGCGCACTGGTGGTCGCCCAGCACCCTCCCGGGCTTCCTGCCTTGCCCTCAGCCTTGCCGGAGCCCGAACGCAGCCGTCCAACCGAACCGAGCTGGTCTGAGCGCGACTTTGACGTCGACGGGTTATTTTCCACCTTCGACGATGCCAGACCCAGCTATTTCGACATGCCACCCATCAGGATACCGGCTGGAGCTCGTGTTTTATGGGTCATACGCCTCCATTTTCGACCTGTGCCAACGCCTTCAAAGCCTTAGTCGCCTCCGCACTGGACCTGACGGCAGGTTTACTCACCGACCTGAGAACCTGGCCCACTGGTCTCGCCCCCGTCTTCAGCTAATTGCCGCCCTCTTTTCCATCCTTCAGCGCTCTGTCGCGGACCTCTGGACCCCCTCCCCCTTGACCGAATCCACCTTCCTCCTCCACCTCCAAGAAGCCATCTCACAGCACGTGACGCCCCTAACTGCAGATGTGGCAGCTGTGGGTCGCACGCTGGCTGCTGAGCTCCCCACCATCCCCACCACCACTGCCACCCTCCTCGCCTCCGCCCCCCACCCCCCCTCCGCCTCCACCGATTCCATCACCGCCCGGCCGCGGCTCCGCGACATCGACCAGCGTCTTAAGGATAATGCCATCGCTATCGAGGTCCTGCAGAACACCGCAGGCCTCACCGCCCAGGCGGTGAAGGACATTGCCGCCAAGCCAGCCCATGCTGGCCTGGCCGGCGATGCTCCTCCCATCACAACCTGGGCGGACATGCTTAACTAAGCAACATACCACCTCCACCACCTCCGCCGTCGCAGCTAGCCCAGCTCCAGCGGCAGACGCTTGACCTCCGCGAGGAGGCCGAGCCTCAACGCCATACTCAAGAACTTCGACATGGAGGAAGGTGAGAATTCCGAGAAGCTTGCACGTGCGTTTGAGAGCAAAATCCTTGCACGCATGGGCCTTCTTGGTGAGATTAAGCTGACCGCCCACCGCCTCCCCCGCGCGCGGGGTAAGGCAGGGGCGCCTCCGCTTCTTCTCATCTTTGAGAGCCCAGCGGACAAGATTCGAACGTTTCTCAGACGCCGCAAGCGGCTCGAGAACACTCCCTTCACCGTCAGTGGACGACGACTTGACCCTGGCGCAGCAACAATTACGGCGACGGGAGCTATGGCCGACCTACCTCCAGCTCCGGCAGACCAAGGCGGGCCCGCCGGTGTACTGGAAGCGGGGGCGGCCATCTACGTCGGCCACAAGCCCTGGCACGCGACCCCCCCCACCACCGCGGCCCCAGCGACCCCAGAAGCCCCAGCCTAGGGGAATACAGCAGCAGTAGTGTAGAATAGTTAGACAGTGGCCTTGTACATGCCCGCCTACTACAGGCACTATACCAGCTGAGGCCTAGCATTTTTAGTCATGTACATGACAGTGTGCCTATGATGAGCCACCCTCCAGATGATGCCTAGCTTTATTTTATTATGCAGTGCCCATGCAGGGAGTCACTCCCTGCTGAGAAGCCATGCCCTAGCTCTTGTATAGCTATGCTGATCTTCCCCACCTATGACGGGCTCCCCTTAGCTGGGAGTTGCCCGAGACTCTGGGTGGTGCAGGTGCCCTAGTGCACCTAGTGCAAGTGTTGTTTACATTCCCACCCTTGCAGGAAGTAGCTAGCTTAGAATGTATTATAGGCTCATATGCCCCCTTTCAGGGCTATGTGCTACATATACTCCCAACGGAGTTATGTTCCTCATTAATTAATTAATTTATGGGTGGAGGTGGGCGAAGCCGCGTAATGGAACTATTTAATAAGCTAACTCTAAGCTATCTAGTCTAGAAGATCCTAACTACAATACTCAGCAAAACGCCCCTTCCGCTTGGGGGCCGGGAGCTAGGGGGTTTGCCCACAGGGGCTGGCGTGTGAGCCTGGACAATCTTCTGCCGCCTCTCCTTGTTCTGCATAGCAGTCCAAAGGAAAGAGAGGGAGTGAATGCGGTGTTCAGACTGAGTTGGGACCACTGGGTCGGCCAGCAACATCTGGACGTAGTTCATGGCAGGTTTACCCAGCTTTCTAGGAATGTCCTTGGGGCCAGGCCAGGTCAGCCTGGTCAGGATGTGCCGCCCTGGTTGGCCAAGCCACTGGGGGCCGGCCGGCCAGACCAAGGGCGGTATCTACCTGACTGGTGCGAGCAAGATGTCCTACAAATGCTATCCTACGCTGCATGCCTAATCTCGTCCGAAATGCGAGGCATACCCCGTGATACAAAGACTCTAATGACCTATGCATGGAAAACCCTATGTACATTCAGGACCTGTGTAACAATATTTTCTGACAGTGTGTATACTGTTACATCCAAGTGGACGCGAACTTGTAGTTGAGCGTTCAGTGTAATTGGCTGAGCCCTTTGAACGGCCAAAGTGTTATGATTCCTGGCCTGACTTGACTTTTTGGGACTAATATGCGGAGTGCCCTTTTGATGGTCCAGCTTTGTGTTGGGCCCTGGCCGACGGTATACGGGACGGTACCTTGGAATACATGTGTAATCTGACTGATGTCAGTTAGTATCTTTCGTAAGTTAGGGGTGTAAAGCATATATAGAGAGAACCTTACCGGTTCATCTGTGTTCTGATTGGCTGAGACCTGTACTGATTGTGTTGGGCTCCTCTGTGTCGAAGGGGACATAAGCCAGCCGTGCTTGAAGCCTGTCTCACGTTTCGAGACTGAACAAGTCTCGAGTGGACACGTGTGTAGTACTCCTACACACACAGATCTCGAATGATTTATCTAGTACCGAATCCGACAGCCGCTTGCATCACTCCCCGGAAAGGAGAACTTTTGCGGATGACTGTAGGTCGGTCAGTTGGCGATGCCCTAGGATCCGGAGACGTCCGTCCTATAGTCAGCAAAAGTTGGTGCGAGAGGTCCCCTGTTCGATTCCGGCCTGGATTCATTTGCAGATCGCGTTTTCCGCGGACCGGCACTAAACGCAAATGGTTTCCACCTTTGCGGTGTGCCAAATCAGAATAAGCTTTGCCTGTTTGTCATCATAGCCATCAGGCGGATACCCCCAATAATGTGAAGTTATTTCTAATAACCAAACATCGTCACTTCAGGCCCTGTTATTGGACCGCCATATCCAGTAGACAGGAAGTCTTGTGTCTGTACGAACAAGCAGAGAGACTCCCGACCAAAAGGGGACCATAGCTCTCTATCGCCGTAGTACATTCTGTTAGGAGTCTGAGCCCTACAGAAGAGAACCGACCACCCTCAGTTAACTCCTGGAGAATACAAGGGGTTTCCCCTGTACGTCTCTTGGGATTTGATAAGTCCGTTCTGTCTTTAATGACGGGAGGTAATTTCCCGCTGGAATTCTATTTCCCTACTTGCTGGGCCTTGCTGAGCTTGTCTGAAGACGATCACAGTTTGGAGAGCTGCCTCAGTTGACAGCCGGGGTGGCTGCATGACAGTGCAGCCTCCTCCCCCAATGGCAGGAGGTGGCTGGCTACCTTCCACCCCCCGGCCCCTCCTTGCCCCTCCACCTGCAGCAATTGGCCGCCACCACCCTCATTAGGTACTCCATGGCCCACAAGCTCCCCGGCTGCTGAGCCCAGCTCCTTGAGAAGGGTGTCCATGGCCAATGCAATGTTCATGACAACTTTCCTGTTCTCCATGTTCCGCCAATTTCCAGGCTTGACCGTCAATGACCCGCGACCGGATGCCCATCCCATTGTCGCTGGCGTCCTCCAACACCCCCGGCAGCACCCGCTCCGAAATCCAATATTTCACGCTCTTGGCTTGGCTCGGCAGCG
The DNA here is from genome assembly GCA_009746045.1 of Mesostigma viride. NCBI lineage: Eukaryota > Viridiplantae > Streptophyta > Mesostigmatophyceae > Mesostigmatales > Mesostigmataceae > Mesostigma > Mesostigma viride. Next base: position 1,954,444 of record RPFO01000080.1, on the reverse strand, counting down.
CCACCCCTCAGTTTCGAGGCCTTGAAGTGGCTTCCCGCCCCGTCCATTCCTCCCACCGCTGCCTTCAAACCTTGCATGAATTTCTCGGCTGCGACCTGAGTCCCCCTCCTCGTCCTCCTCGTCCTCCTCGTCGTCCTGATTTTCGGTTTCCGGACTGGTGCCCCAACGAATGGGCGCCAACCTCGCCCTCATTTCCTTTCCGACAGCGCCCCCACCTGCCGAAACCTTGGCTGCGCCTTTCGGCTTGGCCATTTTTCGTTGCGCAGGTGTCGTTGGTGGCAGCGCCGCCTCCTCCTCGTCCGCCGCGAGATCTGCCACGGCCAGCAGTTTTGCCACGCTCCGTTTGGGTCACGTGCGTCCAACACCTCCGCAACGTCAACGTGATCGGCCAGCAACTGCACGACAGAATTCAGCTGGCTCGAGCTCCACGAGCTGGCGTCCGTCACCCAGTCCTCGCACCGAAGACCTGCTCGACTGCCCCCACCGCCTCTGCGGGGCTGATGCACTTGGCGAGCAGAGTGGCGAGCTGCTTCTTTTTGGCGCTGAAGGCGACTGGCGCGTGAAGTGGCAGCAGCAGCCCGCGGTGTGGGCGTCCCGTCCTCCCCGCGCGCTGCCTGCCTTGCTGTAGCCTTGCGCCCCTTCGGCATTGCTGCTCAGGGCCAAAAATGGCTCCGACAGAACAGGTTCGTCAAACCAAAGGTTCGTTTCCCCTGGCTATAGCTTGCTGTCGCCGCCCTTAATTGTGAAAAGAAAAGAGGCCGGCCTTAGCTAGGTGGGTTTGGTTTTGTCCGTTTTTGCGTGTAATGCGGCCTTGGCCCGCCGGACGGCATTTTTTCGCCACGCAAATGTTGCGTCTGAACAAATGACGCAATGTGGCGTCCTGATAATGCGCCAGCAGCTTACGTAAGGCTGCCGGGGCTATTAGGTCATGATGCACATATTGCGTGAGAGAAAGAATCTAGATCTAGTTAATCACTACGCCATTAACAAAGAAACCTAGACAGTGGCAGGTTTATATCTCAACGTAGCTCCTGCCACACGGCCAAGAAAAATCTGACCAAAGCTTTGGCCACGACTGATCCGGATCAGGCCGTGCACCGGCCTCAAAAGGCCGGTATGTCACGTGAACCCTATTACCTAGCTATAGCGGCTACCCTTCCATCTCACTATAAAGAAACTATGTTCAGAGAACCACGATTAATTGAGAATGATAAATTACGGAGGTGAGATTGGCATGCACCATAAGGAAAACCCCCGAAAAGAAGAAGAACCCTGAAGAAATTAATAGTAATCTGACACGGACATCCAAGGATCACGCCAGCTGCACTTAAGGTACAACTAACTACATCACAAAATGAATGTATATTCATTGAGAATGATAAATTACGGAGGTGAGATTGGCATGCAACATAAGGAAAAACCCCGAAAAGAAGAAGCCCGAAATGAATATATATTCATTGAGAATGATAAATTGCGAAGGTGAGATTGGCATGCAACATAAGGAAAAAACCCGAAAAGAAGAAGAACCCTGAAGAAATTATTGAATATATAAATTAAAAATATAATTACTTACAGCAGAGTGAAATCACTCAAACCAAAGCAAACGCCCAGCTATAAACCTATATACAGAGCCATGTCAAAGCTCTATACTACGATAAGACCAATGGAAACGCCTAACGGGAGGAACCTAATAGCCCTGCTGCACCGCAAAATCAGCCCGCGTACGGCGGAGCATGATGTCAGCCATGGCCCGAGTCAGCGCCACCGACAAGCGCTGACGCCAATATGACGTCCAGGTCCGCGCCGACCATGGGGCCCGCTGGCCCTCCAGGTCCAGCCGGTCCTCCCGGAGCCGGCAACACTCCTTGAAGAAGGCGGAGGTCAGGGGCCCCATGGCCCCAAACTCCTCCAGGACAAAGGGCACCACACGATGGTGCCCGACGTCGCCGTAGGCCAGGAGCTTGGCCCGCTCCGCCCGGTCCGCCGTGTAACCTGCCGTGAGGGAGGCCCCAGCCACGTGGCTAAGAGCCAAGGGCCGCGCCACCGAAACGTCAATAAGCAGATGCCGGCCACCCCCCTCAAAGTCCAGCACCACGATGTCAGGCCGGTGGTTGGGGGAATAGAAGGCAGCGCCATCCGCATCCTCGGACCGGATGTTCGCGTGGGGGAAAACCGACCGAATCATGGCGAGCACCACCGTCAGGAGGACAGTGTGCAAATACAAATACCAATTCTGATTCTGTTGGCCCCCCATGCAGGCAAGGTAGTGAGTCCCCGTGGGATCCAGCGGCTGCCCACAGCTACCACAAGGCCGCCCGGCCGGAACAAGAGGCTGCGGGGCAAATAGCTGGTGCCGGAGCGCCACCGAGTAGTGGCTGGGAGCCAACTTGAATATATATACTACTACTGCTTTGGTTTGAGTGATTTCACTCTGCTGTAAGTAATTATATTTTTAATATATATATACTACTATATTATATTTGCAAAATTGTTCAACATCATTCAGCATCTGACAACGCCGATTGGCGAGCCGAGGATCGAATCATGGGGACCGGCATTCACTTTTCCTGGAGAAATGACCCCCATGCATCCATCGATCTCCTATCTCCCGATATCACGAAACTTGTACGCTCCCTCAGCAGGAAGGTGCTTATCCCAGACGGCAGTCCATTTCTCGATCCGTGTCTATCACACGGGCGCGGAGTACACTAGGAAGTCGGGTTCTGAGATTTTTCTCAGGATCCTAAGGTTTCCTGAGATTTTTCTCAGGATTCCTGAGATTTTCTCAGGATTTCCTGAGATTTCCTGATTTTTTCTCAGGATTTCAGGAGAAATCCTGAGAAACCCTGAGACTTTTCTCAGGATTCCTGATATTATATCAGGACTTCCTCTTGAGAATCTTGAGAAGTGCCTGAGATGCGTCTCGCGAAACACTGAGAAACACTGAGATTCGTAAAAAAATCCTGAGAAATCCTGAGATCCTGAGAAAACCCGCTGAATCAGAAAAAATCAGGAAAATCAGGACACTTAACAGCACAAAAAATCAGGAAAATCAGGACACTTAGCATGGCACAAAAAATCAGGAAAATCAGGACACTGAGCATGACACTTGAGAACTCTCAAGTGCATGAAGACAGGACACTTATGCAATATATGTGGATGCAGAAATGATGCAGTTGACACACATGTTCATTGGAAATAAATAAATATAAGTGTGACAAGCACACAACAAGTTACATCAATCCATCATTACATTATATTAGGAATATAATCAATCCCACTCCTCATCAGTGTATGCAGCACTGTCAGAGTCCGCATAATTTACTACCACACGTTGCCTCTCACTTCTCCTTTGTGTGGGAATGCATGCCTCACCGTCGCTGCTCAGCGACAAATCACTAGCAATGTCATCAGGGCTTGATGCGCTGCCACTAGCCGCTGCCATGGACTTGCCAGCAATGCTCTTGCCACGCGAGCGGTTTGGTGCAGCGGCTGTGTGTGTTTCTACCAATGTGTCCGCAGTGCGCTTGCCACGCGAGCGGCTTGGTGCAGTGGTTGCTTGTGGTTCTACCAATGTGCCAACAGTGCGCTTGCCACGTGAGCGATTAGGTGCAGTGGTTGCTTGTGGCTCCGCAGCCATGCGTGCAGTGGTTGCTTGTGGATCTATGGGTGCAGTGCGATTACCTTGTGAACGACCTCGTGTTGTCATGTCTCTTCGCTTAACACACAGTGTCACCTTGCGCTGCAGGTTCATATCAGCATACACGTCTGTGGTTCTCAGCTGAGCACCTGCAGCACGGGATAATACATGCTGGGCTGCACTACACGTTTCCTTTACCATTTGCCACGGCAATTTACAGTGCACGATGGCTATCTCAGGTGCATACTCTGGATCAACTACAAAACCAACTGAACATACACTCCCGGGAAGGACTAAAGCATCCTGCTTGGGCGCTCGCTCCCCTAAAGGTATAAGCGTCAATCCCTCTAAAGGGAGCTCTTTCACAGAACCGACATCAAACAGAGCGACCTTTAAAAGAACTTGCCTACTCCATCCTTCCGTCGGGGCACGGAGGAAACTATGCAGAATGTGTGTGATGCGGCCATACCTAACCCCCTCTTTACCATAAACCATTACTCCCGAGTTGCGATGGCGAACAGTTTGTCGAAGGTCGGCGACTGCAGTTCGGTAATTGCTGCCATTGATGTGGATTGAGTCATGCTCGTCACAAGCAGGCTCCATGCCACACACCGCCGCCGTAATCATCGTGGGGAGGCGTGGCTCCTGGTTTTGCGTGATCCATTGCTTTCTATCTGAGCAAGTGACTTGACTAGTGCGAGACCCAAAGTGGAAATGCCGTGTCTATTCCGGCCTAACATGGCTGATGAAGGCGTTTATGGAATGGTGCGGCTAGGTGCAGGGTTGTGTTGCCTACCATGGCTGCTGAAGGCGTTCATGGGTGCGGCTAGGTGCAAGGTCGCGTTGCCTAATCGCAACCTTTCTAAATTTTTCGCTCGTTGGACCAACGGTCTACCAGGTAACGGTTAAGAGAGGTAGGGCGCGAAGTTGAAAGTTTGGAACGGCACTGTCGTCATGCGGCTATTTCACGGCATCATAACGGCCTTTATCCAACTATATTAAAAACCATCGGGCATCCTGTGGTCCGTACGCCGTAACTTTCCGTACATTTCAGTGGATAACTCGTGATCGACGGGTGTCCTTTTCGCCTTTTACCGTTGGGCACAAGTCGTCGGAATTTTGAGATCGTACAGGCTTCCGTGCGTGGCTGGATCGAAGACGGCGTATCTTGAGCGGAGGACGAAAGGCGTTTGTTCAGTGAGACGCTATTGGCGTTCACTCGCTCGCATCTTTAATGGCTTTAAAGTCGTCTCGCGACATTTTGACGTTAGCGAGTCGATCGAGCTTGACTGGCGCGTAGTTGGTCGAACTTTTGCGACTTGCCACCTGTCGACTCATCGAAACTGGGTCGCCTACTAGAGTGACGGTCGGCTTGACGGCTTTCGTCTTTTCGCCGTTGCTCTCGCCGTGTTCGACTTTCCACCTTTTTCGACTTTCTACCTGTCGGAATGACGAAACTGCGTTAGCGGCCGGACAGGTTCGCCTGAAGTAATTCCCCTGCACGTGGCGGCTGCCCATATACCAACCTACGACGATCGTCGTAGGTTGGTACATCCAAACTGCGTCGTCTACTGAAGTGACGGTCCAAACTCCAAAGACTGACGGGCGAAGATACTTAAACTTTTGTTGCTGTTAAAATTTTCCGTCTTGGATCCATGCAGGTGCTTAAAAGGGACCAATAGACGTTAGGTTTGAAACTGACCGAAGTTTCTAAGTCGTCGAAAGTTGCTAATTGGGATTTTGCAACCGACTGTATCCAACTATATTAAAAACCATCGGGCATATCCAACTATATTTAAAACCATCGGGCATCCTGTGGCGGATCTCCGTAGAATTGTCGTACTTTTCAGGAGCTCCTCGTGGTCGACGTGTGTCCTTGGCGCCGTTTCCCGTTGGGCGCAAGTAGACGGACTTTGGAGATCGTGGAGGCTTCCGTATGTGGTTGGGCCGAAGACGCCGTATCTCGGGCGGCGGACGGAGCGACTTTGTTCTCAGTGGCGTTCACTCGCTCGCATCTTTAATGGCTTTAAAGTCGTCTCGCGACATTTTGACGTTAGCGACTCGATCGAGCTTGACTGGCGGGTACTCGGTCGAACTCTTGAGACTTGCCACCTGTCGGCTGACCGAAACTGGGTCGCCTACTAGAGTGACGGTCGGCTTGACGGCTTTCGTCTTTTCGCTTGCCACCTGTCGGCTTACCGAAAATAGGTCGCCTACTAGCGTGACGGTCAGCTTGACGGACGAAAGCCGTCAAGCCTGACGGTCGGCTGGACGGACGAAAGCCGTCAAGCCCTGCATGTACTAAAGACCATCGGGCACCCTGTGGCCCGTATGCCGTAACTTTCCGTACATTTCAGTGGATAACTCGTGATCGACGGGTGTCCTTTTCGCCTTTTACCGTTGGGCACAAGTCGTCGGAATTTGGAGATCGTACAGGCTTCCGTGCGTGGCTGGATCGAAGACGGCGTATCTTGAGCGGAGGACGAAAGGCATTTGTTCAGTGAGACGCTGTTGTATAGCAGGGATTAACTACACTGTACTGGTTATCAACTAGAAGACGCCGTATCTCCAATAGCATTCGGCAAGGCTATATATAGGTGGCGGATCTCCGTACTTTTCGCTCCTCGTCGTCGACCCCTGTCCTCAGTTCGCGCCGCGTTCACTCGCTCGCATCTTTAAATGGCTTTCAAGTCGTCTCGCGACATTATTGTTGACGTTAGCGCCTCGAGCGAGCTTGCGAAAACCGCGGGGGGCGGGAGGGGCGGGGGGGCGGGGGGAGGAACTCCGGGTGGGTGGGGCGGGGGGGCAGGGGGTTGGGGGAAGGGGAGGGGGGGGGGCGGCGGGGGGGGGAGGAACTCCGGGTGGGTGGGGGGGCGGGGGGGGGGTGGGGGAAGGGGCGCGGGGGGGGGGGGGGGGGGGGAGGAGCTCCGGGTGGGTGGGGGGGCGGGGGGGAGGAACTCCGGGTGGGTGGGGCGGGGGGGCAGGGGGGGGAAGGGAGGGGGGGGGCGCGGGGGGGGGGAGGAACTCCGGGTGGGTGGGGGGGGGGGCGGGGGGGGGGGGGGGGGGGGGGGGGGGGGGGGAGGAACTCCGGGTGGGTGGGGAGCGGGGGGGCGGGGGATCCCGCAGACTCTGGCGTCTTGCTCACTCAGGAGGGCGGGGAGCCCTGCGACCTCGCCCGGCCGGGGCGGACCGTCTTAATGTCCTCGGGGGGGGAGGCGGGGGAACCTCCGGGTGGCGGGTGGGGGGCGCGGGGGCCTTGCGACCTCGCCGTCTCACTCAGGCGGGGAGGCATCCTGTGGCGGATCTTCATACTTTTCCGGTCTTTTTCAGGGGTCCTCGTGGTCGACGCCTATCCTTCGCGCCACGCCTTTTCGGGGGGGCGGGGGGCGCATCATGCCGGCCGGCTGAGGGGGAGAGCGGGGGGGGGGGGGTACCGACCTCCGGGTGGGTGGGGGCGAGGGGGGCGGGGGATCCCGCAGACTCTGGCGTTTCGCTGAGGAGGGCGGGGGGCCTTGCGACCTCGCCGTCTCACTCAAGCGGGGAGGCATCCTGTGGCGGATCTTCGTACTTTTCCTGGGCCGGTCGGCGGGGGGGCGTATCATGGCTGAGGGGGAGGGGGGGGAACCTCCGGGTGGGTGAGTGGGGGGATCCCGCAGACTCTGGCGTCGTCTCGCTCAGGAGGGTGGGGGGCCTCATTGCGACCTCAATACATGTAAAGACCATCGGCTTGCTGAGGGGGGGGGGGGGTTGCGACCTCGCCTGGGGCGGGGCGTCTCACTGAGGCGGCAAATGGCCTCCGGGTGGGTGGAAACTGGGAAGGGCGGACGGACTGCGGTGTTACAGGCCCACACAGGGTGTCGTTATTTGTCTCCCGACCTTTTCCTTTTTTCAGCCCCCTTCATAAGCTTCAGTTGACTTGAATCGAGTTGCCATGTGTCGGCGGACGGATCGAAACTCGACTACTAGAGTTACGGTCGGCTTTGCGCCTTCTTTTGGGGGGGATGCGAAGCATCCCCCCCCCCTTAAGCTTGTTTCAGTTATGTTCAGTTCAGTTTATTCCCACGCCGGTTCCCTAGCCTTGCCCGTACCGGCTTCGGAATAAACGGATGCCGGAACCGTATCCTTGTTCCAATTTTTAACAGGCAGGTACTACTTATATAAAGCCCGAACTAAGAGCTCTTTTGTAGAATGTTCTCACTGCCTAATTGCTTTAGTGACTTTGCGTTAATAATTGTCGGCTGTCAGTCTGTCAGCCAACAATCAGAAATCGTTGTCGCACTTTATAACCTGCTCCAATGGTTGTCCGGCAAAGGCAGGACCAAGCGTTTTCTAGGGTCTGGCAGGACGGCGGTTTTTTAAATGCCTGTGGCTTTCATTGGTGAATACTAGTTACTGTACCTGTAAATTTATCGGCAGTTTGCGGCTCCGACCGTTCTAAAAGGCTTCCGTTCTAAAGGGCGACCGTTCTAAAGGGCGGCGGACGGAGCGACTTTGTTCTCAGTGGCGTTCACTCGCTCGCATCTTTAATGGCTTTAAAGTCGTCTCGCGACATTTTGACGTTAGCGACTCGATCGAGCTTGACTGGCGGGTACTCGGTCGAACTCTTGAGACTTGCCACCTGTCGGCTGACCGAAACTGGGTCGCCTACTAGAGTGACGGTCGGCTTGACGGCTTTCGTCTTTTCGCTTGCCACCTGTCGGCTTACCGAAAATAGGTCGCCTACTAGCGTGACGGTCAGCTTGACGGACGAAAGCCGTCAAGCCTGACGGTCGGCTGGACGGACGAAAGCCGTCAAGCCCTGCATGTACTAAAGACCATCGGGCACCCTGTGGCCCGTATGCCGTAACTTTCCGTACATTTCAGTGGATAACTCGTGATCGACGGGTGTCCTTTTCGCCTTTTACCGTTGGGCACAAGTCGTCGGAATTTGGAGATCGTACAGGCTTCCGTGCGTGGCTGGATCGAAGACGGCGTATCTTGAGCGGAGGACGAAAGGCATTTGTTCAGTGAGACGCTGTTGTATAGCAGGGATTAACTACACTGTACTGGTTATCAACTAGAAGACGCCGTATCTCCAATAGCATTCGGCAAGGCTATATATAGGTGGCGGATCTCCGTACTTTTCGCTCCTCGTCGTCGACCCCTGTCCTCAGTTCGCGCCGCGTTCACTCGCTCGCATCTTTAAATGGCTTTCAAGTCGTCTCGCGACATTATTGTTGACGTTAGCGCCTCGAGCGAGCTTGCGAAAACCGCGGGGGGCGGGAGGGGGGGGGCGGGGGGAGGAACTCCGGGTGGGTGGGGCGGGGGGGCAGGGGGTTGGGGGAAGGGGAGGGGGGGGGCGGCGGGGGGGGGGGAGGAACTCCGGGTGGGTGGGGGGCGGGGGGCGGGGGGTGGGGAAGGGGGCGCGGGGGGGCGGGGGGGGGGGGAGGAGCTCCGGGTGGGTGGGGGGGGCGGGGGGAGGAACTCCGGGTGGGTGGGGCGGGGGGGCAGGGGGGGGGGAAGGGGAGGGGGGGGCGGCGGGGGGGGGAGGAACTCCGGGTGGGTGGGGGGCGGGGGGGGGGGGGTGGGGGAAGGGGGCGCGGGGGGGCGGGGGGGGGGGGGAGGAACTCCGGGTGGGTGGGGGAGCGGGGGGGCGGGGGATCCCGCAGACTCTGGCGTCTTGCTCACTCAGGAGGGCGGGGAGCCCTGCGACCTCGCCCGGCCGGGGCGGACCGTCTTAATGTCCTCGGGGGGGGAGGCGGGGGAACCTCCGGGTGGCGGGTGGGGGGCGCGGGGGCCTTGCGACCTCGCCGTCTCACTCAGGCGGGGAGGCATCCTGTGGCGGATCTTCATACTTTTCCGGTCTTTTTCAGGGGTCCTCGTGGTCGACGCCTATCCTTCGCGCCACGCCTTTTCGGGGGGGGCGGGGGGCGCATCATGCCGGCCGGCTGAGGGGGAGAGCGGGGGGGGGGGGTACCGACCTCCGGGTGGGTGGGGGGCGAGGGGGGCGGGGGATCCCGCAGACTCTGGCGTTTCGCTGAGGAGGGCGGGGGGCCTTGCGACCTCGCCGTCTCACTCAAGCGGGGAGGCATCCTGTGGCGGATCTTCGTACTTTTCCTGGGCCGGTCGGCGGGGGGCGTATCATGGCTGAGGGGGGGGGGGGGGGAACCTCCGGGTGGGTGAGTGGGGGGATCCCGCAGACTCTGGCGTCGTCTCGCTCAGGAGGGTGGGGGGCCTCATTGCGACCTCAATACATGTAAAGACCATCGGCTTGCTGAGGGGGGGGGGGGTTGCGACCTCGCCTGGGGCGGGGCGTCTCACTGAGGCGGCAAATGGCCTCCGGGTGGGTGGAAACTGGGAAGGGCGGACGGACTGCGGTGTTACAGGCCCACACAGGGTGTCGTTATTTGTCTCCCGACCTTTTCCTTTTTTCAGCCCCCTTCATAAGCTTCAGTTGACTTGAATCGAGTTGCCATGTGTCGGCGGACGGATCGAAACTCGACTACTAGAGTTACGGTCGGCTTTGCGCCTTCTTTTGGGGGGGATGCGAAGCATCCCCCCCCCCTTAACTCGTCGTCTGTCCCACTACCTCTGGAGAGGACTGAGTTTTTCTCAGTCCTCTCCTGAGGACCGAGTTTTGAGGTTCTGTACAAAATTCGCCCCGGTCAGAATGTTTGACAAAAAAATTCTCTCAAAATTTATTCAAATACTACGTGAAAAGATCTTTCTTGGACATATTTTTGGGATTTTTTGGGATTTGGTATGAGCGGCTAAATGTACGGTCAAAGTACAGGTGGTAAGGGTACTTTTCCACGTGAAACGCGAGTTCCGGAAATGCACGACCTAGCCATGGCGGCTCGCGCCCATGCATGCAGTTTACGTTTGCGGACGAGTTAGCTGTCCAAACTCAGGAAATAGATTTTATATGTCCTATAGATGATAAATCCTAATTTTTAGCTCGCAGGGAAGCGATTTACCCGGTGTCGGCACTGTTCTTGCTGGAAAAAGCTGCGATAAGGCAGGTCGACGGAATTGATGACTGCGCTTGCTTTCCGGCGCAATTTCAATGGCTGATAGTTTTCTTTCTACATTTTAACATGTATTGTATTAGAATAAATTGAGTGGCAGTATAGATTTGATGATTTCGACCACTCTGTCACGTCATGGTCTATGTGCCGCAAAGTGCCACTTGTGCGGGCACCGCCTGGGCCAAGGTAACGCCAGCCGTGCCAGATAAAGTCGGATTATCGTTGCCTCTTCGTTTCTTGATGTTCTTACATGAGTTTAAGCTTGCCAGGCGTTGTCAGGTTCAAGTCTTGATGCTCTTTCTTGACCGTTGCCTGCCCCTCTCTAAAACCCCCTTTTCAAATGATGTTAGCAGGCATTTGCCTTAACCCAGTGTAGTTGTGCAGGGTTTTAGGAGCTGTGCAGGTTTAAACACCTTCATAGATGTTAGTTATTCTTTTGCTACGTTCATACTGCATGATTGTGTGGCCACGGCCTGCATCAAGGGTGCTTTCAAGCTTATACGGGTGAGTGAAAAGTCTTGGTGACAAACCACTGCCATCATGTGCCAGCAACTATGTTGGCCACATCATGGCAAGGCAAAACAGTTATAGCCATATCTATTGTTGTTAGAAACAATGGAAAGATGCTTAACCTACCCATTATATTGGTGGTTGACACTTATAACATAACCCTTTGTTGGTAGGTATCCAAGCCCATTCCCTACGTGCATGCATAGGCTCTCACTACATGATAAGGTATGATACAACTGCAGCATGATGATGCAAGTGTGTTGTCCTGTAATGCTTGAAGGGAAATGAGGTGATTGGGATGGTTGGTGGCCACGGTGGTGTGTAGTATGACCGCACTTCATTACATGCTAGCAAAGTTAGCAAAAGCCCCATTCCTCTCCTGAGGACTGAGAGTTTTTAAATTGTTTTAGGCAGTGGCAGTGGCCAAATTGAGCCCAGTTTTTTGCCACGTTTCAAGAACTATATTGTTTACATGCCTATATTTTTCTAACGTGCACCATGATTTGATCAAATTTTCCCCACTCGCTCTTATCCCGAAAAATGCAAATTCGCCGAGGGTGTCATATGTCCGAGTAATTTCCAGGTGTTGGGGTCAAGTTTTCACTAACGCAGCATTTTTTCCAGCAAATTGACATCAAATACACCCTCGATCCACATCAAAACATTTGGGATGGACCCCCTACCTAGTCGCTACACCCGGTTGAAAAAGGTCAACTCAGTCCTCTTTTGAGGACTGAGTTGGGACAGACGACGAGTTAAGCTTGTTTCAGTTATGTTCAGTTCAGTTTATTCCCACGCCGGTTCCCTAGCCTTGCCCGTACCGGCTTCGGAATAAACGGATGCCGGAACCGTATCCTTGTTCCAATTTTTAACAGGCAGGTACTACTTATATAAAGCCCGAACTAAGAGCTCTTTTGTAGAATGTTCTCACTGCCTAATTGCTTTAGTGACTTTGCGTTAATAATTGTCGGCTGTCAGTCTGTCAGCCAACAATCAGAAATCGTTGTCGCACTTTATAACCTGCTCCAATGGTTGTCCGGCAAAGGCAGGACCAAGCGTTTTCTAGGGTCTGGCAGGACGGCGGTTTTTTAAATGCCTGTGGCTTTCATTGGTGAATACTAGTTACTGTACCTGTAAATTTATCGGCAGTTTGCGGCTCCGACCGTTCTAAAAGGCTTTGAGACAAGTAGTAACCAGTGGAAAGGTAAGATGTCATGACAATACGGAAGATCGCTTGGCTGGAATCACTCGAGACATTCCGCCTGCCGCTGGCTACGGATGTGACCTAGTCGCAATCTTTTTTTTTGCGCAAATTCAAAAAAACGCGTCTGACGTAGCCCTAGCCGTTGTTCGCAGTCAAGTCAGTGCTGGGGCTAGCGGGCAGTGAGGGCACATACACGCTAGCTCGAGCGATGGGGCAACCGATTTCCATACGTAACCAATGAATGCAACCACCGAATAACAAGCGCTGCAGGTGTGGCAGCAGGGGTGGCAGCGAGAACCGCACTAGAAGCGGTTCTAGTAGCGACGACATGTGAGTGACATAAGTAACGGAGAATAAACAGAGCGAGATTCTGGAGCTATCCAAAACCTACAAGGCCGTCATGGACAGGCTGTGATCGAAGAGGAATGGAGCCGGGAAAATGAGCAACTGCGTAGCTGAGCAAGGATACTTATGAGAATTGCTTGGCAGTTTGCATTGGAAGGCCCATAGACCGCAAAAGCGGCATTCTGAGCAAAAGCTGGTTTCTTAGTATAGCATGAACTCTGAATACTTGATTTCTTGTCCTCTTACATGCGTGGTCAATTTCATGAAGATGACCATCATGAAGTACCGTCCTTGGGCATTTTTGTGCGTACATGCCCGTTTGTTGTCAAAGCACGTCCATGCAGACCTGAATCCCATGCAAACCCCAAGCGTCAATTGCGACTATCTTTGCAAAGGAAAAGCATCTAGACGTGTTCTGATGAAGCCAGTAAGGTCAAATGTTTCATGGTGCTTCCTCATAAGCCACATAGTAGATTAGATACTAACTTGGTTGGTCCATGCGTGAGTATGTGCATGTTGTCATCAGTTTGCTACCTACTTTTTAATTACCTTGCCTACTTACTAGCTTTGTTATTGAAGGTATTTTCCTAATTTTGCACTGGAATTCATTCCTTACATCACTACTATTCTTTCTCCCCTTTGCAATCGCAACAGGAGGGACGGAATGTTATCTTCTCCGCGGTCATGAGGTTGTCCCTTCTGCGTGGTAAGTGTCATAAAGTTGATTAGTCCCTTGGTCCCTCACTTGCTCCTTGCTTCCTTGCATGCTTGCTTGCTGAGTTCGATAAACCCCTTGCTTCCTTGCATGCTTGTTTCCGTCTTTGCGTGCTTGCTTGCTTCTTTGCGTGGTTGCTTTCTTCCTTGATTAGGCCCTTGCTTGGTTGTTTAGCCGCTTGCTGAATTTGATTAGTTCCTTGCTTTATTCCCTTGCTTCCTTGCATGCGTGCTTCCTGAATGTAATTAGTCCCTTGCTTCCTTTCTTAGTCCCATGCTTCCTTTGTAAGCCACTCTTCCTCGCATGCTTGCTGAATTTAATTAATGCCTTGCTTCCTTTGATATGACCTTGCCTACTTGGTTAGGCCGTTCCTTCCCTGCATGCTTGACCACTTGCTGAATGGAATCAGTCCCCTGATTCCTTTGTTAGGCCCTTGCTTCCTTTGTTAGCCCCTCTTCCTTGCATGCTTGCAATTGCTTGCTTGCTGAATCTAATCAGTCCCTTGCTTCCTTTGTTACGCCCTTGCTTCCTTATTTAGCCACTCTCGTCCTTGCGCGCATGTACGCTTGCTTGCTGAATTCAATTAGTCCCTTGCCCTGAAGAAATTTAGTCTAGTTACCCTGGAGCTTCACAGTTAATAAACGTGTTTTCCCTTTTTCAATGCATCGGTCATATGCAATGTCGTGGTTTCTTGGTCTTGCACATCTCAATAATGGCGGTGCTAGGCTTTCACTTGGGTCACCCTTTCAATGTTTTGTACCAGTCAGAAGTATCTTTTTTTATGCCGAGCATGATGTTGTTTGCTATGCCTTTGGTCTGGTTAGGTGTACATGTGCACATGCTGCAGCCCAGCGTTTCTAATCATGGTCCTGTTTAATGCCTTTTTTCCCCCTTCCTGGTTTATGTGTGCAGGTAAATGTGCAACGAAGCACAGTTTGGCAGAGTATATGAAGAACCAAATGATCTACAAGATCTGCCAAACGATGAAGAAACAATCCTCTTTTTGTTGTGATTTATTTTTTGCCTATGAATAAAAGATTTTTTAAATAATATTTATCAATGTAATAAATGCACTGATTGTGAGTCATGCCCCTGTTGTAATCATCTTGCATTGTCGTATTTCTGTTGGTCCCTGATAACACCATTTTTTTGTCCCAGAATGGCTGGAGAATTCGCCTGTGCATGTTCTTGATTTTCTTGAGATTCTACTCGTTTTTTTGTCCTGAGATTTTCTTGAGATTCTACTCGTTTTTTTGTCCTGAGATTGTCCTGAGATTGTCCTGAGATTTTGTCCTGAGATTTTCACTACAAAGTCAAAATCTCAAGACCTGAGTTTTTCACCAGAAATCTCAGGACCCGAGGTGTGCACTTACCAGATTTTGTGAAGACGAAAAAAATCAGGAAAAATCAGGGCAATCTCAGGAAAAATCTCAGGAAATCTCAAGACGATCTCAAGACAATCTCAAGATATCTCAGGATTTCTCAGGATTTCTCAGGATTTCTCAAAAAAAACTCAGGACGATATCAAGAAATATCAGGACGAATTTTTTCCGACTTCCTAGTGTACAGATAGTCCCAGAAGCCCTGCATCCTCAAGCAATTGTGTCATATAGGTCCGAGTCGCGCCGCGTCGGTGCGGGGCGCCTGCAAGTTTGCCAGTGGGTTGCGATGGGACAAGCCCGGGACCCTGCCATAGGAGGAGGTGTTTGCCTGGTTCGTCAGTCCTGCGCAAGCCTGCCCGCAGGGCCCACATCGGTATACACCTAGTATGTGCGGGCAAGATGGCCGGCAAAGAGGAGGCGGCGGTGCAGATGTTGTGGGTGACAAGAGGGCTAGCTCGCACCAGAGCTCGGCCCGGGTGCGGCCCGCTCTTGGTAGCGTACCCCGAGGATGTACGTGACGTAGCATGTTCAAGTGACAGTGCCGTCCAGTTGCTGGCTCAGCGCCTGGTCCAGGTCCACGCCTCGCAGCCGTAAAGGAGGATGCTGAGGCCATTGAGGGCCTTGAACAGAATGCGCTTTTGCCTCTCACTCAGGTAGCGACATGTCCAGCCGAGGCGGCGGAGGGCCGCCCAGGCCTGGACAATACGGGTGTTGATGTCGTCGGCCGTGGAGGGGAGCCAGCTGCCAAGGAGCTTGTATAGCGAGTCGCCAGGGGGATAATGACTAGTAGTCTACTACATGAAATTATCGTGGTAGTCTGCCTGCGTCCACTGTAGGCCGGTCGTGGGTTTCCGGAATGCACATTGATGTGGAAAAATACCCAATAAACGCGCATTGGAGGAAAGCATAGTAGCAATTTTTCAACCATTGTCACACAATGTCATCGTCAAGCACCTCGACCAGCCGGCAGGTGAGACCCCGACGAGCCTTCTCACGGCACTTAAGCGCGACATTCTTGCCCCCATGCAACTCACTGGTGAGCTGCAGATGTCGGCTGTCCGCCTCCCCCGCGCGCGGGGTAAGGCTGGCCCGGCACCTGTGCTCCTCACCTTTAAGTACATGGGGGACAAGCTGGCGTCCCTTAAATGCCGCAAGAAGCTCTCAGAGACTCGCTTCACGCTGGACAACGACTTGACCCTGGCCCAGCAACAGCGGCGACGCGAGCTATGGCCGACCTACCTTCATGTTGCACGGATGCAACATGCCGTTTGTGGTATTAAATTATCCGTCCCGGTCGATCGGCGCCGACCGTAATCCGGCGCCAGTGCCGAGGCCATAGTAGTTGGCAGCCGAGGCAACCCGTGTGGAAGTATAAGTGTAGAAGTTTTGCTGACGAACTTGGCCTTTGCGCCGTAGGCAGACCTAGCGCCTGAACGGGAGTTACGGGACAGCCAAGTGGCACTGCACATGCGTTATGATGGTACCTACGGACATTTGGATATTTTTCAGGAGAGGCCTCTAGCCGTACTAGTC
This sequence comes from Mesostigma viride, assembly GCA_009746045.1. Classification (NCBI taxonomy): domain Eukaryota; kingdom Viridiplantae; phylum Streptophyta; class Mesostigmatophyceae; order Mesostigmatales; family Mesostigmataceae; genus Mesostigma; species Mesostigma viride. The sequence continues at coordinate 1,938,108 of RPFO01000080.1, read as the reverse complement.
TTTAATGTGTTCTAGACGGTTCGAGAAGCCCGTCCCCGCGGACCTCACGTCATGCCTGGTTGGCAGCGCCAGGCGCAGCCGCCAACGGGGACGAAGGGACAAAATAGGCAAGGCACGAGCTATGCCAGAAATCCGGACCTTGTATCGTAATTTACCACGTTGCTCTACAGATTATTTACCATCGCTTAACCCATAGTCCGTATTGCCATTTTTTGCAAACAAATACCCCCTAAAATGAAAAAAATCATAACTCCCAGACCGCTACTCCAAATACCCTCAACCAAGATGCCAGGAATATCTACACTTCAAGGGCTTTCAGAATATGCAATAATATCTTGAGTCCCGTAAGTGGGTTGCATGATATTCTCAGTCAAAGTTGGACAAAAGACGAACATTTTCATGCATCACACCATGGAACCCCCCCCTTTTTTTCAGGGGAGGGTTGTAAACACCAATGTCAAGGTTGGATAATTTTATTAGGTAGTTCAGGCATCCCCATACCAGGGGGGGCCACTCAGAATTGAGTTTTGCACATGGCACCACGCTCATATACGTGTGTGGGTTACGCGCGCGTAGACAGCCATCTATGACATGCAACACAGCCATGCATTATAACAAGCTACAAAAGACTGGCAAAAGTGCTTGAATGCAAACGGGTTGCCTACCTGAACTAACGGGGTGGTATACTCTAAGGAAATGCCATAAACTGAGCACTCACAGGGCTGATACCACTCTTTACAGCAGGCATGGAAGCTTGCTAAATGCTGCACCAATAAACTCGTCAACTATAATGCATGGCAGGCGTATTCCGCGGCAAACAACATGCAAACACGTTGCCGTACCTGGCTCATTCACGTCCCGCCCGGATTCTGCTGGCCGGGACCCTCATATCTCACACATACTAGTGCGCTACAGGCATAGGCCGCCATAGCCGCATCATGCATGCATCCGCTATGGTTACTACGTTGATATTCCGTGCAAAGATGACCTACAAACGCGTCCGCAATCCCAGCAAACCTTGCAGCAGATGTCCCGTACCAAACCTGGACGCTCGGGCTGGCGCAGACTGCTCGGCCATACAGAGAAAATCGAAATATGGTAAGCTATAACTCATATGGCACTGACGACCAAGAAGGCAGTATTTTCCTACCTGTATTTTCCCAGTCCTACCAATCTGGCCATGCCTGACCTACGAAAAACACGCACCGTCATTCTGAGCGACATTCTGAACCGTCTCAGGCCGCGAGACGCAAAAATTTCCTTGATAACGGCACGCTAGCAGCCATATCTAGTTGCGCGCGCGCGCGAGTGAAAATTTCCCGCCAAAGTCACGTGATACTTTCTCAATACACGTTGTAATTACCAGGCTATGGCGAATATAACACCCAAACCTATGCATCACCTTCGTCCCTAAGTGTCCCCGGACCCACCGGACACGTGGCATCCGCCAGAAGTGGCGCGGCGCCACTGGCGCGGCGCCGTTTTTGGCGGGGAGTCAAATGTTATGTTATAACATAACATTTACGGACTATGGGTCCTGGAGTGTAAATCTCCTGTGGGCTCGAGTGTGAATCCCTCGCCTACTGGGTGTAAGTCTTCCCGCATTGAGTGTTTTAATCTGTGTGGTAACATTGTAATATACGAAACCGGTTTTCCGGGTTTGAGCTTATTCGTATTGTGTGACAAGTATTCTTAAGCCACCATCGTGCGCTGTGACGCATAGGAAGTCAAAGGTCTTTCGCATTCATTCTCAATTACTAAGGCGCTATTTTAAATAGCCATACGTGTTAAACTGGTATCGGAGGAAACTTTCCTAGTGGCCTCTATCCCGTCCCGTTTTTCTGTAATCTGATCCGGATCAGCAACGGAATTATATAAGGGCCGGAACCCTTACTAATTCCGCCTGCAGTAATTCATTGTGGGGGTCGGATCCCCACAATCCTAACTGTCCATACCCGTTACCCATATTGCGGTTCTTGCACGCCCCAACCTGGCCTTGTCCGGTTGACCTAAGGGATTCGTCCGGAAACGAATCTCCTTATATTGCGTGCTTTATAAGGAAACGCTTTGTGGGTTGTGATTTCACGCATTATTTGGCGTCTTGGCCATTGCCTCACACCCTATATCTGGGATATATACTGTCAGCTCCGGCAAGCTGCAGGAATATCTCATGTCCTTGAATTGACGTATTTTGGTGCTCGGTCCCCGTGACCCGGTTCGCGTGACAGTGCCCGCGAGGACGCTTCCACGGATCTATTCCAGCACCGGTCGTTCAAGGGACTGCGCTTCCAGCGGATTCGCATGGACAACCAGGTACATTGCAGGCTAACAAGGAACATGCCCTACCCCCCTTGTTAGAGCATTGTGTAACCTGTTTGGAAGCTGTGGGTGTGTGTGAGGATTATTATTAATTTATCATCCTGCCAAGACTAAAGGCACATTGTTTCACACTTTACCAGCCACCACGCGATGGCTGACGGTATTGAGCGAGGGCGACGAGAGGCCCATCGCTTCTCTCCTGCCCCTTCCCTCGTGGCAGCACTCGAGGCGGCAGAGAGAGCTACCCAAAATCACTCACGCTCGAGTAGTGAGCGTGGCTCTAGGGGCCGGTCATCCCCAGCACAAACCCCACGTTTGGGAGGGAATTCCTCGGCGGCTGCTTGGCGCACCACCTGATAGCCCCGTAGTGAATCCCCTTAATGGACCACCAAGTGGAACATTCATCGCGGGATCGTTGTCGGCGGTTCCGGCCCTTGGTGTAGGAGCCGGCGCGGGGGCGCAGGGGAATAATGTTACCCTGCACTACGGTAGGAGTGGGGCCCTGCCTACGGTGCTGCCGCAACCTACATTGGCCACTTGGCCCAGCAGCGCCCCGGCGCCACCCTTGTATGATAGCCGATCGCGGTCTCGCCGCGCTGCGAATGGGGCGTCCTATCATGCGCCTGGACCCCTTGGGGCTAGCCCCTTCGGCCATGCCTCGCCAATGGCTGGGCCACTATACTTTTCGTCCGAGGGTGGTAAAAAGCATCCGAGGCGTAAATTACGAGGTCTTATCTTACTACCTAGATCCGAGGCGTGAGATCCAAGGCCGTAATCATTACGACGTAGGATGATAGGTAGTAATTTTACTAGCCGTAAGTAAAAGTAACGTTACGACTGCACATCTTTGGTAGTACATTACCGACAGAGTAAATTACCGCGACGGGTCTTGGTTGGTAATCTACCACCTGTAGATTAGGTGCCAGTGATCCGATGCTGTAAGATACGTTTCAGTAAGTTACTTCGGGGATCTTTGCCTGTACACGGCCAGATGGATAATTATATTGTAATGGAGAAGTGGGAGAACGTGCGTGTCTATTAGCAAATGCAGCGAAATATAAAAATGTAGTTATCAGCCTTTTTCGCCTATTCAGCAGTTGTCGTTGTCGGCCGTTGTCAGTAAGCGGCTATAGATTATGTGTGCTGGGGCCGGTGAAAAGACGCTAGCAAAGTTCGTCTGAATGGCGTCCAATAGAGGGGATTTTATTCTTAGTGGATTGTTGGACGAGGAGAAGGCGAGGTTGCTGGCGGAGAATGCGAAAGAGCAGAGGGAAGCAGCGGAAGCCGTGCGTGGAAGATGAGGTAACGGGATGGAGTGTGGGCCCTGGCTTCTGGTTATGAAATGATGGCGGTTGCAGGCCAGCCGTGCTCGCTGGTAATGGGTGCGTGGTGTTGAAATCCAAGTTCTGCGCATATTCTGTTCTTTGGTCAATGATTGAAGGGATGTCACCTTATTTTATTTTTGTGCATCTGCGTCCCGTCGTGACTGCCTCGTCATGGACGCCCAGGCGTAGAAGTTCGAGCGAGGGAATGATTTTTCAAACGCCTGGATATGTTATGATAGTACGAATAAATGGTAATGGGTAGAGGCGGCCAAAATTTTGTTGGAAGTGTGCCAACGCCGCACATACGACTTGAACAACCCTAGGTATCTTAGGAAAAGGAAGCACGGATACGTCGGAGTGGAGAAAGAGGAAGACGATGACGATGGTGAAGACGGAGAGGTTTACGATGGAGGCCTTGAGAATGGGGAGACATTGAAGCAGGATAGCAGGCTAGCGGTGAGTGGCCCGTCATGAATTACATTGTGGTTGCAGTTGTTAGCGACGTGTGTTGATTGCTTCTTGCCGCGGGTAATCGCTAGCGTGCATAACCTTCTTTTTTCAACAGGTGTTCTGGTGCATTGACTGCCGCAAAGCAATTAATGGGACTGATTATGTGCCTATCATGCCGTTTGGGAATCATACATTGCCAACATTTCGTGTTTAGAAGGCGCGCCTTCAGAAGCATATTCAGCACCGCACGAACCAGGTGCTGAAGGCGTGCTTGGAGAGGAAGGGGTATAAAGTGCGCATGACCGCATCGAAGAAGAAGAAGCAGCAGGAATCGGGCAAGACCATGATAACCGAGCCAGCATTGGCTTTCGTGCATGCAGTACATGGTGCGGCGCAGGCAGTGAATGCTGCATCGATTGCAGCGGTGCAGGGCGCGGGTCCTGATGTGTGGGCGTTGGCGAAGCAGATTCACGATGCTGTCATGGCCACGTTGTCAAGCCTAAGACTGGGTGTTTGTTCCAGTCAGGTGCCTCGCCCGGAGGAAGCTTTTCTGCTGTAAGCAGAGGTGCGGCATCAAGCATTTGCAATTGCCATGAGAGCAGTGGAGATGTCTGCGGCATGAAGCATTTGCAATCGCCATGAGAGCAGTGGAGATGTCTGCGGGCCGGGGAGATCGGCAGACAATTGCAGGAGGACATTGTGCGGTACGCTTGTAGGGTGGGAGCTGTGTTGTTCCGCTCGCTAATGGACATGTGCCCCTGTAACCTCTTCCAGGCTACTATCTGCTATCCACCTCTTCAGGCTTGAAAGGTAAATTGCTGTACGGTTCACGATTGGCATGGCTTGACATGCACGCGTCCTTGACTGTGGTCTGCATGGGTTTGGGGTTTAGCGGTTTACATCAGACTCTGCTGTGTATCTGCTTAATCAGCCGACGTGTCACATGGGGACAGCAACGGCGCCGGGATGCAGCCCGGTGTGAATGCGAGTAAGGTACGCGCTGTCCTGCATGGCGGATGGGGCGTGGAAGCCACGACCCACGTTTTGTGTGTGCACGGGGGGCTAGGGGGCAAGTCGTTGTGTTGCTGCCATCCATATGGCCATGGATATGCGGGAAGCTTTCCCTGTACCCATACTTAATTATGCATGGACTGGTTGTGACAGCCAAGGGTTTAGCTGTCTTGGGTTTGCTGAGTGATCATGGCAGTCTGCTAGGCTGATGCTAGAACAGCCATAGCGCGGTTACTGCTATGTCTTGCCCGTGCAAACTGATGCTGCAACCATGCGTGGAGTGCGAATCGTCCCGTGAGGAGAAGGAGGAGGCGGGGCCGGTGCACCCATGGGCAGGGCCGGAGAAGAAGGACGCGGAGCACCCAGTGTGGGAGAAGGAGAAGGCGGGGAAGCACTGAAGCTCCACCCCATGTCAGGCCTCTAGTATAGGTGCCAGTTAACTAAACCCATGCACGTGCAGGTTGTAGCTCAGAATGTATTTAAAATCATATGCCCCTTTTCAGGTAAATGTGTAACAGTGACTCCCAACGGATATATGTTCCTAATTTATTAAATTCTTACTGAATAATCCATTTCTGGCCTTGCTTTGCTTTGCATGCATCACCACAAAACATCAAATTTATTACAATATGTGTGCTAGCTCTATACGGTGGAATAACACAGACATGTCTACCAGATGGCAACACGGCCATCTGTATGCTAGGGTGAGCACACTATGTGAATGTGCAGGGCCAGCCCACAGCAGCTGTGCCCCTGCTCTACCCCCTTTTGCCAGGGTGGGCGGGTGGGAGGCAAAAGAAACAACCTGCTTCCCTAGAATGGAAGCCCACCTTTTATAGCAACCACCTCTCCAGCCAACCCCTACCTGGGTGGCTGGAGTACGGGTGCCAGCACAAAAAATATTTTTTCTAAAATTATTTTTTCTTTTGGTGCTATACGGCGTTGCATTCTCCGCTCAGCAGGTTAGTCATAGATAAAATGAGCATAGCTCACCAAATCCATTTCTGGCCTTGCTTTGCTTTGCATGCATCACCACAAAACATCAAATTTATTACAATATGTGTGCTAGCTCTATACGGTGGAATAACACAGACATGTCTACCAGATGGCAACACGGCCATCTGTATGCTAGGGTGAGCACACTATGTGAATGTGCAGGGCCAGCCCACAGCAGCTGTGCCCCTGCTCTACCCACATCTCCTTACATGGCTAACAGCCGAAAATACGTAGGACATGCAAATCGGATTTCTTTGAAAAGAGTTTCTCGAAGTGAGGCGGGGAATAAGGCCGCTCACGGGAGCCGCCTGGATGGTCGGCTGAACCGGGCGGGTTTGGCAGATGTAACCGGATTTGGCTAATGGCTGGCGACCTGGAATTGTTAGTAGGGGCAGTGGCCCTATTGTGCTACAATCTCGAAACAATCTTATGCTTAAAGTTTGACAGGGCCGGGTTTGTTGAACCGGTTTGTTGAATGATAATTAGAACCTTTCGGAAAGGGTATTTGATTGGTTGTTGTTTTTGTGGTACGGTAGGTGTCGCTACATTCTCAGGTTGGCGTGTTAAGTTAAGCTCGGTTGCTGATGTCAGCCCCGTGCTAGGGCAGTTTGACTACTTTGGCGGCGTAGTGACATTGTTGTGGTCTTTTTTCTTGTAAACGTTGGCTGAGCGCCGACGGCTGAGGCTATGGCGGTACAAGAAGTGCCTCACCAGCCTTGCGCTCAGCATGGGTGCGGGGCTAAAATTTGTTAACCAAATTTCCGGCATCCATGATCCCTGGCTGCTTAAGGCGGTTGGGATTCATGGCTGCCACTGGCCCGGAATTAATGTCCGGGTGATCGGGGTTTAAATGCGAAGCGGGGGCTGATGCATTATTTAATGGCTGGTTTGTTTGAAAGAAACGGCCAGCTGGCCGGGTTGGGCAAGGGCTAGCTTGCTTGATGGTTCCGTACCTGGGGATGCTTGCGCCTCGGGTTGGGCTGTCGGCAGGCTGGCCTGCCTTTGAGTTGTCTCGTACCTGGAAATGCTTGCATTCCGGGTTGGGCTTGGCTTGAGGGCCGCCGCGGCTCGGGGGGTAAAAAATTTAAGTCACCGTTGTGGGACACGGAGCCTCGGCGCAGGAGGCAAGGGCTGAAAGCCAACTTGATTTCGTAATCAGTGGTATTTCCACTTTTTTGTACGGAAGGAGTGTTTATGTGCTCGGCACTAGGTTGGTTGCTCTTCAAAAAAGTTGTAAACTGGGCGTCGGCTGGAATCAGCGGCGCCAGTCAGCAGCTTTTGCTTTGACTTTGTGTTCCGCGACAGCACCCCTTAGCGGACCAGAGAAGAGGTCGGCAACGAGGTCAGCGGGGGCCCCCGAGTGGGGTCAAAAATGCGAGCTGTGTCGATTGACAGTGCATGAATTTTTGTGCATTCACAGTCGCTGGGAATTAAATCTGTTTTCTGGCAACGGAGAGCGCCCATCGCGACAGGACAGCTTTTGACGGGAAAGGAAATGGTGCTTCTTTAGCGGACCGGAGGGCCAGGAAGGGGAGGTTGGGTAATCGCGAGCCATGCCTAAGGAGTTCTTAATAGCGGTTCTGTAACCGCTACCTGTCTGTATGCATCTACTTATTGTTTTAACAAAGATGCTGGTGACTATGGTGAGCAAACGGGTGTATGAATCGGATTTCTTTGAAAAGAGTTTCTCGAAGTGAGGCGGGGAATAAGGCCGCTCACGGGAGCCGCCTGGATGGTCGGCTGAACCGGGCGGGTTTGGCAGATGTAACCGGATTTGGCTAATGGCTGGCGACCTGGAATTGTTAGTAGGGGCAGTGGCCCTATTGTGCTACAATCTCGAAACAATCTTATGCTTAAAGTTTGACTGATTGCATTACCGAAAGAGGCAACATTCGTTTCCCTTGAAAATTCAAGTACAACGGACGGCGCGCAAATTTCAGCGTACGGACTGATCCAGGACCGGATCGACCAAACCCGATCTGCCCAAATCTGCCCAAATCTTTCACTTCACGAGTCACTACCGGATCTGTACGGCACCTGCGGGCCGACTTCCTGATTCCGTGGACTCCGAGCATAGAACATTTTTTTCTGAGACGGCAGGCTTAGTCTTTAAATTAGACCAACCTCGGGCAGTGTTCGATGGCATGGAAGCTCTTGCTGTCGTTTAAACGGCGCTGTCAATCAAGTCTGTTGGTTTTTAATTTTGACAGGACTCGCCCAGCATGTTTTCCGCATGTTTTTAGCTCCAGGAGTTATAACAGCTGTAATATCACCAGTGGAATGCGGGAGGGGAGGTCGGGCTTAAGGAAAACTTTCTTTCGTTGTCATGCCACCATTCAAGCTCCGTGGTTACATGCACGACAGTGTAAGGCCCCTTCAAGAGAAGTTTCTGCGATCATAGACCGATAGTGCGCCACCGGTAGTGGTAGAGAAATTTCATGCGTTTCTTGGAACGCCTATAGGCTTAATGACGGCTAGGCAAACGAGCTACTATCTCGCCCCGGCTAATCTATGAAACGTAAGTGTGCCGCCTTTCCCGTGCGCAAGTGTGGGGATCTCAGCGGGTCATTCGTTGTCACGTTTACGAAGCGTCTACCCATGTGTTCCATGGCAAACGCGGTGTGCCTGGCATCCGCAATGTGCTCTGAGCATGGGTGTGTTCGGCATTGGTCTCGGCCGCAGCTTGTCAGGCCCTGGGTCGCGATGCACGAAGCACGGTGTGTGTGTGTGTGTGTGCGCGCGTGTGTATGACTCTTTGTGTCCGTAGCCAGTGTTGCCGCTTTAGTTCTGATGTATGACTTGCATCGCAGCACTTTGATATCAACACGGCTCACATTACCAGATTACTAGCAACACTGGTTACATGTTGCAAACTGCAGTGGTATACAAATAATATTACAAATGCAAATAATCTGTACATAATATACAAAAGAGATGTCAATAATCTGCATTGAAGAAGATGCAGGTGTTTGACTGTGCATGGAGGCAAGAGCTGCTTGTTGATAGCAGCCACCGCCATGGGCTATGTTGTGTCACTTTCACATATATTTGCCCATCGTCGTTTTCTTCAGCGCTGTAGTGCATGATGGCAGTGCCACAACAATCCATGCCAATGATTTGTCATGATGGGGGGAAAGGATGACAATTCTACCTGGCTGTTTGACACGTGCATGCTTGACTCGCTCACCCAGCCACTCCCTCCCTCACGCACCCACGCAAGCAAGCACACCCACATCCACACTGTCCCACGCACCCAAGCACGCACACCCACCCACCCAGACAGCCAGACACACACACATGTCTCTCTCTGTCTCTCTCTCTCTCTCTCTCTCTCTCTCTCTCTCTCTCTCTCTCTCTCTCTCTCTCTCTCTCTCTCTCTCTCTCTCTCTCTCCCCTCCACCCACCCACCCACCCACCCACCCACCCACCCACCCACCACCCACCCACCCACCCACCCACCCACCCACCCACCCACCCACCCACCCACCCACCCACCCACCCACCCACCCACCCACCCACCCACCCACCCGCCCGCCCGCCCGCCCGCCCGCCCGCCCACCCACCCACCCACCCACCCACCCACCCACCCACCCACCCACCCACCCACCCACCCACCCACCCACCCACCCACCTGCACCCACCCACCCACCTGCACCCACCCACCCACCTGCACCCACCCACCCACCCACCCACCCACCCACCCGCCCGCCCGCCCGCCCGCCCGCCCACCCACCCACCCACCCACCCACCCACCCACCTGCACCCACCCACCCACCTGCACCCACCCACCCACCTGCACCCACCCACCCACCTGCACCCACCCACCCACCCACCCACCCACCCACCCACCCACCCACCCACCCACCCACCCACCCATCCATCAAACATGCATGCACGTCTAGTGTCTCTCCATTTGAGCACCTGTCCTTACACCCCCGCAGTGGCAGCCAAGCGAGGAAGCAACCAAGGGACCAAGCGAACCCCCCAACTGCCCGACATCACCGGAATGTACCGTCCGGAATGTTCGTATGGCGCGTTAATTGCACAAATACCTGCCCCACATTTTCTTCAACGCTATATAATGCATTATCGCAGTGCCACAACAATCTGGGCTCTGAGATATTGAATCATACGGGGGGGGAAGATGACAGGCATACCTGGATGTTTCACACGTGCATGCCTGAACGGCACATGGATTATGAAACAAATTGAAAGCACGGGCGCACAACATCAACCAATATCATAACTTATTTTACTGTACAAGGTAAGGTTCATTGGTACCACATGCATTACTGGACAACTTGGGAGTTGGGTTTGATATGGCCTGCAGGCAATCTATTGTGAAAACTGCAAGGCATGCTGGTATGGCTACTAAGTGGAACACCATGAATGGAATCCCTAGGAACACCAAGCCTAGTAATGTAAATTACAGGTGGCACAACTGGCACACACCACATCGTGGCAAATATAAGCCTGGACTGCAACAGATGATGGCATTTTCCTGTTATGGCATGGTCGATCGGAGGGAATTTTCAACTGTTAATGCCGATGGACAATGTGAAAGTTATTCCACATAGGGCGGCCCGGCACTCAGCTGCTAACGTCTAGCTGACAACAAGCTTCACGGCCGAATCAGGGATGCAGCGTCCACTATTAAACCAAGGCATATGAAAAAAAATTCCTGCACAACGTCGGCTTACCGATGGTTGTGGTTAGCATGCGTGAACAAGAAGATTGTGTGGTTTGTACGCCAGTCTGATCCGGCGACATGGCAGTGGCTGCCGGCCAGCACATGCGCATGCCATTCGACATGCTGAATGGGGGGCTGTGCGTTAAAATCAAAATGAACATGACAAACATCTCATGTAAGAAATTTATATACAGCTTTCTGTCTCAAGCCAAAAAAGGGTGTGTCGTCATGCAATATATCAGTCCTGCCAGCCATAAACCTTAACTCCTAATCTGGAATTCACAATTGGCTTGTTTGAATCACACGCATAAACAAAGTAGTCGACACATGTCTACGGAAGCGGCATTTTGAACGTGAGATTGGATTGATTTGCCGTTTGGTTTGTAAGTTTCCCAGACTGCCATCGCTAGCAAATATACCATGGCTAGCAGGTGCTGAGGTGCATTTTTTTGCTTAGGCAAGAACGGGACCATTTTTCTTTAGTCTAGCGCAAAAAAGGCTAAGCATGGGCGGGTCGACATGGCGTCGCATGGGCCGTGAGGCCGGACTTGAACGGACGATAGTGTTGTACTAGGTCAGGCTGAAAATGATTCCACCGTTTTCCTTTTCTGATTCCACCGTTTTTCCTTTCCGATTCCTTGGATGAAATCTGGCCGAATCAGACAGAATAGTTCCTGCGGTGCCAAAAGGGCGGTTACGAAAATGTGTGGCTGGAGTTTGTGCGAAGGGTAACTACTTTGACTGGTGCGCACTTGAAACTAGTCGGCATTGCTAGATGCCGCGGGGGTACACTCCAACTTGAAAGCCGGACGTCTTGGGGGTCAAGGCTTGGCTTTCGGTAATGCAATCGGGGCCGGGTTTGTTGAACCGGTTTGTTGAATGATAATTAGAACCTTTCGGAAAGGGTATTTGATTGGTTGTTGTTTTTGTGGTACGGTAGGTGTCGCTACATTCTCAGGTTGGCGTGTTAAGTTAAGCTCGGTTGCTGATGTCAGCCCCGTGCTAGGGCAGTTTGACTACTTTGGCGGCGTAGTGACATTGTTGTGGTCTTTTTTCTTGTCCCACCCACCCACCCTCTTTGGTGGCCTGGTCTGCGCGGGTAATCGCGAGCCATGCCTAAGGAGTTCTTAATAGCGGTTCTGTAACCGCTACCTGTCTGTATGCATCTACTTATTGTTTTTGCTGGTGACTATGGTGAGCAAACGGGTGTATGAAAAAGAAAACTTAAACTACCTAGCTATGGGGGTACTTTGTCCCAACCCAGGTTCACCCTCGGGTTAGTTAAGCCATTTCCCCCCTGACCTCCCACACAAGGGTGAGGTCAGTTGATAGCTAAAAGACGAGAGATAAAGACAGGAGGACGTCAAAACTCGACGCCACCGAAGTGGCGCCGGAAAGCCGCTGGGTCAAAACCCAGGGCCTGAGCCCAGAGGGCGGGTGGGATGTCGCGCCCCAGGAGGCTGCGGTGGAGGCCAATGTAGCGCGTGACCGAGAGGGCCGAAGCCCACCGGCCGCGCAGCTGGATGGCCTCCGGCGACTCGCCAGCGATGGCGTCGTGCGTCGCCCCCCCATGCCGGAGGCTGTGAAAAGAAAACATCCCTGGGATGCCATGCGGGCCTGCACAGCCTCCCACTGCTGCCTAGCCTGGCTGTACGTTAAGCCCGAAAGAGGAGTGCATCCGGGGGCTGGCCAGCCGTCAGACGTCGCAGGAGCCACAAAGAAAGTGGATCCCGGACGAGGACGTGCTGGGCCGCCCCCTGCGCAGTTTTGGGGTTGCGCAGCACAAGGGCACCGACCATGGGCCCTGGCTCGAGAAGGGGGTGGCCGGGATGAGCCACATCCCGAACCCGCAGCCCTAGCGCCTCGCTAATGCGTAAATACTGCTGGAAAGCAATAATAATCAACGCACTCAAATGCACCTGTCGACGTGAAACTAGCAACAGGGCAGTGAAATAGCAAAGGCGCCAGGGCATAGGCGGAGGGCTGACAGCCGGAACAAGCCGCTGCCAACCTGCTAGCAGGCGGTCCGCCAGTACCCAATTCCGAACAATGTCGGGGTAGTACAGGTGCAGACAGGCCTTGGCATGCTGGCATAAGGTACGCCCCCGCCCGCCTCTGGCATGGTAGACAGCAGAAATCCACTCACAGAAAATGGCTTCGCGTCAGCTGGGTCGACAGGGCCAGGTGGCGCCCACGCCACGTAGACAGCCGCCGCACGCCGGTACGCTGGCAAGGTAGACACAGGGTTGACTGTGCCCTCCAAAAGTGCCAAGTCCCGAGGGCGTCGCGCCCCCTCAGGCCCAGGGTTGGGATGCACGTCACCACACCGGGTCAAGTCAGGAACCCAAGCGCCACGCCGACTGGCCTTGTCAGCTGGGTTGTGGTCGGTAGCCACCCAGACCCAGTGGCTCTGCATGTCGCCAGCCAGTGACAGAGCGCAGTAGCGCCGAACCAGCTGGTTGAGGCGGTAGGAAGACGACCGCCCTCTGACAAACGCCCCCACCACAGCACTGGAGTCTACGAGCCGGACGACTCGCTTACCCCGACACGCCTTGGTCCGGCACGACCACTCGACCCCCTGTGTCGCAGCAATCGCCTCCTTGACGTTGATGTGGTTAGGCTGCCCCCGCCACCGGTAGGACAGTGCCGTACGCCAGTGGCCACTATCCAGCAGGCTGTAGTCCCCCTCCTCCATGCGCTCCAGGTCCCAGTCCTCCCCAGACGTTAAAGCTGTCGTCCGCCACCCCCGCGCTTCGCGCCGGGTCGCCAGCCGGGCACAATCGGCCCCAGGCAGGTCCCTGTAGACCACCCCACCGCCGGAGCCGCTCGCATCACTTGCGACGACCCGGTCAGAAAGGGGCCGGGCCCTGGCCGCCCTCAAAAAGGGGGCCAGGTCGATCGCCGCCTGAAGCTCCTGGCGGGCCCCCGCAGGGAGGCGCCAGCGGCGCCCAGGCAGGGAGGCATTCATGGCTGCTAGCAGCCGGTACGTCTCAGACCACACCGAAAGCATGGGGCGGCACAGCAGATGCATCCACACCCACTTCCCAAGCACAGAACTAAGTTCGCGGTAGTATGTAAACCCGCGATCTAAGATTCTATGAGTAGCGCGATAACTGCCACCACACGCTCAGGAACAGGCACCACGTCACCATCCTTTGGTGAATGACCCCCACCGCCTGCACACCAGTCTGCTCTGCTGTCGCCCGTACCACCTTGTCAGACTTCTGCACCAGCCCAACAGCGGCGTAGGCAGCCTGAACACGATCTAGCTGCTGATTCACCCCATCCACCGACGCACAGTGGGTGAAATGGAGGTCATCGATCGTCACAGCATGCATACCTTCCAGATCCTGCCGAGATTCGAAGCACGGCGAGGGCGCCAAGGGCGCAGCAGGGTCCTCCTCCAGCCTCAGCCGGACGGTCTCCCCCGCCTCGTTGGCCTCCGCCACCAGGATCAGCGCGGACATGTTGATGCTCAGCCCACGACTAGCCTCCAACGGCGGCTTGGGGCCACAGCGGTACAACACAGACTGATGCACACACTGGGCCACGCGACGGCCAGCTTGTTGCCCATTGGCCAGCACAACATCCACGGCCACACCTTCCGACGAGCCCCACTCAGGCCCACCAGATCCGACCACACCGGCATCCACGCACAGTACCGCCGCATCCAAACTGGCAGGCGGAGTCTGTTGTAGTACGAATCCAAATCTGATACGCCCCCAAAAACATCCTCCCCAGCGCGCGTGGGCAAATCGCAAATCACGCCAAGGTGTGGTAAAAAAGCGGGCATAGGATCTGGTAGTGGCATGTTGCCACGCCGGTTGTCCACAATCAGCCGTATACGGCCGTCGGGCTTTCCGACCCCAAAAGTACCGTTCACCATAGGCGGCTCCTCCTCAAAAAATCCACCCAAAATCCCCCTCTCCACACACACCGTGCAAACCCGCGCGAACTCCTCCATGCTACACCCCCGCGAGATCCGCATCGACTTCTGCAAGATCCGCTCTGCTGGGCTCAGCGTCCGTACCATCCTACTCTCATCATTCAAAATTGCTCCCCAAGAGGGGGGTAGTAAGTTCAGCACATCCACTTGGCCACCTTCCCCCGGACCAGGCAAGCCAAGCGTGCGGCCACTAACGGTTCGTAAGGGGCTCCTTCAGCATATTCACCCCCATCCACTACAGATCCTGCCATTGCCGCTACGGAACCACCGTTCCGGCGGACAAAGGACCTGCAAGCATCATCGATCCCATCTAGGGCCGCCTGCTGCAGAGGCCCGGGCACACGGGCTGAATCTACAGCAGGCGGGTCTCGCCCCCCCCCCCATCCAGTTTAACGCCCTAACCGTCTGACAGGCTAGTGTGCGAGCATTAAAAGCCCGACTCATCCTATCGCGCCTACGGCCTGAGCGTACCTGCTGCCACCAGTCACGAGGTGGCAGGGGTGCTGGAAGAGGTAGTGGAAGAAGGCACCGCTCCCTCACTTGTTGTTGTTGGACGGGCCGCCCTGCCCCTTCTTGCCGGGACCCTGCTCCAGCTTGTGCTGCAGCTTCCCCATGCTCATCGCCGCCCGCACCGCCGGAGACGCCAGCATTGCTCCACCCTCCTGGAATGGCAGCATTGCCGACGGAGTCCCCTTCCACCCGTCGACCCCACATCCACCAGCTGGCATGCCGTGATCAGCTTTGCCAGGTACTCGGCTGCTGCCAGCTCCAGAATTACTTCGGAGCGTGGCGTGGCCCAGTAGCCAAATTCTGTCACCATCGTGTCCAGAATTCCTGCCATCTGCAGGAGCAGCATCCGCCTCTCCCCGCTGGCTGAGCTGCCGTGCATCGTCAGCATTAACGATGCACGGATGGACTTCCCCCCCACGCTCTCCGCGTAGTCCAGCATTCCCGGCAGCACCGCCTCCAGCATGTTGCTCACCAGGACCGGCACTGCATGCCCACTCAGCGCCACCCCCTTCGTGCGCGCCAGCCTGCCAGCAGTCGTCGCTGCGGCTGGGCTTGCAGCTGCTGGAGTCTTTGCCTGGTCCAGCAGCTTCGACATGGCCGATATTAGGTCGCCAATATCTCCGCCAGTGCGGGCGTTGCCCGGCCGGGATGGAAGCCCTCCAGCTGGCGTTGCATAGCCCGTCTCGGTCCCCAGCAGCCGACCTATGTTTCGGTCCAGGTCCGCCACAGCCTGGTCGATCGCCCCAGGAGCGCCATCGTCCTCCCCAGCGCCCGCTCCACCATGCCCCGCCCCTCCGCTTCCACCTGCCGAAGGGGGAACACCCCCGTTCCCACCGCACCTGCTGACACTGGTGGGTCCGGCTCTGCAATAGCCTCCCCCAGTTGCGCTGCTAGCACATCGGCCAGGGCCTCCTCCCCATCCCAGTCGCTGACAAACCCCCTTTCCTCCAGGACGTCCATGACGTTCTTGGCACGCCCCGGAGTGAGCTTCTGGATCCGCTCTAGCCAGTTCCCCTCCCCTAGGATCTTCTGGACCGCAGTGGCGGCCTCCTTTGGGGTGCATCCCTCCTTGGCTGCTTGCTTGAGTTTCGCTAGGAAATTCCGGTCTGGGGCTGTCACTGTGGTCATGGTAGGTTATACTGCTTGATGTGTTATCTTGCGTTTTGTTTTTTGTGTTGTGGTCACGTGAGGTTCTCAGGCAAAAGAAACAACCTGCTTTATGACACTTGAGCTCCCAAGAAAACCAGCATTTGATTGAAAACAATGAGTAGAGCCCCTGCCAAAGGCAGGTTTAAGTAGTCATCTCGTCTCCCTCGCATGCAGGAGCAAGAGCCCCCCAAGGGTGGGATGGGTGGGAAGAAACAATTACGGGTCACAACCCGCCGCCGACCATGCTTATCAAGCCTACCGTCAAAATGGAAAACGGCAAAACCAGAAATATCCTAAGGCTGACAATTTAATAATTCAGCCAGCCAGCTCATCTGTCTCACGTCTGAGCTGTCAGGCCATGTGTACTCTTCGAATGCAACCCTGAACACACTACCCAACCAAGCAGCACACCAATCAATTGGTGAGTGCTGGTTACATCAGATTTTATTACAGCTTTTTGACGCAACTTCCGTCAGCATTCAACACATGGCCGGCCGTTCAAACAAACGGCGCCTGACTTACAAAAGGCAAAGCTAGTTGCCAGTAGGATTCCCCGGTAAACAACAAGCCGTCCCCATTCGTCTAACAAGCCTTTCTGCATGTACAGCCACAAGGTTGTGGCGGCCCTTTCTTTCCCGCATGCTGTTTAATAAACTATTTTCAGAGAAATCCGATTATGACACTTGAGCTCCCAAGAAAACCAGCATTTGATTGAAAACAATGAGTAGAGCCCCTGCCAAAGTCAGGTTTAACTAGTCATCTCGTCTCCCTCGCATGCAGGAGCAAGAGCCCCCCGCTCCACCCCAGTCCCTGGCGCCATTACCCTCCTCCCCCGCACTGTCGCCGCTCAGGAAACAAAACTTGATAGGATCACTGTTGCCCCAATAACAGTGAACAAAGAAAAGGAGAAGACCCCCCCCCCTCTTCCGAGCAGCCTCGAGGGTAGCCGCTTCCATAAAAGACCACAAAGTGGGGCGTGTCGCAACATCTCCTTCATGGCGACTCAGCCCGCACAAGGCTATAATAACCCCCTAAGGGGCCCGACAATAAAAGGTTAGCGAATCCGCGGAGCCGCCTCAGCAAAATATTATTCCGGATAAAAACCCAGAAAATTCGCATTCCGACGCCACCAGGGTTTGAACCGCTACCTGCCGGGTGCTGAGCAGGGAGAGACGACAAGGCCAGGCACTGCCACTGTCAGCCGAGACGCCTTTCCGATACTCGGTTCCTTTTGTGGGAATTTTGCAAATATATTTTCTTCCGGAACGCAAGAAATTAGCCGGCCGCGCGTCACCCTTATATCCCTCGCTGGCCCATAACAAAAAAGGGCCGCGCACCAAGCCGAAGGCAGCGCCATGCAGCGCCCTAGGCGGTGGGCCGCTGACTGACTACCAGCGCAGTCTCATGGAATCCAAATTAATCTATTGACCTTCGCACAGTTTCCGCATCAGCTGCGGACTTCTTAGTCGACATGATTGGCTCCGCTGCTGGAATTACCAGCAGCCGGGGCGGGGCGCCCAGCCCACTTTCTATGACCACCGAGACGCTGCCCAGCAAGGTGCCAACCAGAACCACTTGGCACATTGGTAACGCGAAATTTCCGTTCCGTTCAAACCGCCCCTACCTGCCGTGAAGTCGCAAAGCCCGCGACTTCATAGCTGGCAAGGACGGGGTCTTTGCCTAATTTTCTTTAGCCCCGCCGCCATAGCAGCGAGGCCGCTCATACTGCTTCAGTGAGCACATTCAAAGAAACAATTACGGCTCACAACCCGCCGACCATGCTTATCAAGCCTACCGTCAAAATGGAAAACGGCAAAACCAGAAATATCCTAAGGCTGACAATTTAATAATTCAGCCAGCCAGCTCATCTGTCTCACGTCTGAGCTGTCAGGCCATGTGTACTCTTCGAATGCAACCCTGAACACACTACCCAACCAAGCAGCACACCAATCAATTGGTGAGTGCTGGTTACATCAGATTTTATTACAGCTTTTTGACGCAACTTCCGTCAGCATTCAACACATGGCCGGCCGTTCAAACAAACGGCGCCTGACTTACAAAAGGCAAAGCTAGTTGCCAGTAGGATTCCCCGGTAAACAACAAGCCGTCCCCATTCGTCTAACAAGCCTTTCTGCATGTACAGCCACAAGGTTGTGGCGGCCCTTTCTTTCCCGCATGCTGTTTAATGAACTATTTTCAGAGAAATCCGATCCCTAGAATGGAAGCCCACCTTTTATAGCAACCACCTCTCCAGCCAACCCCTACCTGGGTGGCTGGAGTACGGGTGCCAGCACAAAAAATATTTTTTCTAAAATTATTTTTTCTTTTGGTGCTATACGGCGTTGCATTCTCCGCTCAGCAGGTAAGTCATAGATAAAATGAGCATAGCTCACCAAATTTATTAAATTCTTACTGAATAATTGTTGTCTTTATGAACCCATGAAGAGCAAAGCCCGGTGGGGAGTACATGTAACGCATTACCACGAGAAGGGGTCCCCACACCGCATTTCTTCGCTCTCTGTTCCTATGCAGAACAAGAAGAGGTGGAAGATCAATGTCCCGGCTCACACGCCAGCCCATGTGGGTAAGCCCCCTCCCCCAAAGCGGAAGGGGCGCTTTGGGGAGAAGTGTAGTTAGTATTTTGTAGACTAGATAGCTTAGAGTTAGCTTATTTCGATGTCGCGGCTTGACCCACCTCTACCCATTCAGCAAGGAATATGCATGTGCTGCATGATCTCCCAACGGAGGCATGTTATAATTTTATTTGATTCTTTGATGTAGTGTCTTGGGGCATGATGCAGATGAGATTTGTAACTTCCGTATAATTATGTTTCTAAAGAGATTAGCATAGTACTCTAAACATGCCCATGCGCATGACACGCAAGTACTAACTTACTTACACCAGACCTGGCAATAAACAAGCATTGATGGGATGGACCCAGCGATACATAATGGGCGTGCATGCATAAAAAATATACACTATGCATGGCCCAATGGGCATGCATTCAAATAATTACAAATGAAGGCCGACATGAGAGCACTGAAGCTAAACCAGACCGGGCCACAATTAACCCTCCAGCACCAAAGTTCCACTGCATGATGTAAGACAAGCCTGACATCCATCCATCCATCCATCCATCCATCCATCCATCCATCCATCCATCCATCCATCCATCCATCCATCCATCCATCCATCCATCCATCCATCCATCCATCCATCCATCCATCCATCCATCCATCCATCCATCCATCCATCCATCCATCCATCCATCCATCCATCCATCCATCCATCCATCCATCCATCCATCCATCCATCCATCCATCCATCCATCCATCCATCCATCCATCCATCCATCCATCCATCCATCCATCCATCCATCCATCCATCCATCCATCCATCCATCCATCCATCCATCCATCCATCCATCCATCCATCCATCCATCCATCCATCCATCCATCCATCCATCCATCCATCCATCCATCCATCCATCCATCCATCCATCCATCCATCCATCCATCCATCCATCCATCCATCCATCCATCCATCCATCCATCCATCCATCCATCCATCCATCCATCCATCCATCCATCCATCCATCCATCCATCCATCCATCCATCCATCCATCCATCCATCCATCCATCCATCCATCCATCCATCCATCCATCCATCCATCCATCCATCCATCCATCCATCCATCCATCCATCCATCCATCCATCCATCCATCCATCCATCCATCCATCCATCCATCCATCCATCCATCCATCCATCCATCCATCCATCCATCCATCCATCCATCCATCCATCCATCCATCCATCCATCCATCCATCCATCCATCCATCCATCCATCCATCCATCCATCCATCCATCCATCCATCCATCCATCCATCCATCCATCCGGCATCCATCCATCCATCCATCCATCCATCCATCCATCCATCCATCCATCCATCCATCCATCCATCCATCCATCCATCCATCCATCCATCCATCCATCCATCCATCCATCCATCCATCCATCCATCCATCCATCCATTGATCGGGGTATAGTCCTAGTACAGCCATGCTACGTCCTGGCTATGATGAGATTACTTGCCCACGCTCCTAGTGTTATCATGCCATGCTCACATGGGTTGTCACGTCCGTGATCATTTACGTCCGTGCACTCAAGAAGTTACGCGGTTGCCGTAATCGGAATCGTTACCGACGTTTGGTTGGTTCCGATTCAGTAGGCCGCAGGCTTTGTTCCTTGGGCACCTGTGGAGCGCCGCGCCGGAAAGGCCTGAATTTCTAGAGTGACAGTCTTAGGTGACCTGACTTAGGTTCAGGCACAAGACTTTGGGGCGCAAAGCCTTGGTGGTGGCTTGCGCAATATTCCGGTGCGTGACATTTGGCAGTTACGAATCTTTTGTATTGTCCAGACGGAATGATGTTCAGTCCATCGGACAAAGTTAGATACGCAGATCGTAGTGTGCGGTGTGCTGGCTCGCACGTGGCTGTCGAACAGACTTGCTAAGCATTTTGCTGGCAGTCTAACTGCACGTCAGGCGGCTTGCTGGCAAATGCGACAGCGCATGGATGCCGGGATTTTTGGAGGTATTTAGGAGCACGGCAGCGGCCATGGTGGTCGTTGTTCGCTCGTTACTCTCCCTCACAACTTGGTGTTGTCGTCAAGGGGTTTAATAGTGGAACAATCCGGAGCAGCCCCCGAGAGTGGTTGCAATGAGTAATTGTCATGAGATTGGTTGACGGAAGTGATAACTGTTTGGTTTCGTCAAGATGATGTGTGTATTGTGGGCGAGACTCGGGAAGGAACCCGGTCGTCGTTGGCCAGTGAGCCATAGCTGGGGTAAGCGGGATAGGTAGACAGGATAGGGGGCGCTAAAGGACACTGCCAGCCGTAAGCCAAGCGGAGCAGTGTGGCGTCACCCGAGGCCTGCTAGGTTATCAAGAACCGCTTAGCCTTATTTGGACAGTGACGCACAAGTACGACATTATGCGACTAGACAACACTTGTATTCTTGTCGATGTCTTTTGAAATTAAATGTGAATGGTTTGGTTGCTTTCCAAATATATAAAGCATCATGGTTTTATTCTACACCTGGCTGGCTACGGAATTGCCTGTCATGAGGTCGGCGGCCAAGTATGTCCGTGACCTGCATCTCACACTGGATTTTAACGAGCGAACAACCCTTGGCGGGTTCAGTTCGGCCAGCCTGAGCCGGAGATATACCCAAGCTGCTTGCAGTATCAAGCACTTGGAAGAGGATTAATAAATTATCCTTTAAAAAGCTATGAAGAGGATTCGGCTTATCCTTGAAAAAGCCATGAAGAGGATTATGCTTATCCTTGAAAAAGCACTGAAGAGGTTATTGCTTAGCCTATTTGAAAAGCATGTGTGGTCCTGCCGTGGGATTTTTTTTTTCCTATGTGATCCTCTTTTTGACTTTTTGGCTCTTCATTTTTTCGAGCTAAAAAGTGGGGGGGAATATAGTGGATCACACACAAGAGTACTCTATTGCTATGGATATGCCTTCCAAGTGATAGGCTAGGATATAATGGCACGTAAACGCGACAGCTGTCACGTCCGTGATCATTTACGTCCGTGCACTCAAGAAGTTACGCGGTTGCCGTAATCGGAATCGTTACCGACGTTTGGTTGGTTCCGATTCAGTAGGCCGCAGGCTTTGTTCCTTGGGCACCTGTGGAGCGCCGCGCCGGAAAGGCCTGAATTTCTAGAGTGACAGTCTTAGGTGACCTGACTTAGGTTCAGGCACAAGACTTTGGGGCGCAAAGCCTTGGTGGTGGCTTGCGCAATATTCCGGTGCGTGACATTTGGCAGTTACGAATCTTTTGTATTGTCCAGACGGAATGATGTTCAGTCCATCGGACAAAGTTAGATACGCAGATCGTAGTGTGCGGTGTGCTGGCTCGCACGTGGCTGTCGAACAGACTTGCTAAGCATTTTGCTGGCAGTCTAACTGCACGTCAGGCGGCTTGCTGGCAAATGCGACAGCGCATGGATGCCGGGATTTTTGGAGGTATTTAGGAGCACGGCAGCGGCCATGGTGGTCGTTGTTCGCTCGTTACTCTCCCTCACAACTTGGTGTTGTCGTCAAGGGGTTTAATAGTGGAACAATCCGGAGCAGCCCCCGAGAGTGGTTGCAATGAGTAATTGTCATGAGATTGGTTGACGGAAGTGATAACTGTTTGGTTTCGTCAAGATGATGTGTGTATTGTGGGCGAGACTCGGGAAGGAACCCGGTCGTCGTTGGCCAGTGAGCCATAGCTGGGGTAAGCGGGATAGGTAGACAGGATAGGGGGCGCTAAAGGACACTGCCAGCCGTAAGCCAAGCGGAGCAGTGTGGCGTCACCCGAGGCCTGCTAGGTTATCAAGAACCGCTTAGCCTTATTTGGACAGTGACGCACAAGTACGACATTATGCGACTAGACAACACTTGTATTCTTGTCGATGTCTTTTGAAATTAAATGTGAATGGTTTGGTTGCTTTCCAAATATATAAAGCATCATGGTTTTATTCTACACCTGGCTGGCTACGGAATTGCCTGTCATGAGGTCGGCGGCCAAGTATGTCCGTGACCTGCATCTCACACTGGATTTAATATAGTGGATCACACACAAGAGTACTCTATTGCTATGGATATGCCTTCCAAGTGATAGGCTAGGATATAATGGCACGTAAACGCGACAGGGTCTTATTGCACCCACAGATTGCCGGATCGTTAGCGTGTCCGTTTAGGTAGCGTTCCCGAATGCAGCTGTGGCATGCCTTAGGCATGAAGGAGACTGGGGGTCTCTGCCCTTTCTCCTGTTGTGCACACTCAGGGATTAAAAGCACTTCGGTGCTCCGTGACTCCCCAACGGGAGCACGTGTTTAATTAATTAATGAATGAATGAATCGGGGTTAACTAATGCTCCTTGACTCTCTAATGGGGGCATGAGTTTAACCCCTAAATGGTCTTGCTGCCGATTTTCCGCCAAAAAGTGACTTACAGCCGATTTGTCGGCACCTACTCGGGGGACCAGTTTGCGAGAATACTATTGGGAATTAGGAAACGTTTAGCTGAGAAGAATGAAAGTTTATAAGTTTCTCCAGAACATGATACTAGGGTTTGCTATATTTTGACAAAGTTTAACAGGTGTTCCAGACCGTCAAAGTACAAGGGGTCAGGGTACTTTTTCACGTACAACGTGCATTCCGGAAAACGACGACCTGGCCATGGCGGCTTGCGCCCACGCATGGCATTTACGTTTGCGTTCGAATTTTCTGGCCAAACTTAGGATATTGATTTTATACGTCCTAAAGATCATACAGGCCAATTTTTGGTTCGCGGGAATGCCATTTGATAGGTGTCGGCAGCGTTCTTGCTGGAAAAAACTGCGATCAGGCCGGACGATAGAAACGTTGACAGCAATACCTTTCCGGCGTATTTCAAAGGATATATCGGTTTCTTTGTACTTTTTATGATACATATTAGTCGTAAACGTGCAAGGGTGGCCAGAAATCGCCGAATCCAGCGACCATGCTGCACAACTTTGGTGTGCCGAAATGCGCCATTTTGCGGCCACCGCCTGGGCCAAGGTAACGCCATCCATGCCTGGTAAAGCTTAAGCATCGTTTTCCTATCGATGTTTGACGTTTATATATACGTTCTAGCTTGTGTAGCACATTCTTTTTGCATTATTCATGCTCTTTCTTGACCCTGGCCTGGCCCCTTTCTAAAACACCCTTCTTAGATGCTTCCCTCAGTCAGTTGACCTGCCACAGGGTGATGGTGATAAGTTTTAGAGGCTGTATGGGTTTGAATACCTCCATATATGTTTGTTATACATTTCCCACACACATATTGCATGAGTGTGAGGCAGTTGGCTGGTCTCTGTGGCATCATCAAGCATGTAACCGGTGAGTAGAAGCTTCCCATTGTCAGCATGTGCCACCAGGTGTGCTGGCCATCACCTGGCAAGCTATAGCAGCTTAGGCCTAGTTTATCCTTGCTAGGGCAGGCTGAAATAGGCTTAAAATCACTAGTTTGTTGGTGGCTGCCTCCTAGAATGCATGCCTTGCGTAGGGTATCCGTACCACGTTACCTACGTGCATGGACAAGGTGGCACCTGCACATAGCTGCCATGTAAGGGCAGTGTGATGATGCAGTTATGTTTCCCCATCATTGTGGAAGGGAAATGTATTGTTTGGCATGGTTGGGGGCCATATAAGTAGGTATTAGTAGGTAGTATGCCCACTCCTACCCCCTTGGTTGCTTTTTACCAACGGTACCCCTATGGGCTGTACTGGGTGTAACTGCTGGTATACCCACCCAAATGATGACCCCAATGGCTCAAACTAGTGTTCAGCAACTAATTGTTTATCATCCCTGAAGTGGTAGGTGCCTAGCTCTTACAACATAATTCAAAATGCACATTCTACCTAAAATGAAAACGCTCGTCTTGACCCCCCTGACTTTGACGGCAGTTATACATGGCCTACGATGAATATATGTGAGGTTGTGATATATCATGGCTTAGGGCAACTCATGGACATGCTTGCCCCCCAAGGACAGCCATTGGATATTGCTAGGTTGTACAGGGGCTGGTTTACAAAATAGGTGAGTTACTGCCGCTTTATCGGCAGCATTTCCGCCCATTTAGGGGTTAATAAATGAATTAAGTAGTTAGTTAATAAATCAGGTTGATTTAGATGAGGTCCCTGCTGGTTCCTTGTGGACTGGCCAGCCAGGGAGATATCTTCTTACATGGTCAGGCCCTTGCCGACCATGTAAGAACGAACCTGGTAGGCGACGCAGTGGCCAACATTGGACATACCGCCATATGTTTGCCGTCTCCGCGATATGATTTTAGCTGACATGCAGAGCACAGACACTGTTGGCGTCATCCGCTCAACCCCTCTTATTCAGACATGGGACCTCGGATATGTAGGATTAGTAGCGTTGCCCAGGCGGACATTGTCAAAGACTACGGCCCCCCAGTTGTGGGTCCTAGGAATTAAATTTAACAAGCATGATTGTCTCCTTGTTGATAGGCATTAATTAATCCTTGATGATAGGCATTGCTTGCGTGCAAGATTAGCTCGAGGCCCATATTTTAGACTACTAGCTGAGCTGTGGACATACATGTAGTTATTGACGTCTTGACGGATATTGACGTCTTGGGGTGACTTCCACTATATCTTCTTTGGGGAATTCAGAGATCCCGGTCCCCCAACATGGACATGAGACTAATTAAAATCAATTAATCAATGTCATGAATAGAGCGCGTTCATGACGTTCAGTCATGAACAGAGCCCTAACCTTAAACACATAAGAAAACAATTATGGCGGGCCATGAGACCAATGTAAGAAGCTTAGCCCCCAAACATATTGTTGTCTCACGTAATGAATCACTTGCTGATCAACAAATCGATGGTTATTATCTCATAGGCACAACAATGTACCTCTGACCATCATTGCTGGCCCATGCATGCATGCACCAATGGCAGCCTACATGACACATACATCGCTTATTTGCCATGTAAAAAATGCGACAAAGTGTCCATATAGGTACTCATAGATTAGCACAAATTCCTTAGCACGATGTGGACAACTTTACTTAACGGTGAAAGCCTGTCTCGCCCTTATTGCCTTGAGGGTTCCCGGCGATAGGTCCTGTCTGTTGGTCGACATTTTTCTTTTGCAGCTGGCCATCGTCGGTAGGTATGAATGATCTCGATGCTAGCAATTACGATGATGATACCCGAGGTAGTCTATACCTCGGATCGAGAGCTTCTTCTTGTATGGCAATGCCGGCAGGGCGATGACAGTGACGGCCGTCACCGTCATCGCTCTCGACGGGCGTGATGGAAAGGACCTGTTTGATAGGCGGCAGCTATTGGTAATATAGGTCGTTTACTATTACTCCCAATAAAGAGTTATGAGGTTGGCCCTCGGCATGGCAATGACGGGGCGATGACGGGGCGATGACGGGGCGATGACGGGGCGATGACGGGGCGTTGACGCGCGTGATGAATAGGATCTGTTTGATAGGCGGCGGCTATTGGTAATATAGTTTGTTGATTAAGATAAGAGTTTAGATGTTGGCCCGTCGAGGGCGATGACGGTGACGGCGTCACCGTCATCGCCCTCGACGCGCGTCATGAATACGACCTTTTTTATATGCGGCGGCTATTGGTAATATAGGTCGTTGATTATGCCCGTCGGTACTTACATGTAGGGATAAAGAGGTGGGCCCTCGGAAATTACATCGGGCTGTACTAGGCCGGTATACCGTAGTTGTGTATCACCACCCTCCTTCCCACGGCAGGACCCGCTGTTGTACTGGCGGCAGTTGTGCACCACCTGTACGGTATTTGTGTACCACCCCCCTCCTTCCCACGGCAGGTACGCAGCGCCCGGCTGTTGTCCTGTCTGCAGTTGTGTACCACCTGTACGGTATTTGTGTACCACCGGCCCCCCTCCTTCCCACGGCAGGTACGCAGCGCCCGGCTGTTGTCCTGGCTGCAGTTGTGTACCACCTGCACGGTATTTGTGTACCACCACCCCCGGCCCGGCATCGTGCCGTCGCCGACCCGACAACGTTTTCTCGAACAACACGAATTTGAATTTTAGGGACTGGAGCGGCTGGCACGCTAGCGGCACGACCAACGGAACAAGAGAACCGAGAAACTGTGGCCGCCAGGAGGATAAAGGTTTCAAGGCGCATGCGTTTGAGGCTAGCCAGAACCGAATGCGAGGTTTTACTTTATCAAACCGATGTATATCAATGTGGCCAGAATTCTTTTCCAGTTGCGGGGTCGTGTGTCGCCAATTTGTTGTTGGGCCGGGCACTTTAATCGTGATTGCAAGAAGTCAGTTCACGACGCCGTTAGCGTGGCATTTATGTACAGCAATTCATCGTTCGGCTTCTTTATCCTATCGGCAACTCCTCACGACGTGTGAGCGTGAGTCGGTTGTCGTGTGAATGGACACTTTCTGGGAAAGTAAGTCACTAGAGTGCCAATTTCACCGATCGCAAAACATTTACCCAGTTTGGGCAGATAGACCTGGCTAAATACGAGGGCGAGCGGAAGTATAATTGTTGATGCATAGCCATCTGCTTCCTGCGCTTTGTAATTGTAATGAGTTGTTCGCAAATTGGCGTATCTAGCGGTTACTCCTCTGTGCATGCACAGCTGGTGACCAAGAAGACTTCATTGGCAGCCGGACTGCGGATGCGCGTCGTTGGAATATTAGCAACGTTAACATGTTTGCTGCGTTTTTTGTGAAGCTTGTCTAGCCGACTGCATTTGGGAGACTTGGCAAGGTTGCCTCCAATCGTTGAAGTCACAACCGGCTGGGTGTCAATTCACGTTTACTAGCCACGGTCATAGTAACATTCTAATGGCATTTGTCCCAGTTTCAACATGGGTTTTCACTCTGATCTGATGGAGTTAAGGGCCTAGCTCCGTGGTTTTGTGTCATTGTAGCAGTTTAGTCGCCTGCTAACGTAGTGAATCTTCCATCCCACCTCTCCCACCCCCACCCGCACTTCTCCTACTCTCTCTCTCTCTCTCTCTCTCTCTCTCTCTCTCTCTCTCTCTCTCTCTCTCTCTCTCTCTCTCTCTCCTCTCTCTCTCCTCTCTCCCCCCTCTCTCTCACCCCTCTCTTTCCCCCCTCTCTCTCCCCCTCTCTCTCCCCGGCCCTCTCTTTCCCCCTCTCTCTCCCCCCTCTCTCTCCCCCTCTCTCTCCCCCTCTCTTTCCCCCTCTCTCTCCCCCTCTCTCTCCCCCCTCTCTTTCCCCCCTCTCTCTCCCCCTCTCTCTCCCCCTCTCTCTCCCCCTCTCTCCCCCCTCTCTTTCCCCCTCTCTCTCCCCCCTCTCCTTCCCCCCTCTCTCCCCCCTCTCTCTCCCCCCTCTCTCCCCCCTCTCTCTCCCCTCTCTCTCCCCCCTCTCTTTCCCCCCTCTCTCCCCCCTCTCTCTCCCCCCCTCTCTCCCCCTCTCTCTCCCCTCTCTCTCCCCTCTCTCTCTCCTCTCTCTCCCTCCCTCTCTCTCTCCCTCCCTCTCTCTCTCTCTCTCTCTCTCTCTCTCTCTCTCTCTCTCTCTCTCTCTCTCTCTCTCTCTCTCCCTCTCTCGATCTCTCTCTCTCCCTTCCTGGTGCACCCCCCGCTCTCTTGTCCCTCTCGCACCCCTCCTCTCTCTTTCCCTTTCCCTTGGCTGTTGAGAAGGACTGGGGTGAAAAATCCAGACCGTTGGTGGCTGCCTTCAAGCAGGAAGTTTCAAGGATCAACAAGTTTTTGTGAGCTGTCTGATATGGTCACTGCTGCGACAAAGGTGAGTAATCTTGTTTTTCATGCAATTTTTTTGCTGTAGCTAGGTAAGCCGGCCGTTTTGTACTCCTCTTTCTTTTGCTCTCACGATTATTCTTGTTGTGGTTTATATGGTCCCGTTAAGTGGCATGCATTATCATTATCCACATTATAGTGTGAGAAACCATCAGCAGTGTTGTAGCTTGCATCTACAAGCTGTACAACAACAGTTTTTGCTGCCGGCACCACTGCTATTACCAACATAAAGTCATTCTTGCTTTCTAAGCACTCTTTTTCCTCTTGGGCTGTTGGTTGGGATACCAGCCACCCTTGCACGCATAAATTCAAGCACCGGGTGCATGTGAAAACACAACCAAGGCAAGAATGTCCCCCTATCGCAATATCCCACCCACGCAACGCACCCAATGCAGCAAGAATGGGACCACCTTGTTGCCATGAGCTCTAGCACCGTTGCCACCTCTAGCTTTCTACTGTTCCCGTCCATCCTTATTTACACTGGCTGCTTTGCTTGCATTTCTGGCTCAGTGCCAGTTTGCACTTGCTAGCTTGCTAAGACAATAATGCAGCTTGCAAACGGCAAGGGCAAGCACCCGGGTAAGAGCAAAGGCAACCGCACGAGCAAAGGAAAGGGAAACTGGAAGAGCAAGCACAAGGCCAAGGAAAGGACAAAGGCACTTGTGCTTGCCAAAAGGGCAGGCTCAAGGGAAATGACAAGGGCAGGGGCAGGCACAAGGGAAGCGGATAAGGGCAAGGGCAGGCGCAAGGGAAAGAGATTAGGACAAGTCAAGCACGAGGGAACGGACAAGGGCAAGGGCAGGCACAAGGGAAAAGATGAAGACAAGGGCAGGCACTAGGGGAAGGATGAGGGCAACGGCAAACACTGGGGATCAAAGATAGGGGCAAGGGCAGATGCTAGGGTAACAGTTAGGGCAAAGGCAGGCACAAGAGAAGAATAAGGGGCCGTGAAGTATAAG
This sequence comes from Mesostigma viride, assembly GCA_009746045.1. Lineage (NCBI taxonomy): Eukaryota > Viridiplantae > Streptophyta > Mesostigmatophyceae > Mesostigmatales > Mesostigmataceae > Mesostigma > Mesostigma viride. Next base: position 1,908,402 of record RPFO01000080.1, on the reverse strand, counting down.
TGGAAATGCGGGTGGCGACATGGGGTTCGATCGGGCCTGCTGATGCAAATGCAGATTTCAACTGCAGTGACAAACACAAGCGTAGACATAGGCAACGACAAATTCCTTGCATGCATGCCTTGCTCTTCACCGGCTGGCTCGTTTGCTAGTTGTCTAACAGTTTCTACCGATAAACATCACTTGCCATTGTAAGGTCTGCCTTGCTGCCGTGCTAGTGGGTAGCTGGGTGATCGTGCTTGTTCCTTGTCAAGGGAGGGATGCATGTGGAGTAGGTGGGTGGGTGTGCTTGTTCCTTGCCAAGGAAGGGATGCACAAAGGTTAGATAGGTGCACGTGCTTGTTTCTTGTCAAGGGAGGGACGCACAAAGGGTAGGTGGGGGCACATGGTTGTGCCTCGTCAAGGGCGGGATGCACGAAGGGTAGGTGGGGGCATGTGGTTGGTCCTTGTCTTTTCACCGCCCAAGCGATGGCGATGTAGCATGCATTATACATTTATTCGTGCATTAAAAATCACTTTCCTTACAAGCGGCCTTAGCCGACTCCATCTGCCGTTGCCATTTCTCCGTATTGCATTGTCCGGACACGGTTTTTGTGTCGCAGGTCTTCCCCCGTAAAGGCACAAGCTGCCTGCGCGCGGAATTATGTGCAGACACCTCGGTTTCCAACACGACGGCTTCCCGCACATATCGAGCTCTGGATGTACAACATCTTCCCCCGGCGCACTTGCTCCCGGATGGAGCTTCTGTGCGGTGCCGACATCCCCGGAGCTGTCCTAAGCACCGCATGGAAACAGTATTTCAAGCCACGAAGAGAAGCCACGAATTTGATATTGACTTGATATTGTCGTCAGAAGACTTGATATGCTATTTTCTGTGAAGGCGTTGGATTTTTGTGCATGACATGTAATCCTGCATTTAATAATGAAATTTTTTATGAAATAGGAACTCGTCTTGCATGAGCCTTGCTGCAAATGCCATTCATTTTTTTTCCCCCGGGTAAATGGGTGTTAGGGGTTAGGTTGACCGAAATTATAAGTGAAATCAAAGTAAAATTCTGATAAGTGACATGCGTACTGCAATTCAGAACGACATAGCGACATGATTGTAGTACCGGTAGTGTACGCGAGAAGCATACGACGTCGTAACCTACGGGACCGAGTACCGGGATCGTAAATTACCAACTCGTAGATTACTACCTCGCAAATTACTACCTCGTACCTTACTACCTCGTAAATTACTACCTCGTACATTACTACCTCGAGCGTACATTACTACCTCGTACATTACTACCTCGTACGTTACTACCTCGTAAATTACTACCTCGTAAATTACTACATCGTAAATTACTACCTCGTAATTTACGACGTCGGATCTTATCTCGGATCTAATTCGTAACTTACGAGACAGATACAACCTCCGATGTATACCGTAATAGTATTCTAAGCCGTAAATTACCACCTCGTAATTTACGCCTCGGATGCTTTTTACCACCCTCGGACGAAAAGTATAGTGGCAGGGCCAGGGCACCGCACGGACCGGTCGGTCTTCCTTCGGGGTCGCAGGGGAGGCGATTCCCGGCCTCCCCAACTCAGCATACGACCGCCTGGCTCCGGGTGACCCACGAGCGCAGCACCCAGCGGCCACCGCCGCCCATCATCATGCAAGCCGCGCCCACTACCCACATGGGTATGAGCACCCGGGTGAGGATGAGTGCAGCCCCCCGGCAGGTTACCTGCGTGGGTACACCTCGCAAGGTGTGGCCGGGCCCGGGAGACCCGCGAGTATCATGGGCCATCATGACGATGATACTCACAATGCAGGGCGACTACCACTGTTGCCCAAGCTGTCGGATATTCCCAAGTTTAAACCCGACTGCTCCTACCAAGAGTTTGAGACTTGGGAGATTGCAGTGTCTCAGAAGATCGACATCTGGGAGACATACAATCGCAAGCTCTTGGACGAGGATATCAAGGTCAAGCTGGTGTCCAGCGAGGCACTGGCTCCCGATGTGAGACAAGCTCTCCATTGCGAAAGCGCCCTGGCCAATGGCTTCCCCAGCAGCTTGGCTGAATTATTTCGGCGAGCACGGGCCAAGTACCTGCCACCCGACCAAGACAAGCTGGACCGGGAGGCTTTTGGGGCGTTCAAGCAGGGGAACCTGGGCTATCGGGAATATATGACCAAGTTCGAGCTTCTAGCTGGGCGGGTTGATGACCTGATGGGCCCCGAAGCCTTGGCAAGGTTCTATGAGGGCTTGCAACCCGAATTCCGGGATGAGGTGAAGCGGAAATTCGCCCACCTCTCCTGGGCTCAATGGAACCTGCAGGACATCAAGACCTACCTAGCAGAGATAGCTCCCTTGGTGCAGCGGACCCAAAAAACCCGCGTGAATGCACTGGAACTCAATGAGCTGGGATTCGCCCCCGTGTGGGTGGATGAGCTACAGTGCGAGGTCCTGGACATTAATGCCTTGGACACTTCCCGGATTCAGTGCTACCACTGCAACCGCGTGGGGCACATTAAACGAGAGTGCCCTGATCTCCCTCCGCTGGACCAGGCCCTGCCTGTGCAACGCAACAACTTCCAAGCGGCCTCCCCGCAAATGGCCTCGAGGCCACCACCGGCGCGAAATATGCGCACAGCTCCCAGTGCGGGTGAGCGTGCCCGACGCTTGCAACAAGCGCGCCAACAGCCCCGGCTGTACCAACAACCCAAGGCGCCCCCAAGCGCCTACCAGCAAGCTGGGCATGCCGCAGACGCGGCCGAGCCTGATGATGGCTCTTCCGCGGCCGCATCCGGCCACCTGCGAGGCACACCGGTGGACGAGGGGCCTGCAGGAGAGGAGTGGGACTGAGAGGCCGGGAGGGCACTCCGGGCGACACCTTACCCGGCCATGCACAAGTCGCCCAAGTTTTGTTACCATGTAATGTGGTGACAGAGACCCAGGAATGGCAAGCGGAGCCTAGCGAAGGCCCGCGGCAACTACTCCTAGAGCTTCACTGGAAGCCTACCAGACCCCCAGGGCTCTGGGCGTTGTTTGGAGGGCATCAAGGTCCTCATTGACAGTGGTGCGGCTACCACCTTCATCAGTGAGGCCATAGTGCAGCGCCTGGGAGTAACCCCGACTCCCCATACCATTGCTCGGCGCGTGCGATACTCGGATGGCTACACTCAGCCATCCCCGGGCTATGTGGACTTGGCCCCTATCGTACAAGGCACCAGCGTGCCCATTCGCGCCACGGTCATTCCCTTACAAGCGGCTGATATCATCCTAGGGATTGACTGGCTGCACATATCCAAGGTGACCGTCTCTTTTGGTACCATGGTTACCCACTTCCCAGATGGGTCATTCTGGTTACCTGAGCGGCAGTATGCGGCCAACGGCATGACCATCACCGATGACACGCCTGCCCTCAAGAGTGACCGTCGTCGCCTTGCGGACATTCTCATGTCCAAAAGGGAGTTCAAGCGGATGATGAGAGCCCGGCAGCCTCCTCCCGTTTACTCCATTCGTCTGGACGCCCTTGCCCACGCGCGCGGGCCCAGCGCCCAGCATGCACAGGCTGGAGTTTCGTTAAACTCGCTTGGCATGGACTTGTCGGAAGACGAGGTGAAACGACTCAACGCAGTGCTCGATCAGTATTCAGCCGTGTTTGAGGAGAAAACACCTACGTTTCCCCCGGCCAGACCGGTGCTCCACCGCATTCATTTGCAGGAGGGGCACCCACCTACCACCTCACCCATTTTTCGCATGGGGCCCGTGGAGTTGGCAGAGCTCAAGAAGATCTTGGTCGGCTTGTTGGAGGCCGGCTTGATCGAGCCCAGCAATAGCCCTTACAGCGCGGGCGTGTTGCTGGTGCCCAAACCCAATGGGAAGTGGCGTCTGGTTACGGATTATCGCAAACTCAATGCGATCACCGTGAAGTCCAAGTATCCCCTCCCCCGCATCGATGATATATTTAATAAGGTGGAGGGCGCAAAGTACTTTACGGTGCTCGATTGTGCAGACGGTTTTTGGCAACTTCGGATCGCCCCCGAAGATTGCCATAAAACAGCCTTTGCCACGCCTTTTGGCCATTACCAATTCCGCGTGGCGGCCATGGGCTTGTGTAACAGCCCTGCCTCTTTTCAGATGCTCATGAACCACCTCTTTAGGTCGGTGATGGGCACTAGTCGGCTGCCCCAGGTCTCGGCAGACCTGCGCGACCCGACTATCCCGTGGGACCCGGGGACGCAGCCGTACAAACGCACCTGCGTGGCCATCTACTTGGATGACATCCTCATTTTCTCTCGCACGTTCGAGGAGCACTTGGAGGATGTTGCCGCGGTTCTGCAGATCATGGCGGATAATAAACTGTCCGCCCGCCGCAGCAAGGTAGAATCAGGCCGCAGCGTCCCCTTTTAGGCCACATTCTCTCGGACAAGGGCGTGTCCACGGACCCCGATAAGGTCGCCGCCGTCCAACAGTGGCCTGTTCCCGCGAATGTTCGCGCCTTGCGCAGCTTCTTGGGCTTGGTATCGTATTATCGCCGCTTCATCCCGCGTTTCGCGACCATTGCGGCCCCGCTTACTCACCTCCTCAAGAAGGACGTACCGTGGGAATGGTCAGGCCTGTGTCAACAGGCCTTTGACCTGCTGAAGGCCAGGCTCGCCACTGCGCCTGTCCTCATCCTTCCGGATCCCACCAAGCCATTCGTGGTCAATAGCGATTCTAGCAAGGTTGCTATTGGCGGTGTGCTGCTCCAAGACCATGGTCTCGGTCTCCAACCGGTCGAGTATATCTCCCGGACGATGATCCCGGCCGAAAGAAATTACCCGGTCCATCAGCAAGAGTTGTTGGCCGTGGTGTACTGTTGCCATACTTGGCGGCACCATCTTCTGGGTGCTCAGTTCAACGTGGCCATGGCCGAACCCGACCCTGCGGACCCGTACCGCTTGATCATCCAGACCGACCATCGGCCCCTCACGCACTTGTTGACGCAGCCCACGCTTACGCCACGCCAAGCCCGTTGGCTTGAATATTTGGCACAGTTCGGTCCGTTCAAGATCGAATATGTCAAGGGCCTTGACAACACGGTCCCTGACGCCCTGTCGCGTCGCCCCGACTATTGGTTTTATGAGGATCTTGACGTTTTGGCCACGACGTTGATCCCCTCCCATGGTCCCGTCGCCCCCTTTGGCGACCGCTTGAGCGACCCGATGAGCCCCTTCCTCTTCTGCGGCGCCACAACCGCGGAGGTTGACACTGTTGACCATTCCGTGCGCCTCGCCGGCAGCACCCCTGCACGTGAGGGCACGTGCGCAGCCGCAGGGGGGGGAAGGACTTCGGCCCCGTACAGCCATGTAGCCATGTGGTGCCGGCGACAGGAGTTTACCCTCCAATGCAGCCCGTTGCATGGAGAGGCATTCACGTTGGCAAATACTGCAACATCTTGATCCTCGGAGCCCAGCAAGCCCCGGCATCGGTTACTCCCGCTGCCGCGACCACAGTGCCTCGGTCGATTCCGCCCGCCCCTAGTGTCCTGCGCCCTCGGCGTTTCACGAATGTAACCACGGTTCTACGTCGTACGCAGGCTGCCACCATTGCTCGCGTGCAAGTCATGTGCACCGGCCGATGCTGGGCCTGCCCCCCAGGGTTTCGTGTGGGCCCGCGTGAGGGTGCGTCCCACCTTAGGCGTTCAGTTGGCGCAACCAGAGGGCATGTCCTTACTGGAGCTTGACGTCGACGTGCCGCTGGCGGTGCCGGTTGCGGAGCGCCGCCGCATCGTGGCCCCAACCCACGTGATCGCCGGGATCATATGTACGATCTCGCGGGGGACACCCCGGGCGGCGCCCATGCAGGTGCTGCACATCCGCGGTTTCACGCGGATCAGCCAGTGGAGTTTTATCGGCACGTGCTCCCGCCAGAGATGTTCTCCGCCGTACAGTTCACGGACCCATGGGGCGCCCGGTCTGTCCTCGACAAGGCCATGGCATCCTTTGTCGGGACCCACCACTGCGGTATCGTTTGGACAGAAGGTTCGGTGTCCCTCACCCGACACACGTTCCTCGCCGCCTTCTTGAGCGTTTTCCCACTGGAGGCGCTGCGGGATGTCAACCTGGCCAAACGCCATGATGCACGCGCCGGCGAGCGGCAACTCACCTTCCAGCACGCCCTAGTCCACCTGCCAATGGCCTGCCTCTTCCCGAGCCGGCTGAGGCCGCGCCAGCTGAGCGTGTCCACCGGCGTCAACGCCCGGCCGCACCTCTGCGTGGGCATGGCCGTGGGGGCTCCGCTCGTGGGGGTCACCGCCCGAGCCCTTACCGCCCGGCGCCGTAAACCATCGCCAACGGACGGTGACAATTGGCACGATCGATGCGTGCCCTGGAAGGGAACAGTGACCATGTATACACTATCATTTATAAGTCCCGGCTACAGGAGTAGCCGCCTCTTTTGTTGGGGGGGGGAGGTGTGTTGCACGGATGCAACATGCCGTTTGTGGTATTAAATTATCCGTCCCGGTCGATCGGCGCCGACCGTGATCCGGCGCCAGTGCCGAGGCCATAGTAGTTGGCAGCCGAGGCAACCCGTGTGGAAGTATAAGTGTAGAAGTTTTGCTGACGAACTTGGCCTTTGCGCCGTAGGCAGACCTAGCGCCTGAACGGGAGTTACGGGACAGCCAAGTGGCACTGCACATGCGTTATGATGGTACCTACGGACATTTGGATATTTTTCAGGAGAGGCCTCTAGCCGTACTAGTCTTTAATGTGTTCTAGACGGTTCGAGAAGCCCGTCCCCGCGGACCTCACGTCATGCCTGGTTGGCAGCGCCAGGCGCAGCCGCCAACGGGGACGAAGGGACAAAATAGGCAAGGCACGAGCTATGCCAGAAATCCGGACCTTGTATCGTAATTTACCACGTTGCTCTACAGATTATTTACCATCGCTTAATCCTGGAGTGTAAATCTCCTGTGGGCTCGAGTGTGAATCCCTCGCCTACTGGGTGTAAGTCTTCCCGCATTGTGTGGTAACATTGTAATATACGAAACCGGTTTTCCGGGTTTGAGCTTATTCGTATTGTGTGACAAGTATTCTTAAGCCACCATTGTGCGCTGTGACGCATAGGAAGTCAAAGGTCTTTCGCATTCATTCTCAATTACTAAGGCGCTATTTTAAATAGCCATACGTGTTAAACTTCAGCTCCGGCAGCGCGCAGGGGGGAAGCCGGTGTACTGGAGGGGGGCGGTCATCCACGTTGACCACAAGCCCTGGCAGGCCCCTCCTGCCACCTCAGACTAGGGAACATATACCAGTAGTGTAGATTAGTCAGGCTTAGCCTAGCATGCATGTGGCCCACGCGCATGTGCGCCCATAATGGCCCCCATGGATGATGACTTCAGTATTTAGCTACGCCATGCCTACAATGGGACCTCCCATGGATGTTGCAGTCAGCATTTAGCCATGCTATGCCTAAGCAGGGAGCTACTCTCTGCTGAGATGCCATGTGTACACAAGCTATAGCCTAGCCACATAACTTCCACCCCATATGTCATGCAGGCCTTCTAGGCCCTCTCCTCAAGCCGCCTTGCGTGCTTGTGCTTGTTTAGGAGGCATGAACCATCGTGGCGGTGCAGGTGCACCTTGTGCACCCAGAGCAGGTGATAGTTGTACATCCTACACCTACAGGTTGTCGCTCTGATTGTATTACAAACCCATAGATGCCCCTTTCTCAGGGCTATGTGTTACATATGCTCCCCACGGAGCTATGATTTTAATTAATTAATTAATTTTCAACCATTGGTAGTAGTAGTCGTCAAGGACTATAATGCATGGAATCGGTAGCCAAATTCTGTTTTTGGTAAAACAACACAACACAGGTCCAAGACAGGCTGTGCCACGGCTCTAGGCCATGGCTAGGCCGACCAAGGAGAAGGGTAAATATACCAAGGTGATCAAATACCAAGGTAAGATGAGGACAATGTCTTGTCTCTATCCAGGAAATCAATTGGTGCCTTGCCACCACATGTTGTGCAGGCACGTACATGCTAGCACATGTATGGATGGCGAAGGTTTGCACAGACCCCTTACAAACAAGTACAGATACTCAATTGTATCTCCAAAGAGACACTCAAATCTTACAAGACGAAACTAGAAAGGTACTCTGCACTTATGTCAGCATTCTTTCCCTTGTCTAGGTGTGCAAGCATGAGCTGCGCACAAGGCGACAACTCGGATAAAGTGCCACAACTTCGTCCCTCCTTCTCCTTTTTAAATTCTGTCAGCACCGGCTATTAATAAAGCACGGCGAAGCCCTTCAAAAAGACTTGTGGTATATTCTTGACAACCCTGACTCTTGTACTGACTGCCCCGAGCACCTGTGTACGTTCATCAGAAGTATGTCGTGTCCAGTATCACCCCCAAGAGCAAATTACAAACTCTTGATCTTTTTAGCTAAATGTTTTGAGATTCTCAATAGTTTTCGCATATGTTGTTCCCCCGCGAACAGCTGACATGCATCTGCTCCTCTTAAGTCATGCTTTACGGGAGAATCGGCTCCCTGACGGATGAGGGGTTAAAGTGGTTGAAGCGGCAGTCAGCATTGAAGATGCCGCTGGTAATATAATCATCAACACCACCCTGAAGACGATTGTCAAAGCCCACCGCAAATGACTGTCCCAGCACGCCATGCACGGCACCCATGCTGTTAAACTGCTTGACTTGCAGGTTGAGGAAGTTACGGCCTGGGCCCGCGTCCGGCTCCCAGAACGCCGCGCGCACAACCTCCAGTTCCACTACCGCCACCCCCGGGATTGTCACGACCACACGGGACTTCTTGCGGGTCACTGTCAGGCCAGACGCAGATTTCTTGAAGGCGAGGCGCCCAGACACGAGCTCCTGGAATGACCCGCGTGACAGATTCCACGGGACAAACCAGAAGGAAAAACCAGAAGTAACCAAACTTGCAAGGCTCAGACAGATTTTACATACTAAAAGTGTTCTTCTGCCTATATATTGTAGACCAGGTTATCTCAGGCAGTGAGACGACATCTGTGAGTCCAAGTCAGGGGTGGCACTATGTGTTAAGATAATGCAAAACAACGCAGGTGCAGATATTATGCATGCGGCCTGGCAGTCGTAACACCCAGAAGAAAATTTTCATGCATTTGTAGATCTTTACTCACCCCATTTAGGCGCACGGTGCCGAACGAGGTGGAATAGGGCGCCCCCGGGGCAGACGCCGCCTCCACAAGCACCTTGTCATTGCCAGACAGGATGGCAACCTGGTCCATCCACGTGCGAGCATCGCTTGCCAGCTGTGTGGCGGCAGAAGAGGAATCAGCAGCGCCCATGAAGTGAGCATTGATCTGCAGCCGCTCATCGGTCACGATGCAAAAGGTCTGGTCAGCACGCCCGTTGAAGTCAAACTTGAACCCGCCGGGGGTGACAAAGTGGGGGTCAGATGTGGCCACAGACAGCTGGAGTACCCTGGTGTCATTGGCAGAAATAGAAATGATGTCGCCGAACTCTGCCTCAAACAAAGAAAGCAGAGCCGCCAGCTCCATCATCTGAAAGACCTCCAGAAGGGCAGTTCCACTGGGGACGTCCGAAACAAAGGCCTTGAAGAGCAGGGTGATTGGGTAGTGGTCGATTTGCAGCAGGTGCCTCCTGCTGGGTGTCACCGGAAGGATTTCGGCTGGGGAAAGCAAGGTCAGCTCGACGGAGCAAGTCGGCAGCTTGAGCATGCCGCCCATAGACACTGCCAGACGCGTCAGGTCAAGTGACGTAACACTGCAGTTTTCTGCATCCACGACAATGTTGGCCACCAGGGCAACCTCAGAGGGGCAGGTGGCGGTGTATGGACGCTCCACGTCAACCGTTGTGAACAAGCACACCGGGTTTGCGTACGCTGAGGATGCACAACAAGGGCATGCACGGCAAGGGGAGATTAGAGAGTTCGTGTCAGACAGGAAAATGACGTTGGCTCGCGGCAAACTTCCTTTTACACCCCGGATTAGAGGCAAGGATAGCCTATTAACTCTGCCGTAGCATGTCTGCCCTTGTTAGCATATTGATCAATCAACTAGTAAGCATGGCCACTAAAGACATCATTGGCTTTTATGCAGCCAGCACACGGATCATGCAGCTTTTTTACCTAACTGAAAACAGGCGAGGTGTACTCTGCGGTTCAGAGCACCGACACAGTCCACGGACTGCCGTTGTTGTCTTCCAAGGCAGGGCAAGGAAAGGCAACTCAGACGCTGAACTATATGCACCCACAGAGACGCCTTGATGCTGCCATCCCAAAGGGCTTCTGCCCCTTGGTGGGGCACCTACGTATATAAGGGTGGCAGGGCATGTGGTACAGTGGCTGCATGGTGGGCAACGTGGGAGGCATACTGGCGTTGGCCCGAGGGTGAGCCTGTCAGTAGACAAGCTTGACAACATTTAGTAGGTGCATGGTCATGGGCAACAGGATCCGTGCAGGTAGTGGTGCTACCACCACATCATGGGACCCGCTTGACCGATACTTTTACCTCTTGCTTGTTGAACAGAGTGCAGCCTGTGGAGGCTGTTGTACGTGTGTAACCGTTCGGCGTTCATAGGATGGGAGCACAGGTTGTCGCAGTACCTGATATACCATGCACCCCCATGGATCGGAGCAACGCAAAACTGCGCTCGATGGCATGCATTTACGGTGCTGCAAGCCTCATATATTTCCTGCATGGACGTGTCTACCTCAACATTACACACACTCGTCCTACAGAAAATCGATACAGGGAGACTCACGGGAGCAGTAGAGCCCATATCGATCGATTTCATTGGCGTACACACAGTAGGGGGCGTCATCGGGGCAATGCTCATCGGTGATGGCAGGCTCGTCATCGGACGTGTCCCTGCACGCTGCACGCTCAAAAGAAAATACACGTTTCCCAACGCCGTGACATGTGCAATGCATGCAACACAGAGCAGGACGCAGCATTGATTATCGACTGAGTGGCATGATTAAGCAACTATGCCTAACTAACGGACACGAAGCATTTCATTCAGGGCCAAGAGGCATACTATGTCGGCACACAAGTTCAATGTGTCTAAGGAAATGCGCGACGCTTGAATATGCGCAGAATGGCATTAGCCATGATGTCATAATGAAGTGCAGTACTAGCATAGTGTAATGCACTCGGACATCCACAGCTCAATCACGCCCTTTGCTGCCACATACTTCAGGGATAGCAAGCATCTATGTCGCGCCAAAAAATAGGTAGTGCTGCCAGAAAAAATGGCCAGAAAAGTTAGGGGCGCCAGTAACTCAGAAAATGCACATGCAGAGCACCCACGATGGCATCAATATTGGGAAATTATTACCAAAGGCAGCTTGCACTCTTAGGTGCCACATGGGCCCAGCATTACCAAGGAGCAGCCAAAACAGCGTACATTCAGAATTTGACAATGCAATGTTTTTACTCAACCACAACTCGCAAGTAATCCCCTCCCAGGGCACTGCAAATGCAGCTGCTGACAACAGCAGCTGCAATAAGATGCACATAGAGTAAACTTTGGGGGCGGAAGCAGGCCAACGTGCCTAGCCAATCCTTCCACCACTTACCAGCAAAAGCTGCGCAGTGAAATGCAGACAATTGCAATCTCTGGAACTTTGCAAATGCATCGCCATGCTAAAGCCCACGACTCAGCAGCGCAGGTGTGGAGCCGTCTCCTGAAGATGGCAGCCAAATGGTTCCATACAATGATGTGACAATGATGGATTAACTAACTAATTGGTCAATTAAGGCACTGTGTTAAGCATGGCTCATGCCGCATAGTAGTATGTGCTTACCCACGCAGTGGCCTTCGGATGCGATGGGGAACTGAAATTCGCCCTCTCTTGTGTAGAGCGTGTGCGTGTGGACACAGTTGGGAGTCGACTCAGTACAGCCGGTGTCAATGATGGAATCAGGCTCGTCGTCCAGGCAGGCTGTGGCAATCACATGCATGCCGGTCAGGCAGGCACGCACACCACAAATATACACATGCAGTGCCGCCCCAGCAACCCCCCCCCCCCGCCCCCAACAACAATGCACGTACGCATGCATGCAGCACGCCACATGCACCAAGATGAGCGCATACCAGTCTTGGAACATTTACAGGACTAGCAGAAAGTTATTCAATTCACATTTGAAGAACGACGGACAAGCGCATTAAGAGATTGTTCTTATTCTACCAAACGCAACCACTGCACCCGTGGGATACCATGCATTCGGACTAGGACCATTTTACCCGTCGTCATCAAGCCATGCAACCCTGCAAAAAGAGCTACTATACCAACAAATCCCCATGTGCCACATGGCTTTCTTTTTTACGCTCCAGCAAGCTGCACCCTGTAGCAAATATCAGCAGTAAGGACATGCTACTCTTCATGTACCGCCGCCGTACCAGCCCAGTAGGGATAGGGCCAGTTTGACCGACCCTATCTGATAGACCTGTCTCCGTTGCGCACTGAGGGCCCATATAGCAGCGTTCCTTTAGCAGCTACCATCAGAGGGACATGCGGCCTTCACAGAAGCCCCTTTCATGGCAAGTAACATGGACATTGAGACCCTGTCACACTGGCACGTCAGGCGTTGTTGTAATCAAGGGCACTAGTTGTATTAATTAGGGCACTAGTTGTCTTAATTAGGGCACTAGTTGTATTACTTTGAAAGGCAATAATGGATGAGTAGGACCATCATCCCTATTTGCCAGCAACATCTGTTATGCTATTATCGTAATGACCATGGCAGCAGCCATGCAATGATGACGACGGTAGTGACTGGTGGTGGTGGTGGTGGTGGTGGTGGTGGTGGTGGTGGTGGTGGTGGTGGTGGTGGTGGTGGTGGTGGTGGTGGTGGTGGTGGTGGTGGTGGTGGTGGTGGTGGCGGTGGTGGTACTGGACGGGTGTGCAGCTTCCGAACACTTTCATTTTGGTGGCAGCACATTGTGCAGGTGTACTAGGTAGCAATCAATAAAAAGACTATAAGCACGTTTTCTGTTGCTACGAAGAGCATCACCAGGATAAAAGCAGCTAGGGATGCGGGACATAGGGAAAATTGTGCAACACTGTGCTATTCCCCACTGTGGGGTACAGGCCCGGTCTAGCATGCAGAAAGACCGGCACCATGACGAGCATGTAAGCTGCAACCAAGATGAGTAAGCACTTAGTCTTTAATATAATCTACTTAACTTTCAGCGCCCCACTGCGACAGAGTTATGGCCATGGGAATCGAGAAATCATGCCATTTTGCCTTACGGCATCGGCCTACAACAGAAGCGGCGCACTGATCGAGACCCTGCTGACTTACCAACGCAGTGACCCACTTCGTTAATTCCTGGGGGCAAAGTATACGGAGGGGCAGGATGGGCAGACTCGATGATGGGCAGACAGAATGGCTTGTCGGGGTCCGTGCACCCTGCGTCAGTTGACGTGGAGCTGCTGTCCACGCATTCTGTGTTCAACATGGGCACACACAGGTACTTGCTTTGGGTGAGCAAGTTAAGGCCGTGTGAGGAAGACCTCGGAAGTCCCGTAATTGATGAGCAGGCATGGGCCGATACAGGCACGGTGCAATCAGGTGAATAAGAGGAAATAAGGGCAGTAGGAGGTGAAGACAAACCACGGATGTGCCGTACATGGTGCGCGAACGAGCATGATGAAACAGATATGGGTACATGCAGCGCAAACAAGGCAAAGTTATAAACATCGATTCTTGCGGAATTGATACTAAGCGCTTAGTATCGATTCCGCAAGAATCGATGTTTATAACTAAAACTTTTGCTTGCGCCGGCATTGAAGGCTAAGGCCGATACTAGTCGGGTCATCGAATTGGCTATTCGATTATCGAAGTTGCCTATTCGACCATCGAAATTTCCTATTTGATTATCGAATTTTCCTTATTCGATTGTCGAAACTTCCTAGTCGACAGGGGGTCAGAGGCCAGCGGCCTATCATACTCGGCGCCCAGCGAGCCACCGAACTAGGCCTAGTCGATTATAGCGAGACATCGCGTGGAAATTAGCCGATTTCGGGGACTTAGCCGATTTTCGGAGCGACGTCGATCAACACAGATGATTAGCCGGTTGAGCACATCATGTCAGTCGAATAGCTAGCGCTAGTACTCCGCCTAGTCAGCGGAGAGCACTTGCCTTTTTCGATTAACATAGCACATTAGGCCGAACGATTAGCGTCCGCAACGTTATTCGCATTACTAGGCGAAAAATCCACCCCGGAACGATCCTAGCGGGATTCGAACCCGGGATGCCGGCGTGTCGCAACAGTCTTAGTTATAAACAACGATTCCTACGATTAGCGCGCTTAGTACTAGGAAATTTCGACAATCGAATAAGGAAATTTTGATAATCAAATAGGAAAGTTCGATGGTCGAATAGGCAACTTCGATAATCGAATAGGCAATTCGATGACCCGACTAGTATCGGCCTTAGCCTTCAATGCCGGCGCAAGCAAAAGTTTTAGTTATAAACATCGATTCTTGCGGAATCGATACTAAGCGCTTAGTATCGATTCCGCAAGAATCGATGTTTATAACTGGCAAGCTTGCGAGACGCACAACTTCTGAGCCTCTACATATGCAGGGCACACAGCACCCAATCTTCCAGAAGTTAGGGGCTTTGGCAATAGACCCAGAAAACATCCTCAATAGAGTACGATAACAAAGATGCTTTAGTATTTTTTTACAAGATCGGGGGCTCCGCCCCCGAACCCCCGCTACTTGGCAGATTCAGTGCCTCAACGGCTTTTTGTGCCACAACGGCGAGTACGAGCACAGCCGTACACTCCCGCTCACACAGCCCGCCCACTAGCAAGACAGCCGAACCTGTACGGCAGGCCACAGCCTTGTGATTCCATGGATTACGCCACGATTCCATGCAAACTCATGGTGCCGGACGGTTTGCTGGCCTATTTTGGGAAGCCGGTGGCTGAACCGAACCGAAACTAAACCTGGTCTGTCAGTACGTCAGATCCGTCCGTCAGCTTTCTCTCTTTTTGCCAGCAACCGCCAAATACCCCTTGAATCGGTCCTCTCCTCGCCAATTTCCCTCGTCCGTTCCAAACACCGAGGCCACTTTCAAGCTCAACTTGGCCCGCATCTTTGTGGATAGCTCCGGCGCTGAGCTACCCGCGAAAAGTTTACTGTTACGTACGTTGCGAGCGTTTATGTGTAATTCCCACCGAAAACGGGCGTTAATGGGTCCTTCCCGCCAAAAAATCATTGGGTTTGTTTGGTTCCCTGGCTAGAAGAGTTTGGGCGCCGGACGTTACGCGGTGACAGGCCGCTAGAAAGCCTACGGATGGGATCTGCGTAAAGATTTTGCGGAAACAAATTATGCGTTCGGATTTCTGCTCAACTCGGGTACGGACAACGTTTGCCGGAAGAGTTCGCGAAACAAATTGGCCGACAAAACTGTAGTATATAGGGCAATAGCAAAAACATTACTTGCTGATTCCAGAACCCTCATAAGCCTGGTCTCTTTCACCTTGATGCAAGAAAAACAGGGGACACCTAAACAATTCACCCATCCAACGTACGCATAAAAAAACGCTATTGCCAAACATTACTCCCTTATATGGTCGCAATACCAGCAATATACAGGAAACAGAAAAATCCATGCATATGCCAAGGCGGAAGTCGGAATGTGCACTTTGCCCTAACCCATTCCATTCCGGGTGTCCAGCTACAGAGCACAGACTGACACGTGGTCCGCATTGCGGGATCTCAGTGGCTTGCCTGGGGTGCACATGACACGGCCCGGCCATAAAACAACACAGGTGGACTGGGCTGCCCGCGGTTAACAGGACATGCGCTCACATAACCTGGCATATTTCTGGGCCGGGTCGACCCAGGTCGGCCCCCGTTTGTCAGAAGAATGTTTGGGATGTGCACTTCGCGTCGCGACCCCTATGTAGTGACCGTTAAGACCAAACTTGGTGCGGAAATTCTTTGTGGACAGTAGCCATACTCGCGTACTAAGTACTCAATTGAAATACATCAGGCTTATAGACAGTATAGCAGATAGGAACTAAGGGATTTGGTTGAACCAGATCCTAACTTAAGTACTACACCTATGGTCTGGGGAAGACATGCTAAGAAAAGTTTTGATGGCCCACCGAATGCCTATGGAAGCCTCATCCGTATTGCGGTACCGGGGCATTCCGTTGCGGCAGAACACCAAGCGGGGGGGAACGGCTCATGTGCTGTGCGTGCCGATTACCACAACCCAACCAGCAACCGACCACCGGCCACATCCGCCGCGAAATTTCCCTTTGCCATGGCAAGTACGAATGCAATTGTGAACCGTCATGGCATCTCCCCGGGAAAGTGCATGCAATGCCAGGGGGGACACATATCAGTGTGCCAACAGGCACGTAACTCGATCTGTAAACCTGCATGGGATGGATCTAGGGGCGCCACCAGTCACATACCGACACACGTGAGCCCAAAGCCAAAGTCGCCATTGTTGCGGAACGGGACCACGGCCTCTCGAACCCCACCCTCGCCCTCTCCCTCGCCCTCGCCCTCGCGGCTGTTAAAAGGTGACCAGTCGAGGCAGAAGGGCCTGCTTACGTTCCGGCACCCACCGTCGGGGAGATCTCCTTCCTGATCGTCGATGCAAACTATGTTGACCAACATCACGCCGCAATATGACACATGGCATCCCGCAAGCCCGGGACCATGGGCCGATTCGTGGCGGGCAAAAGGCACCAACCCATGCATAAGCACTGCAGTCACCAGTCACATCAAAGTCCCGAGTTATTAGAACAGGAAGGTTTAGCCTGTGAAGGCACCAGCGTGTCGGGATCCGTAGTAAATAGAATCTGATCAAGGAACCTGATGTCAGAGGAGAACCTGATGAATATAGAACCCCATGAACTACAAAGGGGAGTTCCAAGTGGGCTTGAGGTAGCGTTTAAATACACCGTGTTCGATGAACAAGCAGACAAAACGCAGTGCCAGCGGCCAGAGATCCACCGACCAGCGGCCAATTTGGTTGCTCAACAGGTCAGAAGAAGCGGCCCATCCCAAGTGGCCCCCAAAGGTAAAGTTGAGCACCTGTGTATACGTACACTGTAGGCATACACTAGCACAAGCACATACGGTATACCGGCCGGCGCAAATTGGGAGCCAACTGCTGGCAAGAAATGCATGTGATGGGGTGCAAGGGGACAGAAGCACAACAAGACAGCAGGCCTGGTACTGTAGGCCCCACCAAAGCATGAAAAAAGAATCAGCCAACCATTCCCATGCACTCAAGAGACACAGTGGAGCCCCAAGGCAATATTGTACGCCCAGTGGACGTGTTACAGTACGTGGACACATGCATGGTCCAGGAACCAGAGTCCTACATCCTAGTACTCTGTATGAACTCTCTCATAAAGGTTATAAATATTTCAAAATTCAAATGCTGAAATTTTGCAACGGATTGAACCCATGTTCAGGGGCTAACAGTGGGGTTTTAAAAGAGCCATTCGTCCATGGGCGCGTGAGAAGTGGGGGCTGTGGGAGTTTGAGAAGTGGGGGCCGTGGGAGTTTGAGAAGTGGGGGCCGTGGGAGTTTGAGAAGTGGGGGCCGTGGGAGTTTGAGAAGTGGGGGCCGTGGGAGTTTGAGAAGTGGGGGCCGTGGGAGTTTGAGAAGTGGGGGCCGTGGGAGTTTGAGAAGTGGGGGCCGTGGGAGTTTGAGAAGTGGGGGCCGTGGGAGTTTGAGAAGTGGGGGCCGTGGGAGTTTGAGAAGTGGGGGCCGTGGGAGTTTGAGACGTGGGGGCCGTGGGAGTATGAGACGTGGGGGCCGTGGGAGTTTGAGAAGTGGGGGCCGTGGGAGTTTGAGAAGTGGGGGCTGTGGGAGTTTGAGAAGTGGGGGCCGTGGGAGTTTGAGAAGTGGGGGCCGTGGGAGTTTGAGACGTGGGGGCCGTGGGAGTATGAGACGTGGGGGCCGTGGGATCATAACAAGATGTGCAACTTTGGCCGCTCTGTACTGCTTTCTCAAAAGGGAGGCCAGAATCACGGTCCACGGTGCTGAGATAGTAACTGACTGTCAGTGCATATGAACATGACCCTGCCCATGCCAAGAATGAAACGTACCGACGCAGCCAGCGCCCCCACTAGGGTTTCGGTTTTCGTAGCAGATTGGGTAGTCGTCGGAGCATGCGAAATCCTTGGCTGCTCCTGCCTCCGTGTCAACACAGCCTGGTTGCCATGCAAGGCCGTGAGTCCAGGCACGGTTAAGCAGGTGCCCGTGGTTACACAGATATACAAAGCATGCTTACACAGAAAGTTTATGTCGCCATTGCCGTCACATGCCACTGCGGCCAAGGGCACCCGGTACATCCCCAGTCAGACTCGGTGTGTATGTGAGCATAGATGCATAAATGCGAGCTTTCTTCAGCATTATTTTGCTTCCATGGCAGGGATACCGGGCAAATGTGTGGCTCTAATCTCTACAACGATTCACAGGTCAGTACATGTATGACCATGCATCTCACCACCACTACATGGGGACCTTGGCCAGTATCACACTGGCAGGTGAGTGAAGGGGCATAAGTGTGTGGCTCACTAGCTGGGGCAACCAGGCAAGGGGCCGTTGCTCTCGAGGCCATCCATCACTTCCTCCTGTCAAGTGCACTATGCCATACACCGGCTCTCAAGGTGTAAAGCTAGACCACGATAACGTGCATGATCCCACCCAGGCTTCTCAGCGTGCGCATCTTTGAGTCCACCCAGGAATAAAAATCTCCCTTCTTATTCTAACAAGAAGGGAAGAATGCACCCTCTGCAGCGTGAATAAACCTACCCTGTCTCCTGTATGGTGTCTCACCCATGAACATTCCCGCAGCCGCTTCTCTTGCACACATAATACAAATTCATGTGAACCGCTGGCCTCGCCTGGCAGGTCACAGAGCATATGATTGACGCTACACTGTGCAGTACAGTATACTGTGTAGTGCTTTCCATCCCTGAACACAGTATACACGTGGGGTTCCTTGCCGGAGTTGCCATCCAATGCGAAGGTGCATCATCCCTCCATCCTTGACTGCAGGCCGCATAAAAAACGGTATTGCACACAGTGGCCCGCTTGCGCATTCATAGCCCTGCACTCATGGCCCTGTGTGGACTGGCCACCAAAAAGACCCAATGCTCATTGATGTCCTGCAGATTTCCTCGATGCAACAATGAAGCATGACAGACACTACCAGCGCAGCATGGCCGCACAAATGTACCACCTAAAACTTACTACAGTTACCAACAACCATGCGTACCGACGCAGTCGGTGCCCAAGTACATGTCACTCGTCAGGGACAAGGCCCGAGCGGAGCTCTTGAAGCAGACCGGCTCAGTGTCAGAACAGCCAAAGTCTGTCCCTTCCTCCAGATCGGTGTTGAAGCACACGGTGGGACCACCCGGGGCTGTTCCACGTGTTGATTTACCACAAGACAACCACGCAAAGCCATGGTCATCACATGCGCACATACAGGCAGACAGGAAGATGGGATATTTGTCTTAGCCGCTCTGAATCACTTATCCATGCCATGTCATTGCTTTTTTAGAAAGCATGATGGATTGAACAAGGATGGCCTGGGATCCACGTTCAAAGGCTGGGTGCTCCAGATTGAGATAAGAACATGGACTTTCCTAATTGGACTGGGAACCGTTCACTTGTATCAAGGAGTAAACAGTCCTAGACTATCTGGTACGTGTAGTATGTAATCAGAGGGTATTTAACTCTGCGTGGTCAGTTGGTCAGTCAGCCCATGTAATTTGGTCGGTTGGATAAGCTGCCAGGCATACAACAATTGCAAACCGACAGAGTTACAATACTCTCTGCAATCATTACTCTCCATAAACACTCTAAATCACTTTATAACAATGCCCTGGCTGCAAGGTTTCTAACAGTTAGTGAAGAAAGAATCGGTTTTCTCTGAATATAGTTTAATAATTAACGCATGCGGGAAAGATAGGGCCGCTATGCCTTGGCCTGCATGTGGAAGGCTGTCTGCGACATGGGCTGACTAATTCGATCTGTACAAAGGGTTTCATGTTCGCCTGAATTCTCCTTGGATGACCCGGTTGTTAATAAGGGTCGGTGGTTATTAATTAGTGGTCCGAGAAAATTAATTGTAGGTTTTATACATCTTGCTTGCAAAGATTCGTATTTGGTTGCACCGGCTGAGATTAGCTGGGGACCTGTAGGGTCGGCTGGTTGCTCAACGAATCATGGACTGATTTTGTTTTGTTACTGAGTCGTGATTAATTATTGTATAGCGGATTCGGACCGGCCCAAGGGGTCGATGGGTGAGTTTTATGTTTGTCAGTCTTGGGAACCTTGTACAACTACCTGTACGGTTAACGCACTAGCCTGGGGGTGCGTGGCCACATTGTTTGTAGTGGCGTTTTCAGCACTGTTCAGGTCGGCGTGTGACGCATGCCGGTGTTACTTAATTCAGGATGACGCCAGCTAGTGTGTCGGCGGACCATGCCTTAAGCAAGCTTGCTAGGCTGGCAATGATCTGCAATTGTTTCTTTCCTCTCCCTCCCACCCTGGACGCTTCTTGCTTCCGCGTGCGGATTGAGAAACCTTAAGGCCACTGCTGCATTTGTGGCAGGGCTCCACTTATTGTATTCAATCAAATGCTGGTCTTCTTGGGAGCTTAGTGATCTTAAAAGGCAGTCCACTTTGTCGCTCGCTCTGACAGTGTTTGCTCTCGAGAAGGAGCACACAGGCTCTGTCAGGGCTTGATCTTTGCACAGCCCAGAAAGACCAAGCTGTGGTGCCAAGAATCGGTGCTGCCCCAAGAATAACAAAGAATGGCGAGGGCAGTCTGAGCAGCATAGCCCGGAGAAGCAGACCATGCAAGTTAACTGCTAATGCAGCGCTCATGAAGACAATGCAGAATAATCTCCCCTTCTCGTCCCCCCACCCCGGCCTTGCAGACAAAGCCAAAACATGATAAGTGGGTATCGACACTACCATTCCTATAACAAGCAGCGTCGAAGAGTGCCGTGCATAGTAGAACTGACTCAGGCGTGCAGAAGATGGGGTGGCATGGCATGCAAGCTGCACCATATAAACAACAATATACCATGAGTATGAGTTGCTTACGTAGCGCGCCCGTTGCACAAGGAGCGCTATTTCGTTTGCTTGGCTTATTCAACGCATGCACAACACGGTCCTTGTAGTTCGGGTTCACATATACTACTCAAAC